>CM033800.1:38345738-38420738 GCA_019656835.1 Rhododendron ovatum | reverse complement strand
CCCTCCCACTGAAGACAACCTTGAAGCTCCTAAAGAGACTTGAACAGTACTCCATGGAGAAGAAAACAAAATGGAAGTAGAAAAGGAGTCATCCCCCAATGTTACATTGAGTGTTGGGAGGGGCGGGCTTCATACTTTATCTTTGAAATTTCTCTCTTACAAAAGTGAAAAAAGAGGTATAATATGTAAACATGGTATGACCTGCCACCAGACGGACTCGACGATTCTCGAGAAGATCCAAGCTTCTATCTTTTCCAATCCAGATGCAAATTTGCTTGGGTCATCCCAGTCATCAAAGCTTCCGCATAAAGTACCTTTAGTCTTGTTACTTGGAGAGGACTCCTTCCATTTCAGAGGAGATAATTTCTTGCGGTTTCCCTTCTCGCCACCAGGCCTTTCAGGAAAAGGTCCAGCAGAAAATGGAAGTTGATGTTCTGCAAAGGCTCGGGTTACGATGGCTCTCAACACAACGGAATTGGACAACCAAAAAGTCAACCTGGTATTGCGAGTGTGGAAAAGTAAATGAGCTCTTAAGATAGAGACTGAAAGATATCTTAATGGTAAATAGAGTTCAACCTCATGCCAAAAATAGCGTCAAATGCAGCAACATCAAATAATCAGAACACTCGAGGCAATCAAACTGATACTTAAAACAAGGAGAGAGAAAAATGGCAAAAACTATAATATCTGCAACCAACCAAGCAAAAGGATTGATACAATTGGTTCCAAACCCAATTAATCTAGAAAATATTCAACTGCTACACGCTTGGATGATATGGATGTCAAGAATTTTTTCGTAGGATCCACTGTGATTGGTAAGATATAGAAGTACCTTGAAACATCATTTCCACATGCTTTTGCAACTACAACTAATCCTGAGATAGCACTTCTAGCTGCACTTGCTCTCCTTGATTGGGAGCTCTCTTTGCATGCATGAAGGTAGAACCTAGAAAGGCGACGAGCTGGAGCATGGACCTTATTTATGGAACTTCCATGCTCTGCAACAACCGAGTAAAGACCAACCTCAATAGCAGCAGCTTCTCTCAATTCTCCTTCAAGCATTTTTATTCTGTGCTCTAGTCGCTGGATTCTACCATCAGAAGTGGTTTTTCTTGTCTCGATCGGATGAACTTTGGTGTCTTTTCTTTGATAATGAACATCAATTTGATGTCCATTTTGAGCATCTCCCAACTTACCACTCTTGACTGATCCATTGCTCTTACCTGAGTCCCCAAGTGACCTCACAGACTTCACATGCATCAATCTATCACTGTTTAGGGTATTGCTCTTTTGTCCGACATCTTCGGCACAAAAAGAAAGTGCTTCACTTCCTGATGAGACTCGCTTTCTGGTATCATCTTGCAGCATTTCTGCCTCCTGTCCATTTTCTTGATGTTCCTTTATGTTCCTATCCTTAGCAGGACTGTTATGAATGAAATCAGCAATTTCACCTTCATGTGTGTGTTCTTTGCTAGGACTCCAAACTTCATCTCTATCCTCATGATTGGCTCGAGATTCAACAGACATTGCTGAAGAGCCATGCAGTTTATTTGCTTCAGATCCTTGCAGAGCATTACTACTAATAGTTTCACTCGAAACCTCTACATCCTGCACTAAAAATCTAATTATCTTTACTTCTCATGTTGGTGTTTGACATTACAAGAATAGTTGAGGATGAAGATTGAACACTATGCTATGTAATTTTCTTTGGCCTCAATGGTAAGCTTGTATCAGGAAAGTTGGATAAAGCAACATGACAATTTTCTCGGCACAACACATGATAAGATAAGTCTGTTGATGAGCAAGATGAACTAACCTTTGAATTTTCATGTAGTTCGTCCACAAGCTTCGCATCTAATCTGACAATACTCTTTTCTGAAGTTAAAAGATGCTGGTCATAAGTCTCCCCTTGGTTATTCTTCATTGCCTGCGGACCCTGCAATTGGAACTCCTAGTTGTCAAACCAAATGAAATCATGAAAACTATAATCACCCAACATGATGACCTTAGCCACAATACAAGCTTATACATATGATAGTCAATTGTTTCCCAGCTGCAAACAAGTTGCGGGAACAAATACATGCCATATCAATTATAACAGCGGAATAAAAATGAGTGTTTAGTAGCTAAGAGTCGGCACGTGAAAGACGCTGTTGGATCATTATGACATGAATCCAGTTTAATGAAAATGAATGCTGAAGCAAAATGAAACAGTGCAAGTAATACAAGGAAGTAGATGTACCACTTCAAAAGCCGAAGAAGAAACAGCTGATGATGAGTGAGAAGAAACATCGTCATCAGTAACCGATGCAATCTCCGCTTCCTCAGCAGCATATTCTTCACTCATCAAGGCCGAAACTGATTCACTGCCATTCCTCTCCATAGATGTTTCTTTCGACAGGTTGGTGCGACTTTTTTCAACTGATTGGATCTTAATAAACAGCACCGGCTGAGCTGTGTTACTAAAGCTCCTCTTGCAACTCATTGGGACACTTATGCGAAGAGTCCCTTTAACAACACCATAGTCTGCCAAATCCACAATGGCAGTTCCCAACAACTGCCCTTTGGTCGTCTTGTCCCTCTTTAGTTCATACAGATTGAACTCTAAGCAATTCTTTCGAAAAGAATCACCATCCCCACCTTTAGTGTGCATTTCCCTTAACAGTGTCACAGGAAGCCTAAAAGACTCCTTAAATTCAACTTTTCCATCACCAATACCAGACCCAAGAAAAGGGACTACTGGGTTAGTAGTGCCAGAATTCCGCTCGCCATGTTCCCATTGAATTAAAACGGAACGAATCGTTTTCAGTGATTGAGATGGGGGCCAAGGCTTAACCTCTTGAACATGAATCAAGTAATCAAGTTGAACAGTGGGGCTTTTTCTGGTTTTTGTCCTCAGTCCCACAACCATGATTGCAGGAAAAAATGGTACCACAGGAATGAAAGGTGTGCTGCCAGTATGTCCAAATCTTCAATTAAGAGAATCCTAAAACCCACATATTTAAAACAATTAAGAATCAAATGCAAAATAGTTTAACCAGAAGTCACTAGTGTTCTACAAAAGAAGTCGGCCGACTAGTCCCTACCTAGGCACTAGGCGTTGGTCCAATGCCTAGATTAGGCAGCCAACTAGTTGGCGCCTAGGCGCTAGGCGTCCCTTTTCCGCCTGACTAGCGCCTAGCGATTTTTATAATAATGGAAGTCACCATAAAGATGATATGTAATAATTTACTTCCTCTCAAACTCAGCTCAATAAATACAGCAGAAAAACAAATTTTCATTTCCATAAGAAGAAAATGCTGGGAATTACGTACATGGGTAATGGGAAAAGAAACTCCGCAGTAAATGAACTCTCACTCTGACACAGTAATAGTAGTATTATGGTACAGTATAGGAGTATAACATATAGAGAAATGCCCAAATAATCCTCTGCCATAAATGCCCAGTTCATTAAAAAATGGCAGAAAAACAACAACACTTCTTCAGTTCTTCTTGGTAAAAGAATTGAGAAATGGAACTCAGCAATAAATGAACTCACATTCTGAGAAAGTAATTTATAATTATACACATGCATGCACGCGCGCGCACACACACATATATGAAAACACACACAAACAGTGGGATTCAGTGAAAAGGAACTTATAAAGCTCAAATTGACATACTCCTAAAAAGGAAGAATCTTTCATGGAAAACTGCTGATTCAATACAGTAGATGCTGATCCTGTAATTACCAACACACAGTGTATACAAAGCACTCTCAATCACAAGCTCCAAACATCAGAAAACGAACGGATTCTACCAATGCGATTATGCTAGCATCAATACTATATACAAACAGCCGTATCTACATACAGATATTTGGACACCAATTACTCATTATATCTTCGCTTGAAAAGAAAGGTTAATGGCTAATGGAAGCCACTTACAGTGAAATACCAGTGCCCGAAAAATCAGGAGAATGTGAGAGAAATTGAAGTTAGATTAGAGAGAGACAGTACCCCAGTCTGAGAGAGAGAGAGAGAGAGAGAATCATGACTCATGAGTAAAGTGACGAAGAATGTTTATCTTTGTGTTTGTAACTCACGGGAAAATGACAGTAAAGAAAGGAAAAGAAGAAAAAAATTAAAAATTGGAGGAAAATGAAAGGACTGTGTAAGTATTTTCTCTCGTCCTTCTCCCCAAACCAAATGATGGAATTGAAATTTTTTTAAATCCGTCAAATTGGGATTCAAATTTGAGATCTTTCTTTTCTTTTCTTTTTTTCATAAGTTCCAAACAAACAATAATTTGGAAACCTATTATTCCAAATGATTCATTTTAAGTGGTTTCAAAAATTGGAACTATGATTATGATATACTTCCTGCGTTCCAAAAAAGACTGTCCAGCCCACAAAGCAAGAGCTTAAAAATGTATTTTTATCTAGAAAACTACAAATTTTTTGATACATCAAAAGATCTCATTGAAATTTAGTAATTGACAGCAAAAAATTTAAACTTTTAGACAAACATGTATTATATTTGGATTTCTATTATGTAGACCTATGGAAAAAAATTCAAAAAGTCTAGTAACACAACTTTTTTACACGATTCTGTCCAAAACCGTTGGATGCATGTGGATCCATGTGCATCCAACGGTTCCAGATTCAATTGCGTCTCGGAATTGTGTAAAAACAGTTATGCATGTAGCATTTTGTTTGGTGTTTTCTTTTTTTTTTATGTTACTTCGGATTTTGTTTTGTGTTTTCCAATGCAAGTAACTGTAAGGAACGTGTAATAAGACATGGTCCTATTTCTTTGAGTGGGAGGCACCTCGTAACTGTCAGCTGCAACGTGGGGGTTAGCCTGGAGCATTGGCCTGACACGTTAGGCTTTGTTTTCACTTTCTAGTCTTACGAGTCCGATCTCCTCTGTCCCGAAAACCTTCATGCTTATGTGACGAGGAGTTTTTGACTGTTGGATTGTGGAATTTTTTAAAATTCAATGGCCGGAAAACTTCTTGACATAAGAGTTTTTGGCACGGAGAATCTTGCCTCATGTCTTACCCGCAGTTACAATGACTGGAATCTCTCTGTTCCACTATAAATAAGTACTAATAAATAAACTCTCTGTTTCACTATTTGTTGTCATCAGGCCTACAACGCATTTTGAAACATTTATTTTCCAAACTGCGGTAGCCGGTAGGGCTGCAAATGAAGACTCAGTGAATTGTTCAAGGCTCAGCTCCGTAAGAGTTTGTTAGAGTTCAATTTATCTATTAAACCCGAGTTTAAGTTATTCACTCAATTATAAAAGGACCACGTACCCAAGTAAATTTGAAACACACAAATCAAATCGTCGGCAAATATCATGCTTTCCAATTTGATTCCAGCCATAGTCATGTGACTTCAATTCAAGAATGTATTTCCTGCTGTTCCAGGAATGCAAAGCATATCTCGCGGAACGATTGAGCGTAGTGAATGAGTGTCTTCACGTGCACATACATGCGAGAAAGTCCGAATTCGAGTCCGAGTCCCAAGAAACCCAAGAAGCTTCATTTGTTGTTGTTGTGTGTGCATGATAATGACCTTTCAACTCTAATGATGTAATGGAATTAGAATAAGGAAACGTAAGAGATTTCTTTCCATATAATCAAGGAGTGTATAACTTGCACCATTTCCATTTCTTCTTGATCCAAATACACCAAACCAATCATTCAAACTTCTACCAAAGAAGAAGTTCACAAGTCCACTTCAAGTTTGATTAAACCAAAAATAGCCATAGTTGGTGGAGGGAACATTGTGTATTCCCAAAGGAAACCCTCTACATCCCTATACCTTACTAATCAGTTCCAAAGTCCCATCTTGGAACCACCACCATTAGGCCCATCACATACTTGCATAGTTCCATACTTTACGTACTCGTTAAGGATTATTGTCATCAGCGCCACACAACCATCTACGGTGTAAGTCACCACACTCACATTGGAACCGAAGCTTAGATCTCAATACATAAGAGTATGGTTAACCCTATCAAGCGGCTAAGAAAACTTGAATCAAGCATTAAACAAGAAAGTCTAAGTATTTACCCATCGAACCAATCACCTGTCGTATCACATACGTATATCAACATTCACAGGGCTAAAACTACAGTCACACGCAATATTTAGTTACATAGAATAAAAACCAACCCACCCATTCCAAAAAACAACTACTCCACTTATTTTACATAAAGAACTCTACAAATAAGCATAGGCAACTCCTAATTCCAAAAGCATGTGAATTCGTAGCTATCTGAGCATTGCCTCACCTCCAACTGATCAAATAATAGGGGCATACTGGTTGCAGCAAATTTCTTCTTGGAACTGAAATGTGTCAAGAGAGTTCCTAATCTATAAACTCACCTATGTTTAAGGTCACACATTTACAACTTTAACCAAGTAATACGAAGTCCGAAGATTAAAAAAATGAATGAATGCAGCGGTGTTCGTATGAAGTCAGGAATGTGATGACGCGGCATCTGATTTCTGATCAGAGTCTGCACTGGCCTGGACTTGAGCTGCATACTGCAAGTTCCAAAGGACGTCCTCAAAAGAGGGGCGGGCCGATGATTGAGGAGAGATGCATTTGTTGGTGATGGATATCACAATTGATAAAGACTCCTGTGTGGAGGTAGTTAACACAATCGGATCCACAATACGTCGACGACCATCTTGGCTACCAAAGGATGACTGTCATTTGCAAAACCAGAAAACACCATGGTCTTAATAATCTAGCATATAAAGCAAGGTCAGTGTTGAAGAAATCTGAAGACCTTGGTCATTTTGCCTGTTCTCAAGCTCAATTCACTGTCTAATGTCTAACTCGTTAGGTTTCAAGGCCTAATTTTCATCCCAAATATAACTGGCTATGTGGCGTAAACTTGGTGATTCTCTTATGCATGTGCGTGTGCATGTACTGATGGCAGGGATAGAAGTGGAAAATCCTTAACATATAGAAGGTTAAGGAGTAAATAATCAAGAAGAGCATATTAAAAAAGTGTTCAGCAGAATTGAATAGGTTTATATAGGATAACCATACCATTTCATTTAGCAAGAACGCTTCTCCTTTTCCACTAACAATTGGCCCCACTAATGATTCGAGTAGTATGAACCCGAATTTGTAGACATCATCCTCTAACCTTGTCATATGCCTGCAACAAAGGAACACCACACAGTCAATCCTAGGCCTTGCAAATTACTGTTGGAAAACAACAACAAAGGAAGCCTTGTTTTGGAAAAAAGAAACGGGAAGCAATAGCTGTTCAATCGCATATTCAGGGCTTTGTAATACCATTGCAAACATATTCCATTTTAGCTCCTAGAATGCCATGGTGACTTATATTGTCAAACGGATACCATTGATAACGAACTGGAGGTTGGACTTTGCCGATCCAGGAAAAAAAAAAAAAAGTATAGGGTTGGGGCAGTGCCATCAAAAGACAGACCTTTCCATAAGATAGAGGAAAAACTGCATCACTAGAAGCCACAACATCATGAATACAGGCCGAAGAAACATCAATCAGTTGCATTCAACTAGTCGAAGAAGATAAGATTAAATACCATTCAAAACCTTTGGTTGCAATATTCTATGTTGCTACTAGGTGAATTACTCATAGGAGCAGGTACCAACCCCAGCAAACCAAATCCTTTTTACTTGTATATGAGCAGTAAAAGTAGTGTAAATACTGTTGATGCTACTGAGATCATTCTCCCAAAAATGGAGTTAAAGAAAGATCCTTACCAGGATTTTTGACCATCTCCCTTTCCCTGGAACAATGAAAGTGTAATAATGTCAAAAACACATCATGAAACCAATAAATGTTGTCACCAGATCAAGGAAAGATACCTCGAGTGACTCAAAGCCTTCAGTAATGATGGACATTCCATAATCACTCAGCTTTGCTATCCGATGCTCATCGAGCAATATATTGTTTGTCTTTAATCTGTTACTGAAAGAAGTAGGCATTGCACCGGTATGCAGGAAGTGCACTGCCTTTGCAACGCCAATCAAAACTGCCAATCTATCTGACCATGTAAGAACCATCTCTGGGCTACTTTCTGCACATAAAATGGTAGTTAGAGCCATTAATATGCCATGAGGATGGACAAAAGCCAATAGATCTCAGCCGTGCAACGTTTGTTAAGTCTTCTATACCAAAAGTCTATGCAGATGGGATAGTTCAGTACACTACATTGCCTGCAAATGGGTACTTCAGAAATCAAGCAATGAAAAGACCAGATCATGACAACTAGAACAAGAGGATCAAATTACAGCTTGTATACATCCTTCTCAACCATAAGCAGTTCTTTTCCCCATGCCTGACGCAGGCTCTAGAAAAAGATGGCATATACCAACATTTGTAACTTACTTCTTTATCAATGAAAACAAAATTCTCTCTTTTTCCTTTATCTTTTCCTTTCTTTCTGCTCCAGCTAAAAGAGAAAGTATGTTCAAAGCTTGCAACTCAAATGTTTACTCCGTGGCCCTGCTCCCTACAACTTGCTGGTACGACTATTGCAAGATTGGATACATTCTGCTACTTGGCTCTCTCTGCCTTGCATCTACTAGTATAAGACAACTAAAAGTATGCATAACTACGATAGGTGACCCTGACCTGAGAGATGAGTACGAAAATTTCCGTTGGATACGTATTCATAAATGAGGAAGAGTCTGTCAACAGTAGAATCATCCTGTCCACCAGCGTCAATACAATGACCTAAAAGACCAACCAGATGTGGGTGTCGGAGCTTTGAAAGCAAATCCAACCGCAGGTTAAGGTTCCGAACCGAATACTTTCTACGGAGAGCCAAAGATCGAATGGCAACATAAGTGCCGTTCTCCAGTCTTCCTCTATACATCTGAAACAAAAGGAAGTTACAATTTAAGAAGGTGCTCGGGCACGAAGTTAAATTTCTTAACTTCTCCACTCATTCAATTATGGCATGTATTGCATAGGGGGCTCATTAGAATGTTTTTTTTTTGCAGTAGGGTTGGACACAATTCTACTCAGAAAGCTTTCTTCTCTCTTGTTTTCATATCCCATATCTCAACTCTTTTCAAGTAGTCAATACCATTCACATGCAAAAACTCATAATACAAAAGAATAAACACTTATGCTAATCCAAATAGAAAATTACCATCCTTGATGCAATTCATATCCAGTAAAATTCATGTTCGAGAGGTTAATGAAGAGGTACCTCACCCAGAGAACCTCCTCCCAAAAACATTGACTTATTGAAATTGTCTGTGGCTTCTTCTAAGTCTTCCAATGCAAACACTTTGTGTACCGGAGCACCCTGTGTTCCTATTTTCGCCGCTTGAGAAATTAACCCTGAAGCAAATAAAATTGTGAAAAGTCAGCTCTTTTGGTAAGTAAAATGAAGTTACGAACTAATTTCTTTACAACACAAAAATATTCACAAATTTCGGAAATTAATCAAAAGAATAAAAGTAGATTCTACAATGTAAAGCTTACTGGCGTTTGCAAGGAGCTCAGAGGAGATCCCTGCGGGTGCAGTTTCTTGCACAACCTTTGGATATGTAGGCCGCTCCGATGTCCTCCGTGTACGATATCTTCTGCACAAAATGACAATCCCTAGAAACAAAAGTGCCATAACAAATGCTCCTCCAATTACAGTGATTAATAACCATATTTCTTTCCCCATAGGACTTTTCCTCTCCTTATAGGCAGCTTTGCAGTATGATTGTGGATGTTGATGTTGAATATCAATGGACAAGCAATTCCCACCAAATTTAACAACTCTATTAGAAGTAGTGCCCAAGCAATAAGGAAGCAAACCAGTCAATCTGTTTGTAGAAATATCGACGAACCCAAGCTTACCCCCACAATTCAGATGATTGGGAAGCTCCCCAGTCAGCATATTTGATGCTAAATTCAGGTAACTAATGTTGGGCAGAGAAAACAAAGCAGAAGGCAGTGTTCCACGCAAGAGATTGAATGACAGGTCAAGATGTTGAAGCTGATTTAGTTTGCCAAATTGATCAAGAATCTCACCGGTGAATGAGTTATTGTTCAGAAGGACTGTAGACAATCCTTTGGGCATGGGAGGTAGTTCATAATCCAAATGGTTGTCTCTTAAATCCAATAAATGCAGCCTAGTTAAGGTACTCAAGTCAGGCAGTCTTCCAAAAAGCGCATTGTGGGAGAAAGCAATATCTGTGAGAGTCGTAATTCTGCATATGGAAGAAGGAAATTGACCCTTCAACCTATTGTTCCTCAAGCTCAAAACTTGTAGTTTTGACAATGAATCCAGCCAGTTAGGGGGAGTGTCATTAAAGAAATTGCTATCCAATGTCAAACTTTGAAGATTCACCAGTCTAGATAACTGTTGTGGAACAGCACCAAACATGAAATTTGAACTCATGTCTAAAAGTTCAAGTGAAGACAACCTGTGAATTTTATCAGGAAGTGGGCCCCAGATACCCAAAGAGACTAAACTAAGAACCCTTAAAGTACTCAACCTTGCTAGTGTAACCACAAATGAATCAAAAGAGAAACTCTCAGATAATGTCTGATTTTGAATGGCAAATCCGTTGAATTCACTACTAACCTTGGAAAGCTTTTCTCCCATAATTTTGAGTTCAGTGACAGAATTGTTCTGGCATGTGATGCTCATATGTTGGGTTGGAGCCAAATTACAGAAATCTCCATTGTAGTTGTTCCAGTTTTCCAAAACCAAAGGGTACTCCAAATGCTTCCTTATCTGGAGAAGAACTCCAGTTTGAGAGGATTGTAACTGATGGGTTCTTGAAACAGAGAAAACCCATGAAAGAAATACTACAAGAAACCAGTTTGAATACCCCATTGGACAAATTTCAAGTTCAGGACCTTAGATTGATGGATTTCACCCAATGCTGAAAGAACCCAAGGAAAGATAGCTACCCTATTGAGTTCAGATAATGGAGAGAGAGAGAGAGAGAGAGAGAGAGAGAGAGAGAGAGAGAGAGAGAGAGGAAAATAATATCTGACGTTTTACAAGAATTAAGACAAACCCAAGAAAGAATTACTATCTGAGACGAAGGAAATCAACGCAAACTTGGAAGTTATACAAACCCCAAAGCATTAAGAACCCAAAACCTGAGGGAAAGCTACAAAAGGCAGAAAACCCACATGGGAAGCTAAACAATGGGGACTAAAACCCAACTCAAGAAATGAGAGGCACGTATATATAAACAAACATTGGAGAAGTATTTTCAAAAGAAGAGTTTATACTAGTCTTTTGTGATGAACACTGTGAGAAATAGTACGTGGAACTTGAATGTGGATTAAAAGAAGTGAATCACAGAGGAAGGGAGGGAGGGAGGGAGGGAGGGAGGTAGTTGAAAAGCAGTGTCAGACAAATTAAAAAAGGAGCATTTACTGCTAGTAAACAGTGAAGAAGAAGAGGATGAGGAAGAAGATGGTACAGTGAGGTTGCTGACATACTCGTATAATTTAAAAAAAAAAATTGGTTGCTGACATTAATGGGGTCTGTTACTCTGAGGAGCGTAGAAAACGACAAGTAGCGTGGAGTGTTTTGTGACCAACAACGGAATTGCCCTCCCTCAAAAAAAACCAACGGAATAGACGAAGCGACGGATGCGTAGTGTCAAGATTGGTGTGTCACGGACTCACGTGGGTCTACTTGTTATAATTTCAAAGTTGATTTCAAAGTTTGTCCACCATCGCGGATCAAAAAAAAAGTTTGTCCACCATCTCCCATCTTTATTCTTTCGTCGGTGATTTTTGGCATCCTCTTTATTCAGCTTTGATGTTAAATGAAAGGGAATTAATTTCTATATTCTCTTTTTTGATAATTACATTCCCTTTTTTAAATTTTTGTGTTGAAAGTTTTTGCATTTTTTTTCTTCTGAAAGACAAAAAAAAGATTGTGGATATCAAAAAAGAGAGTATATAAATCAATTCCCTAAATGAAGTGTCAAATTCGATGCAAATGTGGCTCCACTCCATTTACTTCAAATTCCACTTCTCATACCAAAAGCCCCCAACAGCAACAAAGATTGATCCAGTTGCTGTTGGCTGGCTTGCTTTGCTTGGTTGGCGGATAGGGCGAATCCCTGGGTTGCTTCCCCAACTACGTATGAATCCTCTGTTGTTGTGTTGCGTCTTGCTTGCTGGGAGAGAGGAAGCTTCCGGACCACCATTTCCAGCCTATTTTTAGCATTTTGGAATTCAAAAAGTATGTATTTTATGATATAGATTCTCAAAATTTGACATCAAAATTGGAGACTAAGGTTTTTTTTTTTTTGACATTCTTTTTTTTTTTTTTTTTTGGGGGGGGGGGGGGGGGGGGGGGGGGGGGGGTGTTGTGGGGGTGTTGGACAATCGATAGTTATTTTAGACATTCAAGAAGTGTTAATTGTTAGTCGTTGTTGCAGAGAATTGATCATCAGTCTTGCGTATGCATATAGTGTCTACCAACTTGGCTACCACCCCACTCACGGAGACAAAGGTTTGTTAATGTCGAATTTGAAAAATATCAAAATGCTACATAAGCCTACAAAAAATTTGACATCTCCAATTTGAAGCCAAATATTCACAAGAAATTAATTTCCTTTCGGTTCCAGTCTAAGGTGTTTGGGTCAGCTTACAAGCACCTCAATTAATCTCTTTTTCGTTTTGGTCAAAAACAAGTCAATCACACCAAAATTAGCACAGGATTCACAAGAAGTTAATTTATTACGGCCTGATCCATGGTCAATTGTTGGGTAGCAACCCACCAACCAACCGGAGTATACTCAGCCTATACACTTCTAGGTTTTATTTGCTTACCCTCCCCGTGAATACCATGCAGAATAGGAAACCCAACTGGAAACTGGGCTTAACCGCTCCGGGCCTACGTCCCTAAGAAAGAGGGCCCTCTGGCTTTAGCGTCCATGAGATAATTAAGTGAAGGGTGGAAAACAACTTTAAAATACCGGATATAAATACGTTTGGAGCAATTCAATACCTATGAATCTACATGTATCGAACGATTCTAGATACAGTTTTGTTCATAGACTTTTTGTAAGTGAAAACTATAACCACACACACGTCTTTCTCGCCGGAGAGATTATTTCTTGCAAAGCATTTTTCTGCATTTGCACGGTCTTATCTAGGACCGATAAACAAACTAAATCGCTTGCGTTAGCTTGTTAAAAAATTGTTTGTGATCAATTATTTATATAAATAGATCAAAAATTAACTTTTTTTTTTGAAGTTCATTAAACTTTAAAATAAACCTCCAACAAGTTAGTGCTTGGTATCCGACGCATGATGTTTGAAAAGTTCAAGTTACTCGAAAAAAAATGGTTAGTGATCTTCTTGATTAAACTTTTTTTTGGAAGTGAAACTTCTGAATTAAACTTGAGATCAGGCTTGAACATATTTGTAAAATTTGTAAAATTTTCAAATCAAACTCGACCAATTTTTAGGGTGAAATTTAACTTCGACGCCTCACTTTGAACTATCAACATGTTGGCTTTGTTTTCAGTATTTGGAGCTGTAATCAGTTATTTCCTTTATAGACTCTCTATTCATCTTATGAAGTTCTTTTTTTATGCAAAAAAAAAAAAAAAAAGGTGACGTGTGAATAACAATTCCCAATTTTCACCATGTCCGTGTGCACATTCTCTTGGTGCTTATTCCCAATAAAGTTGCTGCAATAGGAGAGAATAACTAACATTCTTTTCTATGATTTCCCATTATCTTTTTATTTCCACCTGAAAAAGGGATTATGTGGTGAGCTTTTATCTTCCTAGAAAGAAGTATGCATTTGACCAACTGAAACTTTGGCATGATTAGTGTAATCTTATAATCTTTCAGCTTTGCTAAAGCAATTATATGACCCACCACAAATATATATATATAACCCCGGGATCAAGGTGTAGTATGCAATTTAAGCCGTCAAAGAGTATTTTTAATGGTCCAAATTTGTTACTAATTAACTAACATGGATTGTATTAAGAAATTGAGATATATTTATTTACAGAGTCACGGTAAAAAGGCTCTTTACGGAGTTAAGCGATCTCAACCGTTCGTTTCGGCATTAGACGGTCCGGTTTTAAAATAATCTATTAACGGTAATTACAACCGAAATTGAGCTCAGTAAATACTTGTTTAAAGCTGCTCTGTAAATAAGAGCTTCTCTAAGAAATTAACTTAACTTGGGCCATGTGATCCAACAAAAGCAGAAGAGACAAACACAATGATCAAAAGTTCAAAGCTGTAATATTCCTTTGCCCAGATGTATAAGACAGAGACTAAGTTTTACGGGGAAAGGGTGAAAATGAAGCTTCCCCATCTGATTGAAATGTCTGCATGTATTAAGACTCATAGAGGAAGGTACAGCCTGCAGTACTGGACCACCATTGGGAGGCTGAGAGAGCTTATTAGAGGTGCCAAACTGAACAAAAATGGCCAAAATAACCTATCGTTTTCCCTATCCTGATATGCATCAATTGCAACCTACCATCACTAAACAAGCGAGACCAGGAGAGAGGGGTTTGGCCGAACGAGCATAAGAGAGCTAATAAGCGTTTGTTCTACATGAGATCACATGTTTGAATTTCACGGAGGCCGAAACATTTTAAACATTGGGGCCATTGGAGAGTTTGCCCGGTCGTTAAATTCAAGGGCCCAAACTGGTCTGGACATCCAGATATCAAAAAAATAAAGACAGGAAGGTGACTTGAGGGAACCATGCCCGTTTGATTAAATTAGAGAATAGGATCGAATTACAAATGGTGCAAGAATTGCATTATGCAAATGGAGCTGCACATCCGTCGAAAACCAAATCGCGGACATAATGATACTGATAATTAATCGTCGCAATGTTTTTCCTGTTCTGTTTTTCAAAAATGATAGGAACACAGCACCAAACACAATCTTTCACCTACATATGGGGCCCACACGCACTAGTATGTGTAGATCCCACATGTACGTGAGAGTTTGTGTATGAATTGCTGTTGCAAACGTCTTTGTTTTCAACGTCAATTTTTAGAATGTTTCAAGACTCAAATTTTTACTGTTCATTGGCCAAATCAATAGATTGGTATATGGCTCCTGAAGTTTACAAGCATAGGGGAAAAAAAAGTCAAAAAAATTGGCTTTTTGGCTTAAAATTGGATATTTTTTAAAAATATTTGAGTAAAAGTTAAAATTTTTTACTTTTATGTTTTCTCTCGTCAAGACGAATAAAAAAAATATTTACGTCCAAACAAACGGAGTCTCAATATTTTTTCTTAAAAACGAAGACAGTTCGATGGAGAATGTCTTTATACTTGGATGTCTTAGATTGGAAATTTTTTTTTTCTTTAAACTCTTCAGATTTGTTTGATTGTGATGGAAACTGCAGGTGCAAAAGCGCAGGTCGGCAACTAGTAGTTCTTCGCAATTAGGAGTAATTTCTCGCGGCCAAGAGTAATTTTTTACGGTTGGAAGTAATTTTTTGCGGCCAAGTGTAATTCTATGCGGCCAGAAGTAATTCTTTGCGGTCAGAAGCAATTCTATGCAGCTAAGTGTAATTTTATGCGGTCAGGAGTAATTTTTTGCGGCCAAGAGTAATTCTATGCAGCCAAGTGTAATTCTTTGAGGCCAAGTATAATTTTAAGCGGCCAGGAGCAATTCTATGCAGCCAGAAGCAATTCTATGAGGCCAAGTATAATTCTATGCAGCCAAGAGTAATTTTTGGCTGCCAAGGGTAATTCTTTATGGCCATGAGTAATTCTATGCAGCCAAGTGTAATTCTTTGCGGTCAAGAGTAATTCTTCGCGACCTAGAGTAATTCTTGGTGGCCATGAGTAATTCTTCGCGGCCAACATTAATTCCATGTAAAACTCAAGAGCATTGTGCATTTAATTACACTTTCAAAACCTTGCGGCCGAGAGTAATTTTTCGCGGCCAAACTCAAGAGTAATTAATCGCGGCTAAGAGTAATTCTTCGCAACCAAAAATAATTATTCGCAGCCAGCAGTAATTCTTTGCAGCCAAGGCCATTTCTGAGATGGTTCATCAACTTTTACTAATTTGTTTTCCTAAATGCCACAATTGCTGATACACGAGCTGCATCATGTGTTTATGTAACAAATGTGTATCGTCGGTGAGAATGAGATTTGACAATGTACGATTATTGCACATTCATATGATTAAAAAAGAGACTAGATATCAAAAAATCCAAGTGCGAAAATCGCTACCCTTCTGCTTCTATTCTTGCACTCATCTTCTATGATTGCCGAGGAAAAGACTACATTTAGTATGATTAGGGGCAGCTCAAGGTTTTTTTAGTGTCCAAGGTCAATAAAAAAAAGTGTGCCCTTAAAGAGTTAATACTTAACAATTTTTACAGCAACAATCATGAGAAAGTCAAATTAATATAAAGTTCTACTAATCATTATATACGAACCCAATTCGTGTGGCTCACAACCGGTTTTAACTTGTAATGAACCCTTTTTTTCTTCTATTGGGTCAAAAAAGACTTCTACTCAAGCCCAAATAAAAAAATTAGTAAAGTGCCTCTAAAATTTGACATTTTAAGATGCCCAAGGCCCAGGCCTCTTGAGCCTTGGGGTTGGGCCGACCTTGAGTATGATTATTGTTTTTGGTCTTCTCTTTCCTAGCTTCCAAGATGGATTGCCCCCACTCATTCGCCTCACCGGCTGGTAAATTTGCAAGTGACCATGCGAACCCTCAAATCAGCCTCCTTAATCATACGATCGAAAAGGGTGAGAACAAGGAAACAACCACCGAAAAACAGAAGAAAGTAAAAAGTGAAAAACGTCACAATCTTCCAAAGTTGATCAAAGAAGCCTGCACGACTGGTGACAACGAAGTTGCGAGAGAGAAACGATACCATGCATATACGTGATTTGTATATGACTAATGAAGGAGTACTTTTTCCCTAAGAAGTTTGGCAAATGCTATGGTGTCTACCCTTACGGTGTCTCTGTTATGCTTCTTGTGGTTTTCAGCTATGTCTTTTGTGGTGTTCTGCCTCTTGTGTTTTTCGGTTATGTCATGTGTGGTTCCATGTTATGCCATGTGTGAATCCGTGTATTATAACATGAAATCACAAGGGACATAACCGAAAACCATAAGAGGCATAACGGAGACACAGTAAAAATAGACACCGTAGCATCATCCAGGAATGTATATTTCTCATTAATGGAGGGGACACTCTGGGGACAACTATCAAGTGCACATGGCTTCGAGCTAGCTAGAGACCTAGCTGTGAAATCTAACAAAAAGAATACAAATGAATGAATAAGGAAGAGTAGTGGTTCCTACAGTTGATTTTGCCTATCCTATTGATTGATACGGACAAATAACCTATCCATATTGGGAACTACCCGACAGGAAGATGTATGCCCAGTATTATGATGGCGATGATGAGTGGCTTTGGCCAAACTTGTTAAACTAATGGTGATTTTTCCGACCAGGTTATTTTTATTTATTGTAAAGGAAATGGTCTACATATGTATAACGTACTTTGTATGAGGGGAGAGGCCGTTTAGACTCATATACTAGTCTTCAAGGTGATGATTAACCGATGTGGTAGAAATTCTAACACTCTCCGAGAAGTTGTATATATTTCAATTTATAAAATAGACTCGCATCCACCAACTGGTGTTTTTTATCAAATGATAGGAGATAGGAGAGATCTTTTACATTATGTATGACGCACGAGATAACCAAACAATAGAGATTACTCACGCAGGTGGAGAGAACATCTACGTGTAGGTGGAGAGATTCGAACTCCACTCTCCCCTCATACTCCTAGGGAGATGAAAGAGTACTGACCAACTAAGCTAGCCGCAGTTGTTTAATCGTCTCAATGTTAACAAGTTGAAATTACTCAAACAATAGAGTCAGGTATTCATTACTATTAATCCGTTCAAACAAATAGAAACTCAGTGAAAAGTGACTGAAGTTAACTTCAAGAAACGAGCTAACTCAGAAGAATCTCATACAGGCATCCTATTGATACAACCGGAATCGAAGATTAGGTCACAACCCAAAGTATCACATCAACAGCTAATTTTTCATATCTGGCTATGCTATTTTGAGTTCTTACAAGTATTAAGCCTCCTAAATATCGGAGATACCACGAATTATCGATACACAGGAAATCTAAAATATCTGCAGTCCAACGAGTCATGCCAGGTATCTGGTAAGCTATTGCACCTTGAATCTCTGCCTCACCGTAAAATCGATATAAGCTTAATTTCACAGGCAGCAACCTGATCAAGAAAATTTGAACACCCCAAAAGCAGAAGTTAGAAAACAAAATCCAAATTTCAAGGGTAAATGAACCGAGGTTCCATCTGTAAAGAAAAACTTTCCCAGTACAAGAAGCATATGAGAAAACTATTACTACAGTTTCCTCCGAATTTGTGAATTTTTTTTTTTAATTTTTGATCAGGAGAAATTTCCAATCATAGAATGCCCAATGGCTATTACACATGGATCCATCCGAAATACAACGATAGGAATCAAGAAAAGCAACCCACAAGCACACGATAAAAAATACAGCACAACAAGTGATTCTATCTCTTTCATCTGGACACGAGCCTCCTGGTAACACATACTGCAAAGCGGATCGAAGCAAAGTTTGACATTAGTGTGAGTCAAAGATAAAGACAATAGACCTCCAAGGGTTGTCTAGACTCAAATCAAAGTAAACAACAAGGAACCGATGGAACCCACACCAAAAACAACAAAACAGAGAAAAAAAACGAAACAAAAACTCCCTGAAATCTCAAAACTCGAAGAAACAACGCTGCAATTGCCGATCTCTGAACTATGATTCGTGATGGCTTGCTCCGAACTCCTAGAACCGAAAGCTTACCTACTCTGTTATCCATGAGGAGAGGCGATGGAAAGAGATGGGCTAACGTGGGGAAGGAGAGGATCTTGTGGAAAACAGGTGGTATGAGAGGCGGTTAGAAGTGAGGGTGGAAGAGAGATGTAGATTGTGAGGAGAGGAGAGGAGGGGAGAAAAAGAAAAACGAAATCTCACAGGAGGAGATAGAAACCCTCACGAAGGAGGGAGAGAAACAAACGATGGGGAGGAGGGAAGCTTCGAGATCAGACTCTAAGCTGACTCCCTCCCAGGGCCGCAAAGGAATATGCAGAAACCCAAGCTTGAAACGCAAGCGCGCGCGCGCGCGAGAGAGAGAGAGAGAGAGAGAGAGAGAGAGAGAGAGAGAGAGAGAGAGAGAGATCTTAGAACAAGAATATTTTGAGAGTGAAAACCGAACATTTCTATTTGAAATCCTAGAACAAGAATATGCATGTATTTCACACTTGCCAACCTCAATTTTCACTGCTTTTCAACAAAAATGAGAATCAAGAAGTAGCATAATCTATGTAGCAAACATTACGTCTACCTCTCTCGTGTCTTCAACAAGGTTTCTCATTGGGCATCTTATCACGTGAAGAAGACTCCAGATAAGAGATCACAAGATCAGCTGCTTTGCACCCTGAGGATATGGCCTTTCCGACAGACAATCCTCCTCTATGGTTACCTAACACGTCAATGGTAATTGGTTACATAAGAAAAATAGCACACCAAAATTACAACATCGTGTGATTGTATCCCTATTTGTCAATGCACAGAGCAGCTCCCACAAAGGTAATCAGCTATCAAAATTATCATTCATGCATGTAGAATTGAAACAACGTCTTTAGGCTGCCAATGTTTTGCCACATCATGACTTTACCCCACTTTGAATTAACTCAGTGCAAGGAGGAAATGTTTTTAGATGAAAATGGTTCCTATTGTTCGAAACCCTGAGAGATACGAAGATAGTGTCCATGGGAGTGAAGGTGGTACGTGGTGGCAGCAGTGGTGGTGGAGGGTGGCAGGGTGGTGCTTCTGATTGGTAGTGGTGGTGGTGCAGTAGCAGTGGTGTGGTAATAGTGTTGATCCTGAAGATGTTTCTGACCTTTAAAATGTCAAAAATGTTTTTCACCAAATCAACTCATTTTCCCTAGACAAGGAAAACATTATTCATTTGACTTTTGTTATTTCCGGAAAAACGAAGAATGACTAACCTGCATAGAAAAATCCTGGAAGGTTAGCTTCCATCTTCTCAATCGCTCCCGAAACTGCTTCATAATTATGCCCATAAAGTGGAAACGCCTTACTCCAGTAGAAGTGACTGCAATCAAGGGTTCAATGTTTAAGAAAATAAAAGGTTTCCATACTTCACGACCAAAAGCATCTAATCATGGAGGGTTAAGGGTTTCCATACTTCACGAATGTTGGCTCTTCTTCTGCACCCAACAGCTGTCTAAGGTCAGAAGTTACAATCTGCTTCAACTCATCCCTACAACCATGGTTATATGACGGAATGAATTACCTCATAATACATGAGTACCAAAAAAAACGATGCGTTGAAGCTTTTGCCAGTTCTTTGTTTCAATCAGAAGCCAATTTAAAGCCAAGGATGTAGAAAGGATATAGTTGACAAAAGCAAAGAATATAGTTGACAAAAGCAACTGCATTTCAGATACCATACGTTGAAGCTTTTGCCAGTTCTTTATTCCGACTTCCCCCAACAAAGGTAGTGTAGAGATGTAAGTCACTGGGGGCACGATCTGGAAACATCATCGAAGAGAAGAGAGTACCTGTACTACAGAAAATTGATAGTTGGCTAATATAAGGAAAACACAATCAACCATGCAAGTACAAGCAGTTACAGCCCATTATTACCTAGGGTTTTGAAACCATGTTGTTGCTCTTTTGAAGGAACAAGAACACCAAACCCCTGGAGGGGTCTCCTGACGCTCTCCTTTTTGAATGTGGTAACTATAACAGAGAGTGGAAGGTAACTCACCTGCATTATTGAGAATGAAGCTCTATTAATGATACTGCCAAGCTGAAAGGCACAAAACAAGAAATGTTTGTGACCTCTTCAACTATCAAGGGAACGTATTGCTATGACTACACACATTTTGCATAGTAACTTAGTGAACGTCGTAGGGAGCAAACATCTGTAACATAATTCCCAAACTTATTTTAGTCCACAATTATCTATCTAGAAGACTAGAAGGCTTCGCTTCTTTTTGTAATGCAGGCAGGCATAGATGCGTGCATTCACACTTCATGTGCATTTCGTTATTAAGTAGTACAAGTAAATGAATTTCAAGACACATTAGAATCTTCGAACACAGTGGTAAGATGTGCATACCAGGTACGTAGCCAAGCTACACTAACAAATACCTCAGGGAGAAAGTTGAGCAGAAATGGACTTCCTTTCATTGTAAACTTCATCTCTTTAACATTACAGAGAGGGGCCTAAAATATAGAGGCTCTTCATTAGTAAATCAATTGGAAAAATAAAAGTTGAGCATGAAAAGGATTGCCTGAACATTTATGCTTCTATAGGTGTGTGAACTAGAGAACTATCGTATGCCTATGGGGAGAGAGCATGAAATCAAACCCTTTCAACTCATATACAGAGTAAGTCTGCATGTCATCAGGCTGCGCATTTATGCTTCTCATGTAGCTAATATCCAAAACCTAATGAAACTTGTAATAACTTTTGAAGTATCCACGTAATTGCATTTTCCTGTCCTTCGTAAAAAAAGGTTTGGTGAGGCAGTTGCATACTTGCATGACAGGGGGAAAAAAAGTCCTTCCATTTGTTCAAACCCAAAACTCCAGTTTCCATATCAGTTCTTACAACACCATTCATAACATAATGACAATACTCACCGTCATGATTACAGCGTCAAAAGATTGTTTTTCAGACTGCTTGTTATGCCTTGGAGTAGAAGAAACTGACCAATTCTCTGATGGGTTGCAGCTGTAACATAACTCAAGCACCTTTGATTGGAGTTTAAGTTCATCTCTACCAAGCTCTTTGCACAGTGCATCGGTAAGGGTCTGCAAAGGGGAAGGAATCGGATTAGATCACAAGACCAGTCATTCCGTATAAATGTAATTCATATTGCTGAAACACATTACTAAACATACTAATCAAAAAAAAAAAAAACACGTTACTAACCACTGGTTTTGAATCAAGTGACAAAAGCATTTTGTGATATTGATGTTCCACAATTTAAGAGTTCAATAGCTACAGGTCAAATCTCCTTTCTCTTCACAGAAACGGTCATAAATATAGGGTCCAACTCCATATATAGGACATATTTTGTGAGCCAAAAAACACCTCCCGAGAATAGGCACTGCCCAAAAGATGATCTTGAGATGGATGAGGAGATATATAAGAATATGGAGTAAGAAATGAACGCAATTTGTAGAAACTTTGGGAGTAGCACTAATTGCAATAACAAGAGGTGCGGGTGTGGCTTTCTGCGATAGTGCACCCATTTCTTGCTCATAAATCAGCTAATGCTTAGTACAAGGAGTGGTCCAATCTAATTTGGCCTTTGAGAAGACAAGACTGCCTTTGAATCTGCTTAGTACAAGGAGTGGTCCAATTTAATTTGACCTTTGAGAAGACATGACTGCCTTTGAATCGCCTAGTGTCAATATAACCAACTAGAGGAAGTGGAACTACAGGGTGACCTCAAATAGTTGGTATCAAATCTGATTGACCAAGCGTAGCCAACATAGTAACTAATCGCCAAAAATATTCTTTTGTTTGCCCATTTACACGATGACAAAAATTCTAGAAACCTTGTTTAACTTTTGATTGGTTTTGCAAGTTTGAAACAACAAAACGAAAATGGACCCCATGCTTAACCTACCATACCATTTTATGATTGATGGTCAAATTTTTTTTTGAAAGAAAGCTAGTGGAAGGCATTTCCTTAACAGAACAATAGAATGTTGTACAAAGTGCAAACTACACAATAGCCGAGAGTATTTTACCTGCATTCCACCCAAAAATGAAAAAGATCCGCGCAGATGCTTTTTACTTGTTGCTGAACTGTTCAGCTTGCCGCTTTCCCCCTTTTTGGTAGAAAATTTAGATTGAATTGCCCCAGATATGATTGAACCAAACCTAGAAGCACAGAAAAAGTTGTCATTAATCACCTAACATAATCCTGCTCTCAAAAATAAAAGGGGTGCTTTGCTGGTGACATTTCTCAGTTTCTACAGCCTACAACATGCAAATATTTAAAGGAAAAAAATATCCCCATAAATTCTGCAAATATTTTAAGGAATGCAGAAATACAGCTATGACAGATTTGCTGCTGAAATTAGCTCAACTTTCATCACAACTGAAACCATAATCACAGAGCACAAAGTTTTGGAACACGCGAAACTATTCATCCTGAAGTCATGAATAACAGGCTCCAAATAAGTTTCTCACAGATTCTGTTTAAGTAATATAGTATACATGATTCTTTTCCTTTTGGTCCACAAAATCATAACTTAGGTACTATTGCCAGTGTTGGGTTCAGCATGCCAACTCAAGATTTTAGCAGTGCAACTAGCAATGCTAGTTAGCATATCCAAGAGTAATAAGAAACTTGGAATAATTGAGTGGCAAATTAATATGATATTTGAATGTCTTTGGTCTATTCTTTTTAAACACTTCAAGGATGCACGAAAAGTGCTCATGCCAGCTTAAAAAGAATCTGGGGGATATTAAGCTGTATGGGCGATAGTTAATCATAGTCCTGCAATTTACAAGAAGATTGAGGATAAAAAAACATGCCATTACGCGAAGAACTATTAAGACTAAAAGAAACTGAAAAAACTAAAAAGGAAGAAGAATCTATATGTAGCATACTTTTTCTCTAGGTTCCATAACTCCGGAAACGTATGTCGCATCTGTTTGGACAAGACAAGTAAAATGTTACAGTGACAGATCAGAAATCGAAGGGAGAGCCCATAGAGGAAGCATAATAAAACCTTTTTGATCTCTCCCCCCCCAAAAAAAACACACACACACCCCACCACCACCACACACACACCAAAAAAAGAAAACTAATAAGAATAATCATAAATAAATTAGATGAACAAGATATGCACTGCAGAGAAAGTTGCTAGTGTTTGTTTTTCAATTTCTCCTTAACCCAAGTATGAGCTACATGTCAAGTATGGGCCATTAATATATTTTTTATTTCGTTTCCCCTTGTTTCCCCATACAGTGAGGGGCCTAGAGTGTCTCTTATCCGCGATAACCAAAAGCAATGGCATGTACTCACAGAAAGTGACTCAGGATCCCCAGCACTTGTGCCCGCAACGAAAGGGTCAATCATATAGTCAACAACCTTACACAGAGAAAAGCAGAAGAGCTATTAGAATATTCACTAGTACTATATCAACAAGCGTTGACTATACTACATGCAGAGTCGTATCACTAGACAAACCAAAGAAGTTCCTGTATGCCCTCGAATTGTTCTGCCAGAGTAAGCAGTTGGGCCTGTGTATACATCATATGTTCCTACCTGTCTTTCTTCGCAAGCACCACGGAGAAAGACAGAAAGATAAGTGAAAACAAGTAAAACCAGGTAACACATACCTCCTTCCCAAAATGACGCTGAAAGAAATCACCCACACTGTAGCGAAAAAGATAGCCATAAATGTCAGAATTTAGAAATACAGCTACAAGGCAAGATTGCTTCCTTGAATTCCAGGAGAAAACACATACCAGAGGAACTACTAATAACTCAATTTTAAGCACAACAGAACGTAAGCAGGAGAAAAAATTTACAGGAAACGAAGAGGCACTGTAATACATGGAAAACGTAAGAGAATCCCAACTTGGACAAGAATAAAACTCCTACCATTTATAAACTTAAGAAAGGAAAGACCCTTTGAAAAAGTTCAAATCGATTTCTGTTGATACAACAAAGAGACAGTAGAAGCAATTTTCTGAGAGTAAGAGGACAGAAAAAGACGTAGAGCTTAAGACTTAGAGGTGCAAAATATTCTTGGTTAAAGAGCTCTTGATAGCTGGATATATGAAAACGGGATTACGCTCCCAAAATTCTGGTGGGGAGTTGGTGGTAGAGTGGGAAGGGTGGGGCTAACTGTCCCTCTTCAAAAAAATTGGTGCCTTGAAGATGTTTTGAAGAAGTCGGAAGAAAATAAGAGATGTTTTGAAAATGTTGAGGGCATGATGTGCTGGTACAAAATCAAGAGTAGATTTTGAATTTTTTACCCAATGGGCATCATGTAGTACACATCATATATTTAGAATCGTATGGTTTGGTGCCTAAATAACTTGGTCTTAATTATGGAGGTGCATATGGCCTTCCCGTGCCTTCTAAATGTTCATATAATTCAAAATGGGTTGGTTTACATGAAATTCTTGTTTTCAGTTCATCATTTATTCATTCCAAAACCAATATCAAGCATATTTGAGCATGCATTCCAATCTGAGAACCAAAATATGAAGACAAATGACTGAATATACCACAAGAACTAACAAGAAACATCACTGACAAGCCTATTGAGCCACAAGGTGCTTTAAGTGATGCGGTGGACATTAAGGGAAGTAGCACATGAAAGGCAAAGAAGTTTCATCTCGTGAGTAGCGAAAATATTGGATCAATCACCTTTCATCAGAATCAGACACCTTTTCCATGTTACTTTTCTTCCATAGAAATGGTTCCAATATTATCAGCAACTGCAGATAGATAAACTAACTCATTAGGCGCACACCCGCCCAAATTAGAGTGTTTTCTGTACAGATGCTAGTGAATGAGCTATTCAACATGAAAAGAGCAATTTTACGGATCAAAAATATTCCTTCATAGAACTACAAACTTCAGCCAATAAAAGTGTACATTTCTAAATGTCATATTTGAACTTGAACTTCCGCATTTGGAATTTGTCACAGTCACGCTATCCACACAACACTTGCGAACATTCAAAAAGGAAACTAAGAAGTGAGACTTCTGTTATCACAGACTCTGGAGTCTGGATACCCTAATTCTTGTATTGATTACAGCTATGGATGACATTTTGTCCAAAAATTCCCTGTAATTAATAGTTTAAGACAAATTTCTGAAAGTCAAGGAAAAAGTTGCCAAGAATGATGACTTTGTGAAAACATTCAAGAACACCTCATGAAATGTCTTCTTTACTTTTTTCATCATCTGTCTAACGGCCCAACCATATCATGTTACATCTGCATCATGCTTCCACGGTTGTACTTCATATGTTATTAAATAGTTGTTAAGAGACATGACAAATGCATTTAAATGAACAAAACTCAAAGAAAAATTTATATCACGTGCCCTAAGCATGTAAGAAAATAAGGTACCTTTGATTGTGCTGAGAGAAAATTGCTTCTGATCAGTGCAATGGGATTTGAGGGAATCTGATAACATTATTTAACGAAATGGTGAAAGGCAGAAACCTCAAACATCTAAATGCATATGGGAGACAAAAGGAAGTACACTCCATATGTGCCACTATGTACGAATAACACCCCATTAGTAGTACAGACAAAACAAACAGAACATACCAGTGCAGGTGCTCCATTTCTTACAATGTAGCGTTTGTTCTGCGCAATAGGCTGCAATATGGATGGTAGGAAAAAAAATTCAGAGACCACAAACTTTTTGACCTCAAAGTAGAAAACCTAATAACTAACTCCAAAGTCATCAGCAGTTATCTTTCGTATTTGCTAAAGTTTTCAAATACAGATGCTTATCTCATATTTAGCAATATAAGTAACTAGTCAAATTGATTTGCTTTATAAGTAACTAGCCCAGAGATACTTTTGTTTATGGTACATGTGCCTATTGCTCTTTGGGTACAAACAAGTACTTTTACCAAACTGTCGCCGATATAAATTCTGAACTTACAGTCACGGCCACAGACATTATCAAATAATCCTGAATTCATTCTCATAGCTGAAGGGACATAATTTTGCTCTGATGTCATCGTAGACGCGTACTCATACCAAAATTTTGAACAAGTAGAATTACCATAACCAATCAAGGAGAAACAAACAAAAGAGCATTCAGTTGGCTTGCCGGGATATATAGTCATTAATGATGCTGCTTTTGATTACTCCAATCCGGTCGTTGGCACCTTATCCTAGCTATGGAACTAGCATAACTGGTGGTAAAGATCAAGTTTACCCATCTATTTGGTCATTGCGAATGGTATATTTATTTATTTTTTGGGTGAAGTCACCATGAATGTTAGGCCAACTAAAGAGAGCTTACTCCTTAGTTGTAAGTTGTAACTTATAAGCAATAGATGGGCGAAGGGTGAAATCAAAAAGCATTTGCAATCTTTTATAAAACATAGCAGCTTAAACCAAGGCAGAAACTCTTACAAATTGCTGTTTGTCACGAAGCCCAAGATTATCAAGCAAAAATCTGACTTCCGTCTCGCTCTCCGTCTGCAGAAGCTCAACACACACTAATGTACTTACCAAAATTAATGCCTATCCTAGGATTTGAGCAGAAATGTACAAAATTGAATAAACACATACAAATTACAATGAACTAATTACCATAGTATTCGCTCCCTCATCCCATATTAAACCATCTTGTGAAATGCTTCTTAGCTTCCCTCCCGCTCTTCCTTCGGCTTCAAATACCGTGCAATTCAGACCATGTAATTTTAACTTGTATGCTGCTGCAAGGCCACTTGAAAATAATAATGTAAAGCCAATATTAATTGTTAGAAACACAAAACCCATTCAAATACCAAAATGACAAATTTGTACCGAAAACAAAATATTTAAGAACCAACATTACTCACGCTAGATCAGAACAAAATCACTGTAATACTACCCACGGAATTATTTGCTTAGCTACAAAATATTCATAGGGGCAAAGAACCTATTGTTTCTGATTAAAAAAAAACCAACTCGTTTAGGTTTTTACATTATGCAAGTTTCGTCTAGAATTCTCATAACTTGAAACCTAATGACTCGCACACATAACTAGGGTTGATAAACAAACCTAAATGCTGGACTTCGAGCTCGTGTTCGCTCATTAAAAGCTCGTTTTAGGTCAGTCTGTTATATATAAACAAGCAAGGCTTGAAAACTTCTCAGAAGCTCATTAAGCTTTCAAACCAAGCTCAAACAGGCTAGTGCTCGACTCGTTCGACTTATGATACTTAAAATTTTCAATCTACTCGAGATCCGTTCTTAATCGGCTCGATAAAAGCTTGTTTAAGATCGGCTTGCCTCCTAAACAAGCCAAGCTCTATCGTATTTTCAAGCTCACAGTAAGTTTTCAAACCAAGCTTAAAATTGTTGGACTCATTCAGTTCCTTATCACCCCTACACATAATGGAACTAAAAATCTCCAAATTCATATAAATAACTACAAAAAAAAAAAAGAAAAAAAAAGCAAACAGTTCATTCAAGTTATGTTTATCCACCACATTATTTCGTTATATTGATCATGGCATCTACCTATCAATTTATCCTTTTGACAGTGTAGGTGTCCTACCCTGTTTGAGCGCACCTCGGAAGTCTAATTAATTCTTAGAGTCCCCCCCGCAACCGTTTTCACATACTTTAAGTGTGAGGGTAAGGTGGCCCCGAGAGTTAGAGTTGCTGGAAAGTCTTCATGGAAATAAAATTAAGCTTTAAACAACTCCATATGCAACAGTATTTGATACAAACCCAGCATAATTCAAGTTTTTTTTTTAAACACGACAGTGTAATTGAAGGTTGTTAACACAATAACAACCAAAAAGCTGCAATTTAAACCTCAAATTAACGTACCTAACACCAGCACCAACAACGGCAACTCTCTTAGCAGAACCTAAAAATGCCACAATCCATAATTGTTCTCTTAGTCAAACTTTGCAATCAATTACACGCAGGATGAACCAGAATTCAATGTGTGTGTATGCGAGAGAGAGAGAGAGAGAGAGAGAGAGAGACTTTGCTTATCTTCGTTGTTAGCGGAAGCCATTTGGCCCATTTCTTATCTCAAGGTCTGCTGGTACTCTCCAACTAAACTGTTGTGATAATCCGAAGCAGTGGCAGAGAGAGAGAGAGAGAGAGAGAGAGATTGATTACGCGACTGGACCGGTGCATTACATAACTGGGCCAGTGCGGCCCAGAGAGAGTGTTTGGGCTAACATGTGTTCTTCTTTGGGCCTGTGGATATACAAGTTCCAACAGATAGCAACTGTTTTCGACGGGTGCATTTTTTGTTTACGATATTCATCGTAAGGTGCTGCTCTCCGAGAATCCCAGGTACGGTTGCCGATTGACATCTCTTCTAATTCATCGATACGGGAAGAAAATAGTTGTGAAGGAATCAATATCTCGTCAAGAGCCAGGGGACCCAGGAGGCGTATCTTGTGCCGCTCCACTTGGGGTATAATAAAACTTAAATGCGTTATGGCTCCCGAGACTCTTCATTTGAGATAGACTACTTTAGTCTAGCATTTTGTTCTAATTTTTCATTTTTTGCAAACTTTTTCAGCCTTTGATCAAATTTTTTTTTTGGTTTTGTTTTTCTCTTATTGTTTTTTGTCAAAGGAACCTGATATTTTAAAATTATACGAATCATGTTGGGCAAAGTACACTGGAATTGTATTTATCATGGATATGCTAATCACCATTTAAGGGTAGATAAGCTCTATATAAATATGTAAGAATTACATTGAAGTGTTTGAACAGTGTATAGATAATGTATAAGGGTGCTCTAGAATAATTGAAAAGCACATTGAAATGATAAATATTTTTGCATTATTCATCTCTCAATTACCAGCAACCCAGGGAGAGCAATAATTAGGTCCCGTTCCGCTAAGGTACTTATTTTTTAAATACTTATTTTTCACTTTACGAAATAGATTATTCTCTCACAATACATCACCTTTAATTCAAAAAATATGTATTTATTTTCCGTAGCAGAATAGGGCCTTGGAAACAACAAAAAAAAAAAAAGTACAAACTTATTTTGGAGAAAATGAACTTTTCTATCTTTATTACTCTTTTACTGCATTCGGTAATAGAGAGAGAAAAAAATTAGTGCGTCGAGACTTCAAGTACCTAAAAAGAAAAAATAGACAGATAATTTTATTTTATTTTTAAAAAAAAGCCCATTAACAACAACACAACAAAAGTTAGTATAAAGAGTCTAAATGTTGGTTGAGTTGCAACCTACTGAGACATCTTTATTTGTTTGGAGCCTATTGATCATTACAAAAATCCAGTTGTAATTTTTAAAAATGAAGAGAACATGTAGTGCAGACACTGAAATGAAAATAGAGGAGAGTTTTTGTTTGATAATGCAACGTGTCTCTGGCTAGCTAGCTAGACTAATCTATATATAACTCCTCTTATGATCGTTCCACATGCTTACACAATTACGCGAGAACCCAAAACTAAAAGTTGGTGATGATTATGCGAGAACCCAAAACTAAAAGTTGGCAACGACAACGAGAGCCAAATTTGAGTCCCAGATCTCGATCACCCGGGCGGCCAACCCCTTGCTTGAGAATTAAAATAGAGGAATTGAACTACCAGAGAATCTGAAATGGGAAAGAGGAGGTATAGAAATTTTATATTCATCTCAAAATCAATTGGCAATGATTGAAGAGGTTTCAGATATTATTAAGTGATCACTCATTTCACTCCCAAACAATGTCGGATTCATTTCCTTAACAGGAGGAAGAAGATTAATATTTACATATGGTCCCAAGAAGTAAATAAAGATATCTAGGTTTAACTACTCAAGAAAATGGATACTCCTATAAACACGTAATGAGTCACTTTCGTTTTTCCTTAACAAACTCGAAATCCAAATGAGTTAGCTGCTAATCGATTCTGTAGAGAGGAAAACTTTTTTTTACAATGGAGCCACGAACATACTTTAAGGTGTTCAATCACGCGCGTCTAAAGTCCGGAATTAAAAAAAAAAAAACTATTATTCACTAGAAGAGGTTTTTTTAAAACCGAACAATTGATTGCCGAGACAGACAACTGAAATTACGCGAAGCCATTAATAAGTTTTCCCTTCCGTAGATACCCTTGATTCCTTCCAATGTTTCCATCATTTGAAGAGCATATCAACATAATGCCAAAAGCACTTTTGAAAAGGAAATGTAGTTTTTTCATTTGCTTCATTGTGACGCCTAAGGGGAAGAGTCCACGTGGGTAGAAAAGGTTGGCTAATGTTTCAAAAAGTTTCCCGCGGTGGGTAATCATATAGGAGTGGCATTCAAATCAGGGAGAATCATATTTGCTTGGGCTTCAGAGATTTCAGAATCAAGCAACTTCATTTGGATAGGGGTTAGTTGGAGGAAAACTAATTTCTTTAGGACAGTACGACCATAATCAAATTGGGACCACCGCAAGTGGGCGGTAAGATTGGTCCCCTTGAATTAATCGAGGTGCGCGTAAGTTGGCCCAGACACCTCAATTATATATATAAAAAAAAAGAGGGACTATAATCAAATCGTCACGAATTTGAATCACGGTGTGTCTCTTTTATACTACTACAAGTCCTTCAGAAAATCTTGAAGTTTTTTTTTATTAAAAATAAACATGATTCTACTTTTAGTTTTTCATATACAAAAAACTGAAAACGTTACCCAATGGCCCCTTAATGTTCATTCATTCATTCCATTTTTAAGAGAGAGAGAGAGAGAGAGAGAGAAAATAAATGTAGTTTCGGTGGTTGATATCCAGGATGCGAATAACTACCGTGCTAGCAAGCAGACTAACATGAAAACATAGAGTACAGTCATTTCACTATCCTAATTAAGTCACTTGTGAATTGATTTGTAACTGGCTAATGTACGTCCATGAATAAAGTTGTCTTTGTTTGGTTTTTTTTTTGCTAAGCTGGTTGTCTTTTGTTTAGTTGCAGGAGAATAATGCAATACAAAAATGCTATGGGCAAACCATGTGGATGCTGAGGTGAACGTACACCAACCCATGTGGATGATGTGGTAGATTGATCGATAATGTTAGGGATACAAACCCATGTACAAATTCTGTACAGATCTCCAATGTGTTACATATGGGCGGGTTCAATAGACACAAATACAATATTGGACACTTCATCTCTGTCATTGAAATCAACGGCTCACATATGTTCACCTCACTTTGTAGTCCCTCTTTCCCCTCTCTTTCACGCTCGTTCTCTCTCTCTAGATTTGTACCCTCACGGCTCACATGTTCACTCTCCCTTACCGACACACCCTTGGCTTGGTTTCCCTCCCACTCCGGCTACTCCCCTCCCTGCAACACGTCACTGTGGAGAAAGTGTCACCAACCATTCTAAGGTGTCTTGTGGTTAACTCTTTAATTTCCCCTTTCATTGTATGAAAGTAGGCCATCAAACTTGAAGTAAAGTTGCATTTCCAAACAAACTAATTAATCTTTCAGTTGAGATGGTTACCTGTCTCTTGACAAAGAACAATGAAATCTTCATTATGTTATGTACAAGAAAATCATTGCCACTGACCCTACATAAAATGGGTAATGGCGCTATGCAGTTTCAAATTCCGGTGAATGGTCCTTATGAAGCTCTGAGGGTTAGTCCGGTTAGTTGATGGGTTTGCTCTCCATACAATTAATCAAGGTTTGATTCTTGGGATCAGCCTGCACGATCGAAAGTAATTTCTTGTAAATCTCCTAAACTCGGCGTGAATGACATGCCTTTGACCGCACCGGAAAAGAGATTAGTTGAGGTACGTGTAAGATGACCCAGATACCCCTGATCGTCTGGATCAGAAGAGTGTTCCTTATGGTTGGGTGGGGATTGTACCCGAAATGATGATAAATTGATAATGCTCTTATCACTTAACCAAAGCCTCATTTGCCTAGGCCCTCCAAATTGTTTTGGTACATGCCTTTTTAAGGACCACTGAACCAACAAGAAAAGGGGGAGCTGATTGAAGATTGTACAAAGGTTGCAAAAGGGTCTCCAATCTCCATTGTCTCAATGAGGAAGACATAAAAAAGGGAAAAGTTCCTAAATGGGTCACCCCCACAAGAAATTCCAAATGTTAGCATTAGGGTTTTTTTTCTTTCTGTTCTTTCAAAAATTTAGCATTAGGGGTTTGTTGAACTGATGGTTAAGGATAGCCGCGACCAGGGGTGGCGAACGGGATGTTTAGTAGTACTCACTTTGTCTCATTTTGATAGTCCCCTACGAAAAGACTTGTAATTTTTGAAAAAAAAAAATTAAAGTACTTTTTTACATGATTTTTTGTGTTTCCTCGCACCAAATTAATGATTTTGATTAGTTTTTTAATTTGGTACGAGAAAAATTCAAAACTTATGGACCGAAGTACTTTATTTTTTAATCAGAAAATTGCACATTTTTTTCGTAGGGGGATTATCAATTTGGGATGGAGGGAGTAATTAAAAAGAAAAAAGTGAGGGATGAAAATTATGGCCATACAACTTTAACAAATTACTAACTTGCCCTGAAAGAGGAAAGCTAACATTTTAGTCCCTCCAAAGTGTAAATAATAGGGCAATTTCGCAACATTCTTATGTGTTTAAAATGTTAAGAGAGCATAAATCAGGAGGGTTGGGCAACAACGTCTAAAAATTTCGTTGAGAATCAAAGACTGGTCATCATCAAATCAGGTAAGCACTCTTGAATTTGAAGCTATAAACTGGGCCCTTCAGCTTGCCAGAAAATTATGTGGACCCTTGAGCAGATGAAAGCCAATTTCACTTTCATTGATAATTTGAAAAAAAACATAAAGGAATTGGCATTGCCACCCATTATAGGTTAGCCAATTCTTTGACAAAAGGAGTGGGCCGTAATATTAAGGGTTGTCCAGGTAGTTCAGAATCAATTCTTGTGGGATGAGTAAGTCCATATAAGATTTTGTCCCGAATGGAAATAGAACTAGGGATGGTAATTGGGCGGATGGGGATGGTCTGCCCCATTTCTTATCAGCGCGGAGACGGAATGGAGGAAGTTGGGGAGTTGCCGGGGTTGAAGAATAATCGGATTTCCATTCACCGAGTAATTTTCACTAACTTTGTTATCTTTAGAGGATTTTGACAAGAAAGTAAGATATTGATGAGAGTTTTAAAAAAAGAAAAAGAAAAGAAAAGAAACAAAGACATAAACTAGTAATATGTTATTGGGTATTTTGTTCTTATTATATCAAAATATTAAAATCTATATAGATATATACATACAAAAAAACTAATACTACTATAATCAGAGTCGGATAGTGCTATACTAGGGCACGGGGGAAGCAAATATATACCAACCCCTCCCCCATTCACTCATCAGATCGAGGAATATCGCTCAGATCAAGCCGGGGAGGTCGGAGAGGCAGAGACGGGGGCGGATAAATATATTCATAAAAAAATACTAATAACTATAATCGGAGTTGAATCGGGCTATAACAGGACGGGAGAAGCAAATACCAGCCCGGCCCCCTCCCCCCTTCACTCCTTGAATCAAGCAATACCCGCTCGGATCAAGCCGGGAAGGTTGGAGGTGGGGTCGGGCAGCGGTAATTGTCATACTATTCGGAGAAATTGATCAGGTGAAGAGTGCATGTTCCGAGTTTGAGTAAGCGACAAAAGGGCCATTAAGAGCGTAAAATGAAAGGGTGTGGCACCAAAGTATGCTCCTCTCGTCCTTCGCGTTATTATAAAAATCCTTAGCCATGTCTCTCTCTCTCTCTCTAATAAAGAAAAGGGCTTACTTAGCTTGCCAACAAAAACAGATTCTGTTTGGAGACAAGATTTCAACCTCCCATCATGTGTTTCTCTCGTCTTCTTCGGATCTCCCATCCAGTATACTTAAAAGATATTCATAAACTCATCACCAAACTATGTTTTTTATTTATCCTAAACATTTCATATTTCACAGATTGGAGATTGAAAATGATTCGTAACCACAATCCCAAGTGCAACAAGGTTTTTTTTCACATGCGACATTGTGAACACATGAGTATTGGCTAACAAGATCATGGCAATTGGGAAAACTTAGCCCAGGTTCTGGCTCTTAGTTAGGGTCAGTCGATTCGGGCCGAGTGCAGTTCTGTTCACAACTTTTATGAATTCATCTCGGATCTTACAAAATTATCAAGAAATTGTTCTTTATGCAACTTGCTTTAGAATATCATGCAAGAATTTAGTTTAATCTGAATCTTGATAGTTTCACTTTTTATAATCCAAAAATTAAAGAACTCATCCACTACAACAGTACCCTGTAAGTCAGTGACGCAGTGCTAAATAAGCTGGTCCCATATTAGCTTTGGTGATCTTGCTCTTTGACCACAGTATTTTTAGTACTTGGACATTTTAATGGGAGTTCTAATTAGTGGAAGGATCTCTTTTCTTTGTCTTAAAGCAAAAGATTTAGGACCAGAGGGATCTTTCCCATTTTTGTCATCGGGACCATAGTAATTCCTCTCCTGGTTGGAGGCTATGTACCGCCAGTATCAACTATCACGTGACCCTTGGCCTTGATTATTTTTTCATGAATATTAGGAGTGTTCAGGTCAATTTATGTGCACTTCAACTAACTATCTTTTGGTGTAGGTCCCTTGGGCCCGTTGTCGTTGTGTTGCGTTTCGCGGCGAGGCTCTTGGACCTACGTCAGATGGGCTGGCTCCCACATCGGGAGTTTGGGTTTGTGTGTGTATTTAAAGGGTTCACTCTACCTCTCCTTAATCAGCAATTGCCTAGGTGAGTTTGGTAGGTGAAATTATCCTTTTACCCTCCCTCAAAAAACTAATCATCTTCCCGATCCGACCAAAGTCAAGTCGTTCACGTTTACTAATGAATTCACAAGAAATTACTTTCTTGATTACTGTTAAAGATGGAAACTGATTTTGTCACTCTCATTTTTTTTAACGGCACTCTCCTTCTTTTACAAAACAAACCTGTCAAACCACCTAATAGAGACATAAATGGAAGTGCAGAAAAAGGAAAATTTCAAAATCACTGCCCTTAAAGATTCTCTTGTTTTTTGAAAGAATCTGATTTGATCCTACGGCTAAAAATAAGGTGATACATGGGTACACCAAAAACATGAGAACAGATAACTTGAGTTTATTACCCACCAGCCAAACCTTTGGGGCTCACGTGACCCTTGATGTGCCACTTGGCAGAAACAAAACCAGAGATTCTTTGATCCCCTGTGTTTCTGTACCACGTGGAAGCGAAGCGCATGACAAGCTTATTGGTGGCAGTGTCCCAAAAATGGACTCCTGTGCAGTCTCAGCGAACCACTATTTCGCATGCGCGCTCGGTACTTGGTAGGGGAAAAAATTGGACCAAGGGTCTGTTTGGGTCAGTCACTTTTTTTCCCTTTTTTTGTTTGTTTACTCATGTGTGTGTGTGTTTTTCTGACAGAGTTTACTAATGTGTTTAAAATACTCCTACTTTGGCAAAATCTTTTTTATTTATTTATAATACAAGGTGTTTCGAGTCGGTTTGTGCGCACCTCAGGTTAATCCTTACAGTCCCTCCCACAATAGTTTTACATGCTTACGCATGCTAATGAGATGGATCTAAGAGTTATTGACAATGAGAATCGAACCTGAAACCTTAAAATGGAGCAAACACGTCCTAGACCAATTGGTGGACAAGTCATCAAAATAATCTTATTTGCTTGTGTTTACACAAATAACTCAAGGTTATGAAATGGACCTTAACTAAATTTATCCACCAGACTGACAAGAGAGAAAAAAATTTCATGACCTAATATCATCAATGCTGAAACATTGATCTCATTCTCATCATATGGTAAAAAAGATACTACGGTGTATTTTAATTTCTTTGGATAACGAAACATGCATGTATATATTTTTTAGTTTTTTTTTTGATAAACTGGAATTATAATAAAATTAATTAGAAGAGTACATGAGTCTAAGGTATGCAACACTCTGGGCGTTCGCCCTTAATTGAAAAGAAACACAACTAGGCATATTATCTAAAACATGAAACCCCACATCTATTTGAAGTCCCAAATCTGTCAATTGATCCGCACATGCATTGCCCTCTCGAAATGTATGTTTCATTTATATCACCCCTAACTGTTGCAAGAGGTACCTGCAATCATTCAATAGAGCACTCAATTGGCGTGTTTCATCCCAATTTGTAGCAAGTAACTGGATCATGACCATGGAGTCTGATTCAACTTCGAAGTTTGATAGTTGAAGATTAGTTGCTAACTGTAATCCGTTACGCAACTCCCAAAACATGCATGTATGTACATCTACTACATACATTTGGACGTATACAGAATAAATGAAAAAGTATAGGAAATTAAGGATTGGATGACAGTAAGGACCGACTAGAACCATCTTTGCACATAACAAGGTGTTGTTCTACGCTTATGAACGTGATTGAAATCGTTTATTTTAATCGACAGGCCAAGTTTGTCATTCATTACAAACACTACAAGATCCCCTGGTCCCTCCAAAATGAAAGTAGTGGTCAAAAAGATACATTGCAAATCTAACTTCCTTCAGGTACTCATATCGTATGTTGACTACAGTATTTAGAGTAATAGGAGGAGGAGGAGCGAGGAGCAACAAATCTCTGACTCAACTTCACTGTGTGTTCCAGTATAAGTTTGATCCTCGAAAGTGGGCATATCTCTCTCTCTCACGTTGTGCGCATAACTCCATGAGTTCATGCTAGGGAATAGACGGCCATCGTACAAATTGTTCACGTACGTGCAGCTACGGCTCTTTAAAAAAAAAAGAAAATTAACCTTGTCATGACTCATAGGAGTACTTAGATGCTATCAGTTTTAAATTTTATATACGAAATAGAAAACACATAACTAAATTAACGAATTGGTATATATTGTTTCTGAAACGAGACAATATATTTATTTTTTCTTTTCTGACATAGGAGTAATATTTATTCTTTCATCTTGCAATTGCTTCTCTAAATTGAGAATTTGTCTTTTCTTTTAACGAAACTGGATTTAGATTGGGTAGCACTTTCCTCCGGTTGCATTGAAATAGTTTTTCTATCCAAACATCTAAGCTCTCCTTGAGCACAGATTAAAATATAGAAACAATAATAGATACAAAATAGACCAAAAGAATAACGAACAAACAAAATGGGACATCTTCTACTTTATTTTACAGATATAAAAATAAACCCAAAAAAACAAAAGTGAAATTTTGGGCTTAAATGCTGTTGTTTCCTGAACCTTTTTTCATTTTTCATCTTGGGTTCTCCGGCGGCAACGGTGAAGGCGTCAAGATCCTATGCAGATCCAGTGGCGGGACTCCACCCCACCTCCACGAGCGGAGTGTTGGGTCCAACATTGGAGCCGAGCGGTCTTTCTCTTTCCTTTTTGTTGCTTTTGTATTTTTTGTTTTTGTTTTGTTGTATTTGTTATTTTTCGACCTATGAACCGCGCAATTTATAACTAATATGGATCGATATAACTTGCGTTTCCTTTCTCAATAAAAACTAGTAAATAAATCATCCTGTTGCCTGGACTTATCACAGCTGGACTGATTGTAGTCTCAGAACTCAGAAGCCTTGCTGATCATTTCTTACGCCAAAACAGTTCGAATTTCGTCCTACTCATCCCCTCACCTCCAACAAAATCCAATCCCATTACACTGTCTCATTCGGACTGTCCATACTCAATAATAAACGACTCAGATTTTATTTCGATCGAACAGATCTCAACCGTCCAACTGAGATGAAATCTAAGGAACAACAGGGTCTCCGAAATCGCACATAACGAGATGAACAAAGTAAGAAAATAAATTGACAATTGGTGGAATTGTTTGATTTGCTTAACATGCCATAATGACTCTTAGGATGCGTTTTCACTATATATTTCTTGTCTTCGGATAAATGACAACAGTCAAATTATTTTCGCATAATGATATTTTAGTTGATGAATGTGAAGAAAATATCCGTCCTATCTAAAAAACACCGTGCAAAATATGGACTTTAATCTATTTAATTTAGTTGGAACGCCACTAAATGAAAATGACAAGTATGTGATGGTACTAGTTAGCAGTTGTGTATATTAGGGACGGTTGATGGTCAATGCATGTTTTAGTGACTGGCCCATTGAGTTGACTAGATCACAAGTCTTTTTTTTGATCCGCAGATCATAAAGTCTATTTCATTCGATTAATGCCCATTGACTAGATCATAGGTTAATCTCATTGAATAATAGCATCTCATTGAGTCATACTGATTTCAGAGCATATCCACGAAAAGTTTGATGAGTGGTAGCCATTGCGGTAATGGTGGTTTATGGAGACTAGTAAAAATGCTAGCGATCGATCTGTATCTGAGTGACGAGTGAATAATTGATCTATATATATAATTGATTTGATCGAATCAGTAAATTTGAATAGTTGAAGGGTGAAGCGAATCAAGGTGACCTCATCTATATATTTTTTGTATAGTAAAAGTAAAAGGGTCTAGTTTTCACAGGCGATAGTAAAAGCATCAAATTCCCAAATTGAATCGTTATGATTCTGCATGTCGACTAAAATATTGTTGATTGTTCGGGAGTGATTGATCTCTACAATTGGATAGATTAAGGCTCTGTTTCAGAAATCTTCTTAAAAAATAAGATGTTTATTTCACATTTTTAAACTAAAAAATAATATAAATAAAAAATAAAATTTTAATTTTTTTTTACATCATATAAAAGATATCGAGATCTTTCAAACAAAATTCATATTGCATATTTTTAGATTTCAATAGGTCCATAATTTTTAAGCTTGAAATTGCCTTCTTAAAAAATAATAGCTTTTTTTGCGTTGCGGGACGGTTAGTAAATTGATAAATTTTATTTAAATAGTTTTCGTATTTGTTAGTTTTGCACCTAATTTTTGTAGATGATTGGGGCTTTTTCTTGGATATATTTCTAGAATATTTGGGTAAAAGTAGAAATCTTATATTTTTCAATTTCTTTCTTTGAGACAAATCAATAATTTACAAAAGTCGAGTACAAAACTAACAAATGCAAAAAAATTGAATAAAAACAAAATAAAAAAACCCGCAAGAAACTTGATGGAATAGGCCTAAATATGACCGATAAACGAATAAATTCAACAAACAAGGGTAGTTACACCAAATATGAGGGAGATTATTCAGTGCCCCCGAATCCTTTTTCTCATCACATTTTTTTTAGGAGATTCAGATTCTTTTTTCATCACACATTACGGATCATGTAGAATTTACAAGTGTGTGATGGAAAAATGGTAATATACCATGTGGTCGTGCACTGCGTATTGAATAATTTTTCCCAACACCGTATGAATGAGGACCCGGGGATCCTGTAGGATAGAGCGCCCTACAGGGGTTGCAATACAGCGCACATTCGTTGATCTCATCAATCAATGGTTTAGATTAAAAATTAATTTTGACCTTTAAAAATTATTTCTTATTAGTCAAAATAAAAAATTATATCTCAACCATTCATTTCTGAGATCGATTATTCGTGTGCGTTCTGCAGCGCGTTGCACTGTAGAATTTCCCAATCCTATGAATCATCTCTGACGTCACAGTCCAAATTGAGTATTTTTAACCGTGGTTTTAAAAAGTTACTACTACCACATTCCAATAAATGTCCCCAGGGGCATTGAATAATTTCTCCTCGCCCAGTCCTTCCCCTCCAGTTGTCCCTGGCGCTCACTTCTTTCAAGTTTCTCTCCCCCCAACTCTCGAGTCTCGTGTCTACTTATATACTAGTAGTACTAGAAGAGTCAGAAACAACAATACAGTATTAATAAAACAGAGAGAGAGAGAGAGAGAGAGAGAGAGAGGTTTACCAACTAAACGCAGAGAGAAGCGAGAGAGAGAGAGGGAGACTGAACTACTTGCAGCTACCACTTGCTGCGCCGGAAATGACGGTGTTCGGCCACTCAGGCGGAGGCGGCGGTTTCCTCGCCGGCAAACAAGTCTTCCCCGTAGACTGCCAGGCGGAAGTCTCGCACCGCCTCCTCGAGGCTTCCCACACCGACGATCTCAGATCGGCTCTAGAGTGCGCCGCCGATCCGTTCGTCGACGTCAACTTCGTCGGCGCCGTGTGGCTCAAGGTCCGCAAGGCCGAGGTCACGTGCCGCGAGGACCTGCCCAACGAGGTCCGGTTCGAGTACGAGGAGTTCAAGACTGACGTCACCGCCTTGTTCCTCGCCGTGCATACCGGGAACGTCACGCTTGTTAGGAAACTACTGGTAATGCCCTTTTAGATTTATAGTTTCGGTTGATTGATTATTTTTCACCCTCCTCACCGATCAATGTTGACGTGGTTTTTGTTGTATTGTTTCGTATGGCATACTTCGAATGTTTTTTTTTCCCAGCTGATTATGGAGTGGTTTATGTTTGACTAATGGTGGACTTCACAATCTGTTCGTTCACTAGTATGTTTGTCTGGTTTTTTTTTTTAAATGTTCAACTAGCTTGTGTTGCATAGGGGTGATAAACGAGTCACACAGTCGAGTAATAGCTTGATTTGAAAACTTTAAGAGGTTTGCTTGTTTATAAGAGGAGCCGATCTCAAAGGAGCTTTAATCAAAGCAAATATGAGCCGATCTCAAGTAACTTGAATTTTTTATGTACAATAAGTCAAATGAGACGAGTAATAAATAGTTTGTTCAAGTTTGGTTTGAAATCTTAACGAGCTTCGAAAAATAATGTTCAAGATAAACCAATCTTGAACAAGCTTTTAACAAACAAATACGAGGGCTCGAGTAGCTTGGCTCGTTTAGGAGCCGTACTTGTTTTACTCTGTTTCAAGTAAATTCAAAATTTGATATCTGGTGCCGTAAATGAGCGTGTAGCTTGAATATTTTTTAGCTCAAAATAAACACCTGATTTGGAATTGGTTTTGATAGACTGTGTCTGTTCGATCGCTGTTGATGATATGTGTGTGTGTGTGTTTTTTTTTTCCGCCAATGCTCTGTTTAGTAAAGTACTGTAAATTCAAAATTTGAAACCAGGTGCCATAATGAGTTTGTGTTTTACCGTTCTCGAATACCTTTGGAGGTCAAAATAAACGCCCGATCCCAGTTTCATTTTTAAGACGTGCCGATTCCGTACGGTTTTTTTTTATCGGATGCCGATTCAGTACGTGATTAAACTATATTTCGGCTAAATCATTTTTTGGACTATTTTTTTTTTTTGTCTTTATAGTTTATTCAACATTTTTTTGGTTTTTGTTAAGATTTCTTTTTTATTTGTTCATTCAAACGAGAGGGATATAAAAAGTATTAAATTATTATGACTAAAAACTTATAAAAAGCTCACTGAAAAGAAAAAATAATAAAACAGACAGATTTTTTTGGATTTTTTAAATTTGTTTCTTATTTTTATATTACTATCATCTAAAGAAATTTAACAAAATCTAATAAAAGCAAAACACGTTGAATAAAGACAAAAAAGAAAATTCCAATAACTTTTAGCCAAATGAAGTTTAAGGCTATTGATGGGTTTTTTTACCCCGAGCTTTGCTTTAATTAGTTGGAAGAAGATTTTGAAGCTTGAAACTGAATTTTCCTTCTGTAATTACCTTTTAATTGCTGGACCGTTATTTTTGGACATATAGATATTTTGGTCCCTATCACACAGATTTAGCGAATCAGTACCTGGTTATATCTTAATTGTTGTTTTTTTCTCCAATTAGAACAAAGAGTACTGTCAAATTGGGCAAGCTAGACAGTGGACAGATCGTTTGTTTTCGTCCTTTTCCTTCTTTACGCTATTCTTGACTTTGCATTTTGGCTTTAAATTCTCTCCTTTTTCTCCTTCTAAGCTGCTTGCTTAGTGAAAATTCCTGGATCAGCACATAATCGGAAATGATTGGTACACACCACATTTACATAGATCCAACCACACCTCTCTTACATACACGTGGGTCCCACCATGTGGGCCCCACATAAGACCCGTATGCGGAGCCCACATGTTTGCGAGAGAGATGTGGTGTGTATATTGGAACATAATTAGGCCTTAGACTTGATTAAGTAAATGGTTTAGCACAATGAGAACTTTTTGAAGCTTGCAACAAGGTGTCCACTCCCACGTACAGCGTATAAGCTTTGGGTAATTCTTCTTATGCACCTTCGAAACAGATCACTTAATAGAGTGAGTTTCACAACATATTTTCAAAATTTAAACCCTTTTTTTTTTTTTTGGTTGTTGACATGCTTGTTGTCCACGCAAAATTAGGTTGATTGGACATTTGTAGCAAACTTAGAAATTTACATTTTTCAAAAGAAAAATGGATCATTAAAGTTCTCCTCGTTAACCAATTGATTTGAGTCGGTCACTTATTGATATTCGATGAATTTGATTTTTTTACATGAATGATTTACACATATGGAGCTAAAATGAATGGCTTGGATTGTCAAAATAAGTTGTGGGACCCAATGCTAGCTATTGCATGGTGTGTTTGAGAGGTGCATTTGAACTATTGTATACGTAGCAATGCTCTTGATTTTTTAATTCCTTCGATTTATTTTTTTTAGCGCATCTTCTGCATAAAAATCCTTTTAAGGGATTATGTGCCGGTGTTAATTTTTTTGCATGCTCGTGATATGTCTAAAATGCTGTAACATGCATTTTAAGTTAAACAGTTAAAATGCTGTAACAAGCTTTGAGACGTTCTTTGGGGTCATTTTAAGTTATACAGTTATTTCCTTTTTGAATTTGATTCTAACCGAAGCATAAATTATTTGTTTGACTTGTCCATTCATGCCGAAAAAGAAAATGTAGACTTTTTTTTTATTATTTATGATTTTTGAAGAAGTGAAATGCATTACATGCAAAATGTGAGCCGTAATGATGAGAAAAGTAGGTACATCGAAGATAAGCTGGCATGGGACTTCCGGAAGGTTTGAGTGTATATAAGAATGGATGTAAGAATGAATGTGTCTCTCGCATTACTCTAAATCTAAATGGCAACAAGACTTAGACCTTATACATTTCATCTTATATGAAGAAAAATATAAAGTAACATTGTCCATAAGATAAGCTTTTTAATTTCCTGGCTTGGGTTACCAGCCCATTTTGGGTTGTCTCTAACCCTCTGACATAGTTTGGAGGGACTGAAGTATGGCCCACCTACATGATACATTCCCCCTCTTCTTCGTATTAATGTACTTCCAAGTGCTGCTTGGTAAAATATTTCATGCCCCATTATGTGTCTTATCTATCATGTTGACCATTTTGTCTGTGAGTGCCTGAGCGGCCGTGAGCACCTGGACTCAATGAACTGTCCAAAAAGCTGCTGCTAGTTTGGTTTCTTTCTGTAAAATTTTGAGGCAAGTAAAAAACAAGATGAATGACTTGCTGAGTCATTTATGTAATTTGGCATGCTGAGGGTTGGCATTTGTTGAAATGACAGGGTATTGGAGCTGATGTGAACCAGAAACTGTTCAGGGGCTTCGCGACAACAGCGGCAGTGAGGGAGGGCCACCGTGAGATTTTGGAGATCTTACTTAAAGCTGGTGCTTCTCAGCCAGCTTGTGAGGAGGCCTTGTTGGAGGCTAGCTATCATGGGTGTGCAAGGCTTGCAGAACTGCTCATGGGATCTGACCTTATTCGGCCCCACATCGCGGTGCATGCCCTTGTCACTGCATGCTGCAGAGGGTTCACCGACGTGGTAGATGCTCTCATTAAGGTAAAACACCCTACTCACTGACACAAATGGAATGTCCAGCAGTAAGATTCTGGTTAAAAGATATAAACTATAGACATGCAAGTCTGTAACAGAACAAACTGTAAAATTACTTTTACCATCGAACTATTTATTTAAAACTTTGTCCGCAATAGTTTTACCATCGAACCAGGTTTACAGAAGTAACCGAACAAAGTAGGTTTACAGAACAAACTGAAAACCTACGTTTACCATCAATGTAGGTTGAGTTTAATACAATAGATGCAGCTTTTCTGCTCTCTAACTTTTTTATGGACCTGCTTACCACGTTCTCTAGAAAGTTGCTCTGGTTAAAACCCAATCGTTTTCATCAACTGTTGATCATTCTCAGCATAAAACTTTGGTTTCTTGTCAAAATTGTCTGGAAAAACATTTTGCTGCTTGTCAGTTTGCTGAAGTTTAAGATTGGATGAATTATGCACAAACTCCTGTGGTATGCAAAAATAGAATGTTAATATTGTGGCGAAGTGAACCAAGCTTGGGTGCATATTGGAATTGTTACTCCTAGGTGTTTGATGGGGATAATCTAGGGGCTTCGGATCACTTGATTTGTGCTTATTTAGCACAACAATTTAATGCAATAACCCTATGCCTATTGACAGTGTGGAGTAGATGCAAATGCAACTGACCGGGTGCTGCTTCAATCATATAGGCCTTCTCTACACACGAGTGTCGACTGTACTGCACTTGTGGCTGCTGTTGTTAGTAGGCAGATATCTTGTGTCCGTCTGTTGCTAAAGGTATGGTTCTAATCTTGATTGGGATAGTTTTTTATTTTTGGTTGAATATGTTGATTGAGATAGTTGTTTGAAAATAAATCTTAATCTGGGTAAAAAGTAGCAGGATTTAGAACATGTGGTGCAAGTCTATATGCATCCATCACTCAGCCTCATGCCTTGGAGGTGAAACCGTTCTTTTATAAATCTTAATCAAGAGGCTTTTGCAAATTTCTAATCTACTGGATTATGTATTAAACCTTCAAGACTACTGGTGAGGGGATTAGCAATAACACATCCTCCAAGGTTATATCATCCTATGTTTGAAGCATCCGAGATACCGAGGGGAGTGTATCTTGTGCTTTTGCAGGATTCGTTGTCCAACACGTGTAATACTGCTCATGATTCTCAGGAAAGGGATTTGGTATTCATCTATGGGTAATGGGGTGGTCCTCTCTAAAAGTTGTCAGGGTAACAACTGGAAATAGCTGGATTTGTCCTCGAATCTTGATAACATTTCCATTTTCATAATTGTGCGTGCTACATCACAAATTTAGAATCTCAACAGAAACCTACCGTATCTCCATGGTACACTGAATCGTACTACGGAATAAAACAGAAAATGACAATTTGCAATAGTCTTCTTTTTTCTTTTTCTTTTTCTTTTTTCTCTTCACTCTGTTTGGAAAATGACAAACTTGCTTTCTCCAATTGTAAAACAGGCTGGCGCTAGAACAGACATCAAAGTGCAACTAGGGGCATGGTCATGGGACCCTGCTTCAGGGGAAGAGTTCAGAGTGGGCGCTGGATTAGCAGAGCCCTACGCCATCACTTGGTGTGCAGTGGAATATTTCGAACAAAGTGGCGCTATCTTGCGCATGCTCCTCCAAGCAGTCTCCCCCGACAGCCCACACCATGGAAGAACCCTCCTCCACCATGCCATTCTATGTGGCAGTACAGGAGCCGTCAATGTGCTCTTAAGTTGCGGTTCACATGTCGAAGCCCCTGTTAGAACCCAAAAAGCTGAATTTCGTCCAATACACATGGCTGCCCGTCTCGGCTGTTCAGAAATACTTGAATCCCTAGTTGATAATGGCTGTGATATGAACTCAAAGATAGACATTGCTGAGACAGCTCTAATGATCTGTGCAAAATATAATAGGGAAGGGTGTCTAAAAGTTTTGGCCTCAGCTGGCGCTGATTTCGGCTTGGTCAATATAGCCGGTCAGTGTGTATGGTCAATTGCGGAATCAAACCGGTGGTCCCTTGGTTTTCAGCAAGCTGTGCTGGATGTTATTAGGTCTGGAAAAGTTCCCAGATCCAGCAATACATCTGTTTTTTCTCCTCTTATGTTTGTTGCTCGATCGGGTGATATTGAAGCCTTGAAAGCTCTAATTGGATGGCCCGAAATTAATCTCGACTATCAAGATCATAAGGGTTTCTCCGCTGTCATGGTTACTGCAATGGAAGGTTACGTTGAAGCTTTCCGGTTACTTGTATATGCCGGGGCTGATGTGAAGCTGTGTAACAAATCTGGCGAGACTGCCCTTACCCTATCTGAACTAAATCAAAAGCGTGATCTATTTGAGAAGGTAATGCTAGAATTTGCTCTTGAAAATGGAAATCGCAATGGGGGAGGTTTTTATGCCCTACATTGTGCGGCTCGGCGTGGAGACGTGGACGCAGTGAGACTGTTGATGAATAGGGGATATGACGTAAATGTTTCTGATGGAGATGGATACACGCCACTCATGTTGGCTGCCAGAGAAGGCCATGCACGCATGTGTGAGCTATTGATTTCCTTCGGAGCCCGTTGCGACTTGAAAAATGTGAAGGGTGAAACTGCACTATTACTCGGGAGGAAGGCTCGGGCACAGAACGATGCAGTAAGGGTGATACTTGATGAGCTTGCTCGGAAACTGGTTTTAAGTGGTGCTATTGTGTCAAAGCATACCAAGGGAGGAAAAGGATCGCCACATAGCAAGGTTGTTAAAATGGTCGAGGCCACGGGGGTTTTGAGGTGGGGGAATTCGAGCACAAGGAATGTCCTGTGTCAAGAGGTCGAGTTGGGACCCAGCTCGAGGTTTAAGAGGTTTAGACAGAGGAAGGGTGATGCCGGTGAGCCTGGGGTGTTTCGGGTGGTGACAACGAAGAACAAGGAGGTGCATTTCGTGTGTTCGGGTGGATTGGAGGCAGCGGAGCTGTGGGTGAGGGGGATAAAGCTTGTGACAAAGGAGGCTGTATTTGGTAGAAAGCAACTGGAAACATGATGCAGTGTTTTACTTGCAAGTCTTATAAGTAGGAAGTCTGTATAGATGTTTGGGTATTGGAAGTACTTTGTCTCGAAGTACTGAACTATGTGTCCGCTGTAAAAATTTTGATTGATGTAGTTGTAAAAGCAAATACTATATTCTTCAAAAGCAGAATCTCAGGATTTGTTTATCAATCTATATGGTCTTTGGGTTCAGTAATATTGCCCTAAATTTATTGGGACATCTACATTCCTAAAGTTACGGATCGAAACGTTCTGTTTCCCGTCATTGGGATGATCCAGCTATTAGGTATAAGCCAAAAGTGCAGTACGAAAACTGGCTAATTTTCCTGTCACTGTATTTTGGAGGTGTGATTCTTCTTTAACGCCCATTGCATCACTCTTTAAGAAAACACAACAAATTTCATTTGTTATCTTCTAGTCTTGATGGACCAGGACTATTCAACGAATGCGAAGGAAAAATTTCCAAGTCTCGTTAGAATCAAGATCTTCTCGGGTGACCATTTCTCATGTGATGCAATATGAAATTGAAGTATTGCATGACATTTTGAGTTGTTCATTTTGTAGGTCTTAATGGACTTCAACATCGTGAACAAAAACACTATTGGATCTCAACGGAAAATCAGCTCACTCCTGTAATGTAAAAAGTCAATAACTCCAAAACTTCACACTTTAAAAAGGGAACAAAACATATCAATACGAGGAAAATTTCTGAACTGCAAATCAGCAAATTTGAGATTCATAACTACATCATTTCACACCACATAACCTTAGTTAATAGATGAATAGACATACAACATCTCTACCAAAGCGCAACATGAATTTTAGAGCTTTGTTACAGGAGAAAACCCACAAAAGAAAATAAAAAGTAGCTCCCCGGAAAATGATACCTTGAAGACCCTAATCACTTGAAGATCCAGCATCATCATCTTCATGGTCTCTAACAACCTTCTCTATGAGCCTCTGCCGAACACCATCAAGGACTGCTTTTCTTGATTGCTCGCTTCCACTTTGCCCGTCAACGAGAACAGGATTGGATTGGCAGAGGACCAAGGCAACACCTACCAATACGGAAATGTATAACGAGGGGAAAAGTAACAACCATTTTAAATCAGAATGCACACAAAGGAATACTGGGAGTATCAGGTGATTAAAATAGGTCCAAGACCAATTTACATTTGGAGGGGAAATCAGAGAGTTAAAGAAGGAAGTGGAGCAGAATATTTGATTTGGATATATCTTACTTGTATTATTTTTCATACTCACCAGTATTAGTATGATTTTATAGAATTCACTGGGAAAACCAATGAAGACCTTATTGGACTCATCAAATAACGGTGGTATTCGTTGAGGAATTAGTCAAAGCAAAAACGTCGGTTCATTTGACTGTAGTTCCAAAACGAGACAAGCACACAAGATAAGAGGCTGAAAATATAAATCATGCAGCAAATGAGAAGATGTTCGTGGCTGATATCGTAGAAGCATTGCATGTGGACATGACACATAAATACACAGGCGAAAACAACTGGTCACTGCCTCACTGGTGCCATTATGTGCATGCAGGAACCTTACATTTCCAGGTTTAACTTACCATCCTCAAAGAAGAAAAAGAAGATGCAAAAATAAACTGTAAAATTCCTAATCCCGTGCTCCATCATAGAGGAGAGAAACAGTGCAACTGTGATGGCTAACTATTACTCACACCTCTTCTCACAGAAACCATCGACAAGAAAACATATTAGAAAGCTGATATGTACAAAACAGATGCAAAGATCTGAAATAGGAGTGCAAAGATCTGAAATAGGAGTTCTTGATGGTTTTAAAGCACGCACGTCATTGGTGCATAACCTCTAGTTCTAGGAGAAGCAACTACTTAATGCCACATTTCAAGGGGCCAAAAGTTATAAATAAATAAAAAACGATAAAGCAAATTTGAGATATACCTTCTGGAGTACACCTGCGACCAAAACTATGCAATCCTACATAATTCCCCTTGACAGCACCATTATTGTAGACCAAAAGAGTGGGAAGATTTCGATCGGGATAGTTAGGTATGCAGTCAGTAGATATGATCTTCACAAATTTTGTTCCTGGATATTTCGTTGCCAGGTCTTCCAAACATTGCAGAAGAAGCCCACATTCTGGGTATTCTATAGAAAATCAAAACAGAGATCAAAGCAAGCATGAATAATCACATAGGGGTACCCATGAAAGCTAAAGACAGAGATCAAGACACACATGCATGATCAAACAGAAATGCATACACATCCAAAGACATCTGTAGTAGGACAGAATGCTGCTAAGAACCTAACAAATAATGACAATAAGTTCCATAAGTAGCACAAGTGCACAACAATCAATTCAATAAGTAGCAGATCAACAGGAAGTATCAAATTTTGAAACATAGCTAGGACTGCAACCGGTAGACATCATCTTAACAAGAAGTAGCACAATCAATAGTTTCTCAGTTTGAAGTACGGATCGTATTTCCAACAAGTAGTAAAACAGTTGAAGTATCAGATTTTCAAAAATCAGTTAATTACCCATCTTTGTATAAAATCACCACGACCCAAACATCTTCTGGAGCTTGAGAAACCTCACGTACGAAAATCGGATCCAGAAATTGGAACCACTGATCCATACCTCCGAACCTTAGCTACTTCTCTCATCTCTGCCAACCTTTTCTTCCTAAACCAAGCAAATTGCAAAAGAATTAGGGCTCCAAATCATGTAGAGTGGAACATCACACTAGCTTCACTACAGATTCTCATAAGTGTTCATCTTTCTTCATGGATTTTCACTTATTCGAGATAAAATATCTAACAACTAGAATTTACCTCTTTCCTGGAATAATTACCAGGCAATTTATAAATCAACACAGAAATACTTGATTAATGGAGCTACCAATGACAGGTACTCTGGGATGGACATACCACCAGCTTCACAACAAATTATCATAGGTGTTCATTTTTCTTCACGGGTGTTCATTTTAAACCTCTATCTTTCCTGGAGATAAGTTACCTGGATATGTCTATCTAAAAATACCTAAACACAGATTCTTTTTAATTAAACCTCCATATTTACCTATTTCCTGGAAATAAGTTACCAAGAAACTTTCTTAGTCGAACAAAACAAACAGAAACTGAGCTAAAAATTACCTGTACTCTTCAAGGAAGCGATCGTCGTTGAGATCGGGGTCATCTTCGAGATCTTCAAGCTGATCCTCGGTCCTGTCATCGATCCACGATTTGTCTTTGGGTTTGGAGTCTTGGCCTTCGGATGGGGTAAAAGGAGGAGGCTGGAACGGCGGGGGTTTAGGAGGGAGGTTTCCCAGTTTTCTCTGGATGTCGTCCCATTGCGTCGACGCTCCTTCCACATCTTTGTACACATAATGGTAATCCATCTCTCACAACTAGCTAAATCACCAAGGAACAATACACATTTTTTATTTAGCTAGCCACCTTTCTTGTCCACACTCCAACAATTCAAGTCATTTCACCGATCATCTATTAAAAAAAAATATATTCCTTTTTTCTTGAGTTCTTCTAACGTATTCTTTAAACTCACAAAGAAATCAATAAATTTTCTGTTATAAGAAAAAATTTGCACTTAGAATCAGACTAGCTACTCAAACGTTACTACTTACTAGATGTCTCCATTAGGGAATTCCAAATTAACAACCAAAGGCTCGTGATAACAAGAATCAAGAACGACTGCCTTTGATGAAGCAAATTCGTTGGATTAGGGAATGCCGATCAAAAGCTAATATTTTTGTACAAAAGATATGATTCAGACTCAAAATCGCAGCAACGGAGATTCGAGTACCTAATTTTGGTCATCAAAATCCCACTAGAAATTTGGAAGAGCAGAGAATTCATACCTGTTATTGGACGAAAGATGATGGGGGACGGGACAGATCGCCGGACTCACTGCACTTGCTTCTCACTCCTCTCTCTCTCTCTCTCTCTCTCTTGCTTTTCGGTTCAGATGACTAGAACTCACTACTAGGAGTTACTACTATTAACTACTATTACCTTTGCATTTTGGACTCGGAAATGGGCCATGTATTTGTGTGGGTTGGCCCATTAGATGGGCCAATCCTAGTGAGACCAGCCCAAAATCTTCCCGAACATTGGATGGGCTTTGCCCTAAACCCAAAAACAAGGACACACAACACGAGACCGGACGATACCTGACTCGTGGTGTGTTTCACTAAATAAAATAAGTACTACTTATTTTTTGAGCTAAAGGTTATGTATTTTGAAAGAATAACTTGTCAGTCCTGTCTCGTAAAACGAAACATAAATATTTAAAAAATAATAACCTTTAGTAGAACAGGGCCTTAGTGAGGTCATAAGGGTTATCTAGCTTGTTTTATTCACTTTCTTTTTAGCTCACCCTTGTTAAGAGAGTGTAAAACAAAACCCTCACCTTCACTGGTTTTAGGGGTGGATTCAATAGAAGGGAAAAAAAAAAAAATCATCATTACATTTTCTATCAAGTTCAAATAAGAACAAACTTATTATGAGAACCAAAAAAAAAAAAAAAAGCTGATTGACCAAGAAATGGGGACGAATGCTACATTACGTGAATCCTAGTATAGCTCCGTTGAGGCCTGAATTAGTGAATTTCACCCCCAAATACTTTACAAGTTTTAGTTTCTTCATACTTTATTTCCAAACCAAACAAAGCCTTTCTTTTCATCACTATTTTCCCAACAAAGCTTTTCTTTTCATTGGTTTTTTTTTTTTTTCTTTCATGCAAACTAGGGCCAGTAATGCTACGGACACGTTTACTGGCCACTTTCCAACTACTCATCTCTCACATATGTATGACCTAATGGGACAATGCTACGTACACTCTCCTCCCGATCGTTCATCTTTCACACATGTGTACGTAGCATTGTCCCATAAGGGCTTCATTTTTGGGCCGGAAAGAGTCGCGGGCCTTGAGAACAGGCCTTTTATCACTCAGCCCATTTCTCACTGAGTCTATGACTCAGACCAAACGAGTTAACTCCGGAGTGTACCCTCTCCTACGCATATATAAAACTCATCTGACGTCCCACTCCGGTCCTTTCCGAAGCTGTGAAATCGACTGGTTCGATAAAGAAACCGATCGATTTCTAACCCTAGAAATCAGACGAAAACAGGAAAACGATGAATCTGAACATGAACATGAACTACGCGGAGTCTCTGGTGCTTCAGACCAAGAGGCTATCGGGCACCACTTCCGAAGACCTCAATTGCCTTCACAGCCTCCTCAAGCAATCCGAGGAGACTCTCCGGACCGAGTCTGCTCGTTTCGCTTCTTCTCTTGCCGACCTCGACCCGTTCAAGCACTCTCTCGGTTATCTCTACATCCTGTAAGCATCCGTTTTCTTTTCGACTGTGCGTATACAGTCCGTGCGTATGCATAATGTGTAAGCAATTCGTGTTGCAAGCGCGCGGGTGTGGTTGTGGGAGGTAGATTGCGTGGGGTGTTAGTGTTACGGTTTGGGTGCATATCCATTCGTGTACTGCCTACTTGGTGTTGTTCTGTGTTCATGTTGATGAATTGGAAAGTATATTTGTAATTCGTATGTGTCTTTGTGCTTCTATGTGTGCCTTTTTAGATGTTGGAGTTTTGAAATTTTTGCTAAGGTGTTGGGCGTTGTTTTAGTGTTGTTCCACGTTGATGTATATGTACTGGAGAATATATTTGTGATTCATTGCGTGGGGAGTTTTGTTGGGGTTAGGATTTGAGTATATATCCATTTGTGTACTGCCTACTTGGTGTTGTTCTGTGTTCATGTTGAAGTATTGGAAATTATATTTGTAATTAGTATGCGTATTTGTGCTTGTCACTGTCTGCATGCTTGTTTAGTTGTTGGAGTTCTGATATTTTTCTGAAGGCGTGGGGCGTCGTTTTAGCGTTGTTGTTTGTTTATGTATATGTACTGGAGAATTTGTTTGTGAATTGTATACATACTCATGCATTTGTGTATATGCCTGATTAGTTGGAGTTCTGAAATCCACGGGATTGATATCTCCGAAGGTGGGCGTGGATTTAGGGCTAGGCTTTGGTTGCATAAAAATTTCGGGTATTGAATATTTCTGATCTATGGGAGTGTTTATGGATGCAGTGTTATTTGATGACTATGCACGAGACTGCATATAGGAGTACAGAGTATGCAAGTGTATCGTTTTCTTTGTCTTTATTCTTGTACTACTGTATTTGCTAGGCAGGCATGTAAGTGTGTGTTAACTTACAAAATTAGTGAACTGTCGTGGTGGGTTGCAGACTTGCCGTCCAGGATAGGTACTTATAAAGGGGGTGATGAAGTGATTTCTGTTGTATTAGCAGATAGATTAAATAAGCATCTGTGTACAGTTCATATTTTATTAGAAATTGGAAGTAAGAGAAATGAGTTGAGTCCTTGATTTGTAACTTACATAAACTGCGAGGGAGATCAGTTATCCATATGTTAGTGCCTTTTTTCAAAGGAAAATGAAGAGGCACAAGTTGATAAGGATTTCATAGCGTCAGACTTATCATGATATGCGGTCGGTGTTGGTTGTTATAGTTAAAAATAAACTTTACAAGACTTGATATCATGTCTTCATTGGGTAATATACAAAAATTTTCTTCATAATTGCAGTAACTCAATCACCAAGGAGCAGAAGTTTCCATACTGTTGAAACTCATTTTGAAAAGTGAGAGAAAAGAAGAAATATTATAGTTGGAATCCATGACATTGGAAATTTCTGCTGCAGATTGATAGAGTTCATTCTGATTCCTGCATTTGTTTAAAACCACAGTCTACGAACACAATGCCCGCTTTATAGAGTCAGTCGAATGGCATACATAGTAAGACAAACAACCTGCTATGGGTTGCAAACTAAGGTTGATATTCTATGGCTCATGACTGCAGGGAGGCATGCACGGCTGGAACGATCTCGAAAGAGCTAGCTAATGAATTGGTTCTGTCCATTGCCAGATTTATCAGTGAATGTGATGCAGAACAGATCCGTTTGGCGCCTGAAAAATGTATTGATCTCTGTATTTGACAAGTGTGATATTACCTACGTACCTTTATCACTTTTTGTTGATATGTTGAATTTGCAGTCATATCGCTTTGCAAGAGGTTCAAGGACCAAGTCATGCAGCTTGAAGCTCCTATACGGGGGGTAGCTCCTCTTCTAACAGCTATTAGAAAACTTCAATCCTCATCTGAACAGTTGACTACTTTGCATCCGGATTTTCTTCTCCTTTGTGTACTGGCAAAATGCTATAAAACTGGTTTATGCGTTTTGGAGGATGATATATTTGAGGTGGATCAGCCAAAGGATTTTTTCCTTTATTGTTATTATGGGTGAGTTGCTTTTGCTTTAAGTGTTTTCTTCATTTATTTTTTTGCTTGCTTTTGACTAGGAGCACAGTGTTAGTTTCTTGGAGCCTTTTTTTATTGGCACTTTCTTCCTCTCTCTGAAGGCTTGTTGTCAAGCTAGTAAACACGACTTGTTTATTGTGTTGCCATTGAGGAGAAGTGAAGCGAGCGACCTACATGATGGTGTGAATATAGAATTTACCAGCAAAGAGAGCTGTTGAGCTTAGGTTTCTGAGGGAAAAAATGCATAACCATAGTCTCAAGCATCTTTTATGTATTAATTTGTGATTCGGTTTAATTAGAGAATTATATTTAGAAAATACTTGGGTTGTGTAATCTGAATTTTATTCGTTTAGATGTTGGTGTTGATAAGCTGGTAGATTCCATATGTTGAATTTAGTCTGGGCCTCGATGAGTGGTATCCAGGGTAATGTTAATTGTGGAGCTTTCAGCTTTGCTCATACTGCTTCCTCGGACAAAAGATTAAACCTTTGGTTTTCTAAGAGCCTGAACTCACTAAGTTCCACTCGAAAAGAGCATTAGAAAAAGAGCTCTTTAGAGTTTACACATCTAATGGCATTCAGGTGTTCAAGCGCCTTAGTTCCCTTGATTGAACACGTTCCACTGTAGGCTATTGAGTCGTTACGTCTGGACTCCTTACTAGCTTGATATAATGTAGATTTATTTGCTTAATAATTGATTTATGATTTCATTAACTATTTGCCCGGGTGCCTGATGATATGTTTATAGGGTCTTTGGGATCAACAGGAACATCTGACAGATAACTATTTACTTTTGGCATCTTGACAGGGGAATGATATGCATCGGACAGAAGCGCTACCGCAAAGCATTGGAGCTTCTGCACAATGTAGGTGAACTTTCCTTAGTTCAGCCAAGTTTTTTTATAATTGTTAAGTTTGCCATTGATTACTTGTTAATTGTTACACTATCTTTGTTGCTTGCTGCCATCAGGTTGTAACCGCTCCAATGTCTTCTATAAATGCCATAGCCGTTGAGGCGTACAAGAAATACATACTTGTCTCACTCATTCACCTTGGGCAGGTTGGCTTTAATTTTCTCCTTAATGCTTTGTATTCGATAATTATGGGTCTTGTAGGGTACAAGGAACTGAAGGGGAAGGTTTACAAAGAAGTGGCTCAATAGTTAGCCTTGATTGTTGTGTTTTGTCGTTATTGGTGAATTTCGTCCAGTAGAATTGTGCTTTTTCCCAAGAAGAAAAGATTGTTAGTGTGCTGGATCTGTTTGGTAAAAGGAAGTTGCTAACTATTTTGACCTTTTGATGTATCACTTTTGAAGTGTTTAATTTTCACATCACTTCATTCCACGTAGTTGTTGTCAGTTGTCACTGTTTCAACAACTCCTTTTTCTCCCTTCTGAAAAGAATTCATTGGTGTCACCCTGTGTGCTTACACTCCCTATATTTACTTGGCAAATGTCTATCTGAACCACCCCTCTTTTGGAAATGTTGTTTAGAACCTTATATTGTAGCTTCTTCTTCCTTTTTTTTTTTTTCTCCTTTTTTTTGACATTTTCTTTGACCTGTTTCTTTTCTGATCGTAGTTCTCAACCAGTTTCCCTAAATACACGTCCTCAGTGGCTCAAAGGAATTTGAAGAACTGCTCTCAGGTAATACTTGTAATCTGTAATTTTCATTTGTTCGATGACTTTCCAAACCACTAAAACTTGCGCCTTTAAGGGCAAGTGATAATGGGCCCAATTTGTATTTTCCTTGAAGTTGCAAGCTAAAAGAAGCGATGCATGGAGAGAAGTTTGTTATTCAGGCCCATCCAAGTTTAGGGTTGGTCAGAATTTCAGGAACCGAGTCACTTGACAATTTAACATCTTCAGCATAAGCTCGATAGTGGCACAGTGATTCGGATCGCATCCCCAAAAAATGCATGCCAGTCTAATGAAAGGAAGTAATAGAACTGCAGAACAAATAGGAAAGCATATATTCGCCGGCCCAACTTTGATGCTTTGAACTGGCTTCTAAGTTAATGACTTGTCTCTTCAGTTATGATAGAGTATGGGGCCATCTATGTTTTTAGAAACTGTATATTTAGGTTGGTTGCCCTATACAGTCATCTCATTTCTTGTGTCCTATTCATCTATTGTGCAGTCTAGACTTTATATTTCTTCTCTGATGTCTTTTTATTCCCTGACAGTTCATTATGCAACACAAATAAATAAATCCTCCTCCCATTAAATTTGGCTTCCCTTAAGAATGTTGTGTACTTGTTTTTCTTGCATTTTAGTAGTTTGCAAATGGCATGTTTATTTTCTTTTTAAACTCTGTGATCTTCTAGTTAAACCACTATGTGTCTTGTTCTCTTTTGGGCAGCCTTATATTGACCTAGTGACTTGTTATGGCAACGGAAAAATTTCAGAACTTGAGGCATATGTCGAGGAGAACAGGGATAAGTTTGAAAATGTGAGTTCTCTATGGTTCACTTCAGTTTACTCTTAAAAGAATTTTGGGAAAGAATCCTCGGGCAAGGGTGTGCGGTTTGATGCTATTTCATTCAGTGGGTATAGTGAAGCTTTTCGCAAGTCATTTGGTCATCTGAATTGTTTTCCTTTTGTATCCTTTCTTTTCCAAGGACCACAATCTTGGATTGGTAAAGCAGGTTGTATCATCCATGTACAAGCGGAACATCCAGAGATTGACTCAGACATACTTGACTCTCTCCCTCCAAGACATAGCCAACACAGTGCAGCTGAATAGCCCTAAGGAGGCAGAAATGCATGTACTTCAAATGGTAATTCTTGACTGTCTTGCTTTTTAATACTGCTCTTTCAGTTTGTGCCTTGGCTATTCTAATAATTTTTACTCTGTATTTTAGATCCAAGACGGTGAGATATATGCAACAATAAATCAGAAGGATGGAATGGTTAGATTCCTAGAGGATCCTGAGCAATACAAAACCTGCGAGATGATTGAGCGAATTGACTCATCCATCCAGAGGTATGCTATTGAGAGAACGTGGAAATTCAGTTTTTTTACAAAGAGAGAAAAGCTCATGCTATCCGTGACAAGCTCGATAACCTAATATGGCGGCCAATTGGAATATGAACTATGAAAGATGACCAAGTATATTTCACTTTTGATACTTCTAATCCTGAAATGAACAGATTATCAAAGAATCGAACTTTCTGAGAATAGTTGATGAGTTTTAGCTAATGTTTAGGATGGTTATTTCCTTCGGATGCACTTGCCGATAACTTATGATAACGGTTAGACACGGCAAAATACTGGTTGTGACCTGCCTACCTATACTAGAACAAAGCCAATGAACATCTAAAGGCCTTTCTCCGTGACTTATTGTTTATACTGCAACAGAAAGCAGTGGAACTTAAGTTGGCCTTTATTTTTGTTTCAGGATAATGACTCTATCAAAGAAGCTGACTGCTATTGACGAACACATCTCCTGTGACCCTCAGTACTTGGCAAAGGTGAGCCTGCCTTAGACATTTTACGAAGAGATCATTGTTAACTAATAGTACACACTTGTAACTAAAATGATGGGTATGCTATTTAACTTGTTTTGCCATACATGTAGGCTGGGAGAGAGCGCCAAAGATTGGACTTTGACGACTTGGATTCCGTACCTCAAAAGTTCAATATATGAAACACACAGGACCTAATTTGATACCTGCAAGAGATGGTAACTGATTATGGGAGTGTTTTGGTCGACCTACTTTCATTTATCAAAGGCGAAATGTTCTGGCGTTTTGATCCCAAGAGGGAACATGAGTGATATGTGCTGTCAAAATCTCGTTTAGTTGTGAGAAGTAGTTGTGAACATGATCCATGCAAGTATTCTATCCTTTTTTCCCCTTGCTAGTTGTAGTTTCTAATTCTGTTTCCTCCAAGCCGGGTCTCTTCTCCCTCCCCCTCCCCCTTTTGTTGGTTTACAAGCCCAGAAAGGTTGTGATTGATATAGAAGTTGGTTGCTTCAAAGAAATATGCAATGGTTGGATATGCCGATTTCATTGATGGAGATTGTTTTGATTTTGCAAGCCAGGGATGGAGATTACTGTTTGTGCCGTGTGCGCTCCTTAGCACGTTATTCTTTGGTAATGTAATCCTAGCACATTCAATTCATGTACATATAGAAAAGCAACTGAACCCTGGAAGTGATTTTCACAATTCACATTTTTCCATCAGTTCTCTTTTTTTTTTTTTTGGGACCGATTTGGAGAATTCAATGATTTAAAAGAGACATGATGGTTGCATTTCGAAAGTTGTCACTTTCCAAGTGCGTCTTGTCAGTTGTGATTTAGAAATTAGAATTTTTAAAATGTAAAAAGAGAAGGGTTTAAGGAAATTTATTTTGGCACTCCAATTTTAGTCACACACTTTGTCTTAATATGTGAGGTTACAAGATAAAAAGTAGAATGTCACCGGTTAAACGTGGAATGTTAAACTCACATCTCAGGGTTTAAATAGGAACCGTCTCAAGATTTATCTGTTAACTGTAAATATAAAAAATATCAAAACTGAATGATGAATTAAAATTATCGGATGAGTGTAGTATTATTTTTTACTCCATAAGAGATATTTGTTTTGGTCGGCAAAGAAAATATTACTGTATTACTATTATGATGAAAAATGAAATGAGAACAATGAAAATGAAAGTGACAGTTTCAAACATAGAATAGAATGTCATCGGAATGTGTCTTAGTCGGACTTGAACTCTTAACTCCTATTTTTAAATTTTTACCATAGTTAGAACCATAGTTATCGATACCGTTACGTACCGGCCGGTACGTACCATTTTGAAGGAAAACCGGTACCCTAACCCCCCAATTTCGTTCCGGTCGGAATACCGGTCGGTACGGGACTTTTCGGAAAATACCGGCCGGTATCGGGATACTGGAAATTCCGGCCGAGATTTTGCAGCGTTTTTTTTTTTTACTTTTTCTGGTTCCCAAAAAAAAAAAAAAAAATGTTCCAGACCTTTTTTTTTTTACTTTTTCTGGTCCCCAAAAAAAAAAAAACATTTCAGGCTCAAAAGAACTAAAATTTTTTTTAGCAAAACATAGGCTTTACTTTAGTACGTGGCTTAGATCCCGGATTTGCACCCCCCCTGCGCACGAATAATAACACCCGTGACGCGCACCCGGTTAATTGGTTTCTGAATCAGTTTTTCCAAATTGCCTTCGGTCACGGCACATTTTCCCGAGCGCGCGAAACCTCTTATTGGGTTCTCATTCACAAGTTTACTAGTGTGCAAAGTCATTTAAAGTGGATAAGAGTTTTGTAACTAAGCAATGTGGGACTAGAAAATCTCTAGTAGAGATATTTTATGATAAATTGTATGATATGGGGGATTTTTTTGAATTATAATTATATATAATTATTATATATATTGTAGTTGCGGTAAATCCGAAACGGTACCCGGTACCTGACCGGTACCGGTACGTACTGTACCAGTAGGAAAACCGGTACCCTGTCCGAAACGGTATTCAGAACTATGGTTAGAACTCTCATTTCTGGTCATTTTTTAAAAAGTTTATGGGTTTGCTAATTTCTTAACTCCCGAGTTTCAAATTTTCGAATATTTTACTTAAAACACTAGTTGAGTGCAAATTCCCGTTTCCCCCAAAAATGGGATGTTGTTTTCTACTCACAACTTTATCGTGGTATTTTCGATTAAGGCTCTGTTTGAAATCTAAGGAGAAGAAAAAAAAGAAAAATAAATAAATTAAAAGAAAAATTAACTATTAGAAAAATAAATAAATTAAAAGAAAAATTAACTATTCACAAAATTTTAAATTGTTATTTTCTTCTTTCTTTCTTTTCCATCCAAACAATATGAGGAGATTTTTTTTAATTTTCCTTTAATTTTCTTTTTTATTCTTATTTTGGTCAATCGATCTCTCAAGCTGCCAAGCCAAACACCCCCCACCTTTCGAAGTCCAAGCTACTCGCATTCGCATTCGCCTTCCCTTATCCTCTCTCTCTCTCTCTCTCTCTCTCTCTCTTGATTACAGCACCCAGAAAACGAAATTTTACCAGAAAAAATCTCTCCCACATCCAACCCACCCTCATTCGAATTCAAGAACCTCAAACAGAACCAAAAAAATCCAACAAAACCCTAACCTAAAAATCTCCCCCACGCCATGGACGTATCTTCTTACCTTCACCAAACCAAACCCATTCCCTCTCCAATACTCCGCCCTCCCCTTCACCCTCCCCCTCTTTCCGTCCTCGCCAGGATTTCATTTTCACTCCGCCCTAGAAGAAGAACAACTTCCTACTCGTTTCGGCCCAGTAGAAAAACAAACACTTGCTCGGCTTCTTCAGGCTCTGATACATTAGTCGCTTCGAATCGAAAAGAGGATTCTTCCAAGTCAGTTGCGAGCAACAAGGAAGAAGGAGATGAGTTTGACTTGAAATCTTGGATGCATATGAATGGACTACCTCCTTGTAAGGTTGTGCTAAAGGAAAAGCCTTCCTACGATAAGAATCATCGCCCTATACATTACGTTGCCGCCAGTGAGGATCTTCAGGTATATATACTTTTGATAAGCCTGTCATGTTTTCATTTCTCTTTTTACCCTCCAAGCTTTTTAGGGATATCATATTTTCTTGTTGCTAGTAATTAAGAGCAATGCTACCAACGCAACATTAAAACACAACTGTGTCTGCCGCCGTTGGATGCACATGGCTTCTCATGCATCGACAACTCCGGACGTTGTTGTGTCTGGAGTTGTGTTTTAAAGTTGACATTGTAGACTTTTTGAGTAAGTAATTCTAAAAGAAAAAGATAGAAGAGTAAACTCGGTGGTTTTTGCCCATTACTTCAGGACCCAGACAATCTTTTTGGGACAATAAGGAGTGCTGAAAGGGACTGACAAATGGGGATGGAGGGAGTATATTTTTGCTAAATGGGGACGGAGGGACTATGCAGTACATGATTCCCCTAGCATTTAGTTGTTCAAGCTTGGAAGCTTAGCTTGTTTATGAGACGAGACGATCTATTAGGTCCCCACTGAAAGCTCTGGGAACGCCTTGATGTTCTTCCATTTTGCCATGTCTTCTTCCACGAACGAGTTTTAACCGATCTGAAGCTTGAATTTTTTAGACATCATAACCCGAACAAGCCGAGTAGTAGCTTGTTCAAGCTTGGTTTGAAAGCTCAATGAGCTTCAAAAAATAATGTTCAAGCTTGTTTTGTTCATATGACAGAACCGGTCTTGAAAATGAATGAACATGAGGTCGAACTCGAATAGCTTGATAGCCTTGATTCGTTTCCAGCCCTACTTTTGCTATTATTTTTGCTCTTGCTTTGTCTGCTGTTACTTATAATTGTTGCCAATTGGTGTTTGTCTCTTGTTTTTTTCATTATTTGTAGGCTGGAGATGTTGCATTTTCTGTTCCTAATTCGTTGGTCGTAACACTGGAGAGGGTTTTGGGGAATGAGAATATTGGTAAGGTGCAGTGCAAACTTTGCAGTCTCTTATTTATCATTTGTTGTAGAGTAGATTATGTAGTCACACTTTGGCCCAAATTTAGGTAGTGTTAAGTTTGCTGGAATGGAACAAATTGGTCTTTCCCTTGGAATTCTCATTTCGACATTTGGTTCACTAAAAGTACAAGGGGTTCTGCAAATGGAATCATCATTCACCAACATAGGTGAACGGCTGTTGCCGCGGAATCCATTTCTTCTCAAATTTGTTCCAGTGAACCAAATGCTACCATGGTTTAAATGCAGGGGCGGTGTCATTTTATTGATAATGCAGTTAAATGAATGCCAGAAATAGTTATCCACTCAAATTGGATCCGTATAGTTGGGCCTTAGGCACTAGGCAGTCAAGAAGCTCTAACCCCAACCCAAGCTTTACACCAGGGGTTCTAGCCATTTTCTTCTATTGACCCTAATAGGAATTGCCATCACCTCAGAATATGTAAACAAAGACAAAACATTCAGTATATGATTGCTGTATTATGTTATCTTATAATCTGATTTTTTAGTATCTGCATTCATCTATCATGTGGGCATGCAAGTTACCTTCTAATTCCTGGGGGCTAAATGCCACTTATGATATGAGTATAGTCTTTGTTCTCTTTTGGCTGTCATTTAAGCTCGTTGGAATTGATGAAATGCAGGCTTTTTACTTGTATTATTGTCTCGGTCTTCATGCAGCGGAACTCTTAACAACAAACAAATTGTCAGAATTAGCCTGCTTGGCTCTCTATCTAATGTATGAAAAGAAGCAAGGGAAGACGTCTTTCTGGTATCCATACATCAGGGAGCTTGATCGTCAAAGAGGAAGGGGTCAGCTAGCAGTGGAATCACCTCTTCTATGGACCGAAACAGAACTTGCTTACCTGACAGGCAGCCCCACTAAGGTTTTTAATGCAGTTCCCTCTCTTAGCTATTGTAAATAGCATGCATGGTACTCATGCCTGCATCACAGATCTCAAGTTAACGAAACGCTTGTTCGTTTATACGCACTAACCCCTCATTGTTCTGGTAATCATTTAGCATGAAGTTATGGAGAGAGCTGAAGGGATCAAGAGAGAGTATAATGAGCTGGACACTGTTTGGTTTATGGCCGGGTCTCTGTTTCAGGTCACTTGTCTTCTGTATTATAGCCACCTCTTTTGTATAAGATGAGCTTTTGTAGACTCTAATTGGCTACGACTCCTCCATATGACATTGAATGATTGTGCTTTAGGCCTTGGGATTATCGCATCCTGTCACTGAAATTGTTTTTTCTGTTGCTTTATTGCAGCAATACCCATATGACATACCGACAGAGGCCTTTCCTTTCGAGATTTTCAAGCAAGCTTTTGTTGCGGTTCAATCCTGTGTTGTCCATTTGCAGGTAAATCCTTTTGATATTCATTAGCCTTTGTGAACTGGGTTTCTTTTTTTAATCTCGTGTTAGAAGGCTTATATTATCCCAATCCCAGCTTTCACTGACTTAGAACTTGTGCAAATTCCGTGTACCAAGTGTCATGTCTTTTGGTGTTGTCTTTCGCGTGCTCTCAGCACACTAGGTTTGATATGATAAAACTGTCTTTGGTAGCATATACATATGCATTACACGTATACAAGCACCCCATACGCTTTATGTCATTGTAAATCCTGATGATATGCATCACGCAAGTAGCATTTATCTTTACATTTGTCTATGGAATCCGTGAAGGTATGGCCAGTTCTTAGGAGTAAGATTTCTGGTCTTACATGGGCTTGTTTTTCTGGTCTTACATGGGCTTGGTGGTAGTTTGTCCTAGCATGCACTCTGTTTAAAGTCACATTTGTGGATGTTCATTATCATCACTGGTGCTTCATTATTGCTGCTGCTGCTGCGGGTGGCCTATTAAATGAAAGAAGTAATTACCATTAATAACAACAAGCATAATTGTGTAGGTAGATCTTGTTGTGCATATGTATGAGATGTTTTATGTTTACTTCCTTTTTCATTGCTCTCTTTTATTTAAATGCTTTCCTAAAATTTGTGAACAACCCTTGTAATTCAGAAAGTCAGTTTGGCTCGTAGATTTGCATTAGTTCCACTTGGTCCCCCATTGTTAGCCTATAGAAGCAATTGCAAGGCAATGTTAACTGCTGTCGATGGTGCTGTTCAATTGGTTGTGGATCGCCCGTACAAGGCTGGGGAACCTATTGTTGTCTGGTACTACATTTACTTTCCTTGATGTTCTCCAACTTTATGTAATGTTTCAGTTGCCCTTGTTATTCCTATGCAATGAGGATCTCACCTTGTCCATTCCTGCTTATTCGTATGATTTAGATCTATAGATTTTTGTTGATAAACTGATAAATATTGTAGGTGTGGGCCACAACCGAATTCGAAATTGCTTCTAAACTATGGTTTTGTTGATGACGATAATGCATTCGACCGTTTAGTGGTGGTGGTGAGATTTTAATTAGCTTATCGTTTAGCAGCAATCTTGTTTGGTTCTAGCTGTATCTCTCTGGTTTGATATGTTTTACTGCAGTTTATTGTATTTACATTCCATAACTTTGTTCAGGGAGCATTGAATACTGAGGATCCCCAGTATCAGGACAAGAGAATGGTGGCTCAAAGGAATGGAAAGCTATCTGTACAAACTTTCCACGTATGACGTTATCTACTTGCGAACCATACTTCAACTATACAGTTATACCACTGCCCTATTTCATCCAAAATATTCCTATCTCAGGTATCTGTTGGAAAGGAGAAAGAAGCTGTCTCAGATATGCTTCCTTATCTACGGTTGGGATATGTTTCAGATCCTTCAGAGATGCAATCAGTCATTTCTTCTCAAGGTCCAATTTGTCCGGTAAAGCTTTTTCTGGTTCAATCACTTTTATGATGCATTGAATAGAAGTTTAGATAAGGACTAGGGATCTAATTTTTAGGGGGCATGGTGTTAGGGCATTTGTGGGTTGTGGGATTGAATTTTTTTAATTGTTCTCGGTTGTTCTTCTGCTTTATTTTTTTGCCTTGCCGTATTTTGGAGTGGGTGTGGTTTTCTTAGCTTGTGCTTGATTCAGTGCTAAGGCCCTCACCATTGAATACCATAAAGAAGCCAAAAAAAAAAAAAAAAAACACCTCTGATTGAATTACTATTAGGGATGAAATCGGTTCGGTCGGTTTTTCCCCACTTTTTGCACTGAACTGACCAAGTCGCACCAACACCAACACCGTCCGATTCTTAGGAATAACCAATCGGTTTGGTCGGTTGAATCGTTTTAAAGAGGAAAAAAAATATTGTAGCAGATGGGGGAGAAAATGGGACCATTCATAACAGCTTTGAGCAAGAAATGAGTAACGCAAAAAGCAGCCATAAATGACACAAACTAAAGAAAAAATGAAATCGAAAGAAGAAAAAACAGAAAGATTCAGGCTAATGTTTAAAACCGCCAATTTTTGAACAAGGATGATTTCAAACCTCTTGAAAGTTGAAACATAGAATTGGTTGAGATCTTGGCTTCTAGAATGAGATGAGCAGGCAGCAGGTGAGATTCGCATGGATTTGTGGACACAAGAAAGTGGGTCTCCATCTACCGGCAGAGAGAGAGAAACGTTGTGAAATTCAGAAGGAGAAGATGACAGAGAACAGGTTAGATTAGGGGTTACTTTTCATCTTGCTTGTCAGGTGAATGGTTTGAACGGCAGGGATTAGTTTTTGGCCAAGTGGATGAACATATAAGATCTGACCTATGGCATGTGGGTACATCAATAATCGGTTCAGTTCGGTGCAAACGGTTTGATTTTCCTCTAAAACCGAAACTGAACCGATATGTAATTTTTTGAAAATTTCAAAACCGAACCGTGGTGACAGTAAAACTGGCCAAAATAAACAAAAATGGTTCGGTTCGATCAGTTGGTTCGGTTTTTCGGTTGAAACTTTCATCCCTAACTAGTATGATAGTACATTGAGGTTTTCTCATGGCTGGGCAACATTTCATTTATTAGGTAAGCCCTTGTATGGAACGAGCAGTTTTGGGTCAACTTGCTGATTATTTTGAAACAAGGCTAGCGGGTTACCCTACGACTTTGATTGAAGACGACTCTATGGTAATTTTGGGCCTAAATTCAATTTTCCGACTGTTGGATCTTATTTATACTTGAGGTTTAAACGATATACTTGTGGCTACTAATAGTTGGCAGATTTCAATTTGGACCCAAAGAAACGAGTTGCTACTCAGCTTGTCAGGTTGGAAAAGAAAATGCTAAATGCGTGTTTGAAGGCAACTGTTGACTTGATAAACCAGTTACCTGATAACACCGTGTCTCCATGCCCAGCTCCTTATGCCCCTATATTAAGATGAAAGGTCTCTCTCTCTCTCTCTCTCTCTCTCTCTCTCTCTCTCTCTCTGTGTGTGTGTGGTTTCCAAGCGCAGTTGTTGCATCCATAGTTGATCATCCCATTGATTCTAAACTTGATGGAGTATGCAGAAATTGGCAATCTCGTTGATGAACCTTCAAGCAATCTTCTTTGCAGTAGTTGGATATGTCCAGTTCAAGTGGAGGAACATATAGGAGGTCAGTCAATTGAATCTTTTGCGACAAATTAAGCATGTTTGAATAATCCTCGTTTAAATAAGAGTATTAGTTGTCACTAGATGCAAAACTTCGCATGCCAAATAAACAAGATGTGAAAGAATGAGAACAGCATCTGCTAGCTAAATAGTCCTTTTGCTCCTGCCCTAGTCCCGTGGAAAATTTAGTCATCCCTTAGCATAGGTGCAATTAGAAAGATGGACATAGGGAATGAAAAGGATGAGTGCCATCTTCTAAATTTGTCATGAAAGTGCAGATGATGTGGTTTTCCTGCTTGTGTAAAAACAGTCCTGCACAACGTGAAAGAATACTGGTCCAGCTTACCAGTTGATTTGATTGACTTGTTTCAAGCTGCTTGCAATAGAGAATCAGAGTCCAGTGATTGTTAAGATGTCCAACGGGTCACAAGAATTATTGCTGAATGAGATGTATGATGTATCTATATTACTATTGGTTGAATTGCTTGGTAGATTGATGTTGTTGGACACTTATGGTGTAACCTTGCTTTTCTACTATGGCTCCAGATTTCATGTGATTGACAATAATTTTTATCTATAGTTTGTTTTCTTGCATTAGATCATTATCCAATATGATTACACCACATATGACATGGTAGCCCCAAACCGTGGATCTATTACTCGTAAGGACCTTTCGTATTGGTTGATGGTTGGACGTGCATGTGCTTGGGAGTACCTGGTAGTGTATTTGTGTCAATCTGTATGCATGTGTGCATATAGGCTTTTTGGAAAACCTGAAGTAACGTAAGTGGAATGTCTGGATCTTATATCTGTTGCATTTAGCCGAGCTGCAAACGCAGAACTTGCCCATTTGTACTGGCCAAGCTACTTCTTTTACAGTTAAATGTATTTGCGTGCCTAAATATGTATAGCCTGGTCAAGTATAACTTCGAACACTTGTTTTAACTTATTAGATGTATTGCAGGTCAATCTAGCAAGACAGACTATTTAGGTGACCAAAGAAATGGAGCTTTTATAAGCTACCGGTATGGTAGCCATCTACAAGATTGACATATCTTTGGCTGAAGTTTGGAGTTCGAGATTGAGAAAACATGTTATTTCACTACTGGTATCTCCGCATATACTCCCCGTCATCAGAGAACTTAGTGCATTTCCCATCTTCCTGTTCATTTTGTATTCTTCCAGACTTACTGTCGAGGCCCGATGTGATATAATAGCTTTGAAGGGTTCTAGATGGTTTTCTTCCCATCTTTGTAGTTACGTGAACTCGCTGCTCTTTGTAAATGCTTGCTTGTATCGCCATTTTGAATTCATCCTGTTTTAAACGTTTATTGGGTTGATTTTCCAACCATTATAACATATCTTTATTCATAATTGGATGCAGTAATTCCATGAAATGAAGATACATGTCTTCATAATCTTATTACAAGATACAAATACAAGGTGGTATCCATACCACTGTTGTAGTCTAATTACATTTACCATATCTAATTATACAAAGTCTGGTCCAAACATTATCCAGGAATCGAAAATATGCATGTCTCCATGACTTGATGAAGAATATAGGACCACAAACACCCCAAAAACCTGCAGCAAATCCAATAGCCATCAACACGTAGAGCCAATCCACTCCAGATCCATCACCTGTATCATCTCCTTCATTGTTTGCACCCGGTGTAGTTTTGCCATGACCAACGCTACAATTCTTTGTAAGTGGAAGCCCACAAAGCTTGTTGCCGACAAAGCTGGAAGCATTGAAACCCTGAAGTTGGGTGCTTGATGGAATTCGACTTGACAAGTTATTAAAAGACAGATCCAAGTAACTTAAAAAAGTCAGGTTTGATATGCTTGCAGGAATTTCACCATAGAGTTGGTTTCTGGATAAATCAAGAGCCCCAAGCAACCCCATGCTACCAATCTTGTTTGGAATCACACCACTCAAATGATTTCTGGACATATTCAGCGAAATCAATCCCACAAGACTTGTTAGTTCCTTGGGAATCCTTCCAGTAAAGTTGTTGTCGGAAAGGTCCATGATTGCTACAAGTGCCAGAATCTTGTCATATCGATACATGTTTCCTTTCATCATCAAAAGTTCATTCTCCATGTAACCATAAACAGTGACGTCACGACTACTGTAAGTAATCTGGATAGGACCGCTGGAATTCAATTTCACTGCCATGGCAGTGAAATTATTGATACATCGTGGTATTGCTCCGGAGAAATTGTTTTGTGCAAGATCCAAGATTTGAAGAGAGGCGAGACGACAAAGCTCTGGAGGTATCACACCCTTCATCTTATTCGAGCGAAGGGTGAGAACCCTCAAACTTGAAAGGCTTTCCCCAACCCATGTTGGTATGCTTCCAGTGAACTCATTCTCACTGAGGTCAAGCACCACTAAATCCGTGCAGTTTTGCAAAGACCAAATAATTTCTCCCGAGAGATGGTTATTGCGCAAGTGCAACGAATCCAATAAACCCATTTGCCCCATGGAGCTTGGGATATTCCCTGTGAAGAAGTTGTTTCCCAGATCTAGGACGAATAGTGATGGCCAACTCATCCAACAGTCAGGAATTTCACCTGAGAGTAGGTTTTCTCCCAGATTAAGAACCGTGAAAAATGTTGTAACGTTCACACATAGGAAGTCCGAGATACCCCCAGAAAATGAATTGTTCGAAAGATCCAGCTCAATAATGGAGGATGAGGAGGAGAGACGGGGTAACGAACCATTCAAATGGTTGGAATTCAAGTAAATATATGCAATCTTGAGCATACCAATATATGCAATCTCGCCATAGATTTGGTTGTGAGAGACATTTAGGAAATATAAAGACATGTTCCATAACCAACTAGGAATTCTGTCTGATATTCCAGTATTGGATATGTCAAGGGTATCAAGACTCTTTTGTGATTTAAGCCATGCGGGAAACTTAGGGCCCAAATGCCATGATGCAAGTTCTAGGTTTTCAAGTTGAAATGGAGGGATCCAATCGGGACTCACATTTAGAGTCAACCGGTTTCCAGTGGCACTGAAATCCGTGAGATTTACCAGATTGGTGAAATGAACTTCAGACACCATGCCTTCTAACAAATTATCGTGCATGCCAAGAACACGCAACATTGAAAGGTGTCCAAGACTTTCGGGAAGAGTTCCATTTAATTGATTTCCAGCAAGACTCAGTGTTTCCAAGTATTTCAATCTTCCTATAGTCCCTGGAATTGGACCACCAACAAGATTATTCTCTAGCTGAAGCTTTCGTACATTTTCAAATTGCCCAAGGTCGTCAGGTATTTCACCAGAAAGTTGATTATCCAGGAAGAACAATGTCTCCAAGGCATACGAGGAGCAGTTTGATGAACTTTTAAACAATTCTCCCCCAATTTTGTTGTGTGATATATCAAAAAATCTCAAATTGCAAAGATTTCCTATTGAGTTAGGTAGCCTTCCCCCAAGTTTGTTATTTGAGAGGTCTAGAGTGACAACAGAGGCTAGGTTTCCAATGGTATCCGGTAGCTCGCCTTCAAGTTCATTATATGATAGGTCCAGGGTAACAACAGAAGTGAGGTTTCCAATCTCATGTGATATTCCACCTTTTAAATCATTGTCGGACATGTCAAGGTACTCAAGATGACTAAAACTATACAGCCAACTCGGCACGTTGCATGTGACAAAATTGTCAGATAGATCAAGATATCTGAGACTGGTCATGTTTGGATTTAGAACAACTGGAAAGGGACCTTCAAATGCATTTTCCAGGTTAAGACGAACGAGACTACTCATCCTAAACAAAGAAGCTGGATAAGATTTAAACTGGTTGTAAGAAACATCAAGGGTCACTAGAGAAGTTAGGTTCTGTAAACCTTCAGGTATTTGACCCACGAAAGCACACGAAACTAGATCAAGCGAAATGAGGTTACTAAGACTAAAGATCCACCGAGGCATCACAGAGTAAAAGAAGTTCCATGAAAGATCGAGCAGAAGAAGAGAGGTAAAATTAACGCTAGGGAGAGGAGGAATGTGATCAAGTCTGCAATCAACAAGGTGTAACTCTACTAAAGAAGGGAGCTTGTTAATTACCCGTAGCCAGTCGGGCGCCTTGGTTAGGTCCACACGACTTAAGTCAAGGTGTTCCAAATGGGGAAGAAGAGGAAGCCACTGAAGGCCGACACCCTTAACATCCAACTCATAATTTCCTCTGAGGCTTAGAAAGCACAAGGTCGACACATTTCCAAGTTGATGGGGGATCGTTCCCCCGAATCTTGCATGAGACAGGTTAAGATATTCAAGACTTGCCAAAGATCCGATAAAGGATGGAATCGGCATTCCTCCGAAGTCGTTTCGACTGAGATCCAGGTAACGCAGTTGCTTCAAACTCAACAAGGAAGGATTTATTTCACCTCCCAAAGTTGAGTTTTTAAACCCAGCACCATACGGAATTTGATTTCGAAGGTGGAGCTTGAGGACATGGCCAGTTGTGTTGTCACATACCACTCCTGCCCAGTGCTTGCAGCAGTCGTGTTCGACCTCCCAAGAAGAGAGTCGCTCCGAAGGGTCTATTAGGCCTTTTTTGAAGATTAGGAGAGCTCGTTTCTCGCTCTCCAAGCAAAGCGCGTTGGCATGGCTTCCATTGCAGAAGCTAAAATCAATGGCTAATATGGTAAGATAGCCAAGAACAAGAAACGCAACAGTTGTCGTAGACGTATTCATGGTTTTTCAAAAATTAGTGTCCACCCATTCACTCAAGGTCGCATGATCGGTCCATTTCTCTTTCTTTTTCTACACTTTCAAACTTCTTTTCCTGGGAATGTTTTTGGTAACCAATCACAAGGACCCACTCCCAACATTTTCCTAATTATGATCGAGAGTATAATTCACTCACTTGCCAATCCACTTTTTCAGATTTTCTTGGACGTTTTCTGTGGGTTGAGAGCTCAATTTTCTAAGTCTTCCTTGACCATTGACATTGACTTTGACCATAATAATTTGACATTGACAATGACCCTATTGGAGTATTTATCATGCTAGTGTCATGCGTAGTGCTACGCCCGAAATCATGTGCTCAGTGTAACTCGTGTTTTGCTATTCATCGATTCACATTGTTTAATAGGATTTCTATTTGGAAGCTGTGATTTTTTTGTTTGGTTGGATGTTTGCCAAGAGCAAAATGATATAAGAACACCAGCGAGAATAAGAGTAAGGCCTAGGCATCTTAATCACAAAATGGAAAACCACACTAACTTAGGTCACGCCGGCATACCAAGCATCGAGTCTCTCACTCTACAGAACTCATTTTCAAAAGTCTGAACTCCCGTCAAAGAGTCATCACTTATACATCCGAGAGGCACATAATTGAGAAAAGAGATAAGTATAAACTACCCGACCTGAACCTTCAATTATGTACTTATACATTGATTCCATAAATTCCAGAGATACCAAAGCACGTCACCAATTTTTATCTGTAAGCGAAGCCATACTTCCGCTCAAGAAGCTCAAAATTATTATGCCACACCAATGAAAAGAAATTGCCACAGAAAACAATTTCCATACATGAATCATGACCCAACATTTTGACTTCTCCAGAGCTGCAACAAATAGTCATGTTAACCATCTCCACTTCTTGTGGCAAAACATAAAAAATGAAGCAACACAACTGAACGCAACAAGGCTAACCATCTCCCAAAAACAAACTTTAGCAGAAGCAAAAGATAAGAAACTCTATTGTTAAAGAATAACATATTAGTTTCTGGTTTTGGCCTAACGGCAATGTGGAGTCGTGCTTCTGTTGGTGGGTCTCCTGGTCTATCCGTCTCATCCTTTCGGCCTCTCGGGTGATTCTTTGTTGACGTTGTTGGATTTGTGATTGGACGAAAACTTTTCGGAGGTTTCCTCTTGCAGATTTGTTGATGCGAAGATCGTCGGGTGGCGCCGTTTGATGTTGGTGGGGTTGCCTGGCAACCTTGTGGGCGGCGGTGGTTTGGGTGGAGGTTGGGGTTGCTTTTGTTGGGCTTATTTGGTTGTCATCATTTCCATGTGTTGTTGCAGAGTGTTTCTTCTTCTAGGATGGTTCTTAGGATAGTTAGCGGCATGGGATTAACGGGCGAGTTAGGTGTCGATTGTGATGCATTTCGTTTATTATGATGCTTTGTACTATCTATCCTCTTAACCTCTGGTTAAAAAATTTTCCTTTAATGTTCAAAAGAACAACTTATTTGTATTGTCAAATAGCAAATTGACCTACAAATCAAAAGATGCGTGACTACTTCAAAATTCAGCAAATTGGTCTAAAGTCCAAAAGAAGAGGTCCCAAATTAGATTTAGTCCAGCTTAAATTTCAGTGATGTGTAAAGTCCATTAATGAAAATATTTTAGAGTTTAAGGTCCGTGAAAAGACCAAATTGCCTTTAATGAGACAAGGGCCTTGTTTGGCTAACACAAAAAATGTCTTTTTTAATTTAAATGATCTTAAATGAGACAAGGGCCTTGTTTGGCTAACACAAAATATGTCTTTTTTCGTATTTTTCGATCTTGTTGCACTTTCATGGGGTACCCTAGGATTTTAGGCACTTTCATAGGGTACCCTAATGTTTTAGGCACTTTTATAGGGTTTTAGGGTTCATTTTCCTATTATAGGGTTTTAGCGGTTTAGGCACTTTCATAAGGTACCCTAGGATTTTAGGCACCTTCATATATAGGGTATCCTAAAATTTTAGGCACTTTCATATGGTACCCTAGGGTTTTAGGCACTTTTATAGGGTTTTAGGGTTCATTTTCCTATTATAGGGTTTTAGCAGTTTAGGCACTTTCATAGGGTACCTTGGGTTTTAGGCACTTTCATATATAGGGTACCTTAAAATTTTAGGCACTTTCATAGGGTACCCTAGGGTTTTAGGTACTTTCAGCACCGGTCAACCTTGGTCAACGCCGGTCAACGCCAGTCAATGCTGGTCAACGCCGGTCAATATTAGTCAACGCCGGTCAATTTTGGTCAACGCCGGTCAACTTTGGTCAACGCCGGTCAACCTTGGTCAACGCCGGTCAACTTTGGAAGGGGTTATTTGTAAATCTTGGACATAATGTCCTTTAAACTTTAGAGGAAAATATTTATGTCCTTATCATGGTAAAAACCCTTATAGTATGTCCTCCTACTCAATTTACCCTTCAAAATTACTGCAGTAAATCCAACATTGTTTGTTCCCGGAGATATAATCAGCTCTCTCCAGTCACTGAGGATGGTCGCCTGCACAATGAGCCATCGCTGCTCATTTCGCAGCATTTGTAGCCTCTTCTCGCGGCCTCTTATTCTCTGTTCCGCCGCACGCATGCGGTCTCCTACGACCGCAAGGTTCGCCCAGCGCATGTTTCTCGAAGAAAGAAAAGAATGAAAGATGGCAGTCAGATAGGGGAGTAGTCTCATTTTGGAAGGCATAGAGAGAAAAAAGGATAGGAGTTGATAGCCTTTAAGAGAGAGAGAGAGAGAGAGAGAGAGAGAGAGAGAGAGAGAGAGAACTGAAGCAGGACTGAAGGACTAACGATTCCTTTTTTCTCAATTACGAGTATGGGCCATGTTGACTAAATGCCGTTCCTCTTCACAAAATCAGATCACGTTATCAGAGGAACAAACGTACCCACGAATCAAATAAACCATTCACATATTTCCCTGGGTTATACCACCTTGTTCTCTACTTGTCTTTATCCTGTTCGAAAACTTAACATGTCTAAATGAAATTGTTAACTTGTCTAAAATTTGTAGATACTTTCTGCACGATGCAATGGGACTTTATCCCGATTTTGAATGGGTTTCCTCGTTAGAACGCAGCAAGCTTTCCATCTACTCTGGCTAGAGCAGCAGTACTAAAAGGTCCGGTTAGACAGGTTGGTGGAGATTCCCTTTTCGAATCGGAGAAGTGACTCAATTCACACATGACTCTGTTGATCCTTTATTCGACTTATTTTCCTCGCTCTATTCAACTCGTACATAACTGATACATGAGTCTAAGTTTCCTTATATTTTTAAACAGGAAAAAGAAAGATCACTTTAAACGCACAAGTAATTGCGCACTTATACTTGAACTGCGATTGTGTTTCCCTTTTGCA
>CM033800.1:38265685-38345638 GCA_019656835.1 Rhododendron ovatum | reverse complement strand
CATTTCGTCATCCTCTTCCTCATCATACAGGTGAAAAGTTGATATTTTTTTTCTTGTTAATCATTTTCTACCAATCAAGCACCCTAATGTACGTTGGCGCGAGGAAAAATAAAAGCTTTGAACGACTTGTAAACTAAATATGAGCGCAATCGTACAAATAAGAACTCTCAAAGTATGAGTGAGTATCTCATAATCTTCTTTCGCAAAAAAGCTTATAAGAGTATGTAGGACTATGATAGGAAAAATAGCTTGTGAAGAAGGTGCAAGCACTTACCGATTGATACATCTTTGGTTGAAGTTTGGAGTTCGAGATTGAGAGAGCATGTTATTTCACTATTGGTATCTCCGTATATACTCCCCCGTCATCAGAGAACTTCGCATTTCCCATCTTCCTGTTCATTCTGTAATTCTTCCAGCTTTACTGTAGGGGCCCGATGTGATATATATAGTTTTGAAGATGGTTTTCTTCCCATCTTTGTATTTACGTGAACTTGGTGCTCTTTGTAAATGCTTAATTACTTGTATCGCCATTTTGAATTCATTCTGTTTTGAACGTGTATTGGGTTGATTTTCCAACCATTATTACATAGCTTTATTCATAATTGGAGGCAGTAATTCTACGAAATGAAGATACATATCTTCATAATCTTATTACAAGATACAAATACAAGGTGATATACATATCTTCATAATCTTATTACAAGATACAAATACAAGGAGGTATACATGTCTTCATAATCTTATTGCAAGATACAAATACAACGTGGTATACATACCACTGTTGTAGTCTAATTACATTTACCATATCTAATCATACAAAGTCTGGTCCAAACATTATCAAGGAAACGAAAATATGCATGTCTCCATGACTTGATGAAGAATATAGGACCACAAACACCCCAAAAACCTGCAGAAAATCCAATAGCCATAAATATGTAGAACCAATCCACTCCAGATCCATCACCTGTATCACCTCCTTCGTTTTCTGCACCCGGTGTAGTTTTGCCATGATCGACGCTACAATTCTTTGTAAGTGGAAGCCCACAAAGCTTGTTGCCGACGAAGCTGGAAGCATTGAAACCCTGAAGTTGGGTGCTTGATGGAATTCGACCTGACAAGTTATTGAAAGACAGATCCAAGTAACTTAAAAACGTCAGGTTTGACATGCTTGGAGGAATTTCACCATAGAGTTGGTTTCGGGATAAACCAAGAGCCCCAAGCTGCCCCATGCTACCAATCTTGTTTGGAATCACACCACTCAAATGATTTTTGGATATATTCAGCGAAATCAATCCCACAAGCCTTGTTAGTTCCTTGGGAATCCTTCCAGTAAAGTTGTTGTCGGAAAGGTCCATGATGGCTACAAGTGCCAGAATCTTGTTATATCGATACATGTTTCCTTTCATCATCAAAAGTTCATTCTCCATGTAACCACCAATACTGAAGCCAGGACGACCATAAGTATCCTCGTTAGGACTGCTAGAATTCAGTTTCACTGCAATGGCAGCAAAATTTTTGATATGCCGTGGTATTGCTCCGGAGATATTGTTTTGTGCAAGATCCAAGATTTGAAGAGAGGCGAGACGACAAAGCTCTGGAGGTATCACGCCCTTCATCTTATTCGAGCGAAGGGTGAGAATCCTCAAACGTGAAAGGAATTCCTCCATCCATGTTGGTATGTGATAAGTGCCGAAATATTGATATTTTGGCCCTCCAAACTACAATCGTTAGTCATTTATATTTGTTACTTGATAATTATATTGCTTCTATTTTGTTTATAGGTTTCTCGAACTCGTTGTCCAAGATATTGGATAAAAAGAAGAGTTTAATGGAGTTTGGGGTTAAAGCACAGAATGCTTCAAAGTTGGATTATTAATTTGTTATCGCACGAAGTTCAAGGACCTATTATGTAATTAATGAATAAAACCCTATATAAACAATGGAAACTCACTGCCTTTTGGCAGTAAACTCTGGACGTGAAAAAAATAGGGTTTTTGGCCGTGGACGAAATTGCATCAAAGACGGTTCACGGAGACCAACTTATGATCGGCTAACTCCATTCTCTAGGGGGAAGATGAAGCCCCATGTCAAGTAACTTTGTATTTGCATAGATTAGGATTTTTATTCGAATCGGATTATTTGTTCAAGAACTCCTTCTATGATATCAATGGAATGATTTTAATTCTTTTTATCAGTTGAGTATTTGTTTCATAGGTTTTCAAATACCGTTCACATAATAGTTTTCATTGTTCTCAATTTGGGTGACTGAGATGGATTATGCTCGTGAGACGGACCGTGCCGTTAGGCGGCTAGACCGCGCTAGTGAGACGATCCATGCCGTGGGATAGTCCATGCTGGTTGACGAATTGTAGAAATTTACTTGGCCACTATCGATTGAGATTGCAAGCCCTAGCGATAGTGATTTGCGATTCGAGTGTTAATCCAGTCTATGCAATACACGGTTATGCGGTTGGAGTGGATTCTAAAACCTAGACTTTTTCCCATCGTTTATAAACTCTTTCAATTAATTGCTCTCTAGTTTAATTAGTTTCTTAAAACAATCAAACCAATCAATCAAACTCTTTTTTTTTCCGAATTAATCTAAAAGTTAGTCAAATTTATAGTAACTCAGCCAATTTGTCCCTGTGGATCGATACTTGGACTTAGCTGCTATTCTCTAAATATTTGTTAATTCTTAGTTTTTATAAATATATTTTTGACTCAGAACGACATGGTCAGTATGCTTCCAGTGAACTCATTCTCACTGAGGTCGAGCACCACTAATAACTCGCAGTACTGGAAAGACGAAGTAATTTCTCCCGAGAGATTGTTATTGCGAAGGTGCAATGATGTCAATGAATCCAAATGCCCCATGGAGCTTGGGATATTTCCAGTGAAGAAGTTGTTTTCCAGCACGAGGATGGCTAGTGACGGCCAACTCATCCAACAGTCCGGAATTTCACCTGAGAGTAGGTTTTCTCCCAGATGAAGGACCTTGGAATATTTTGTGTCGTTCACACATAGGAAGTCCGAGATACCCCAGAAAATGAATTGTTCGAAAGATCTAGCTCAAGAATGGAGGATGTGGAGGAGAGACGGGGTAACGGACCATTCAAATGGTTGGAATTCAAGTAAATCTGGCCCCTACCACTTAGCATACCAATATCACCATAGATTTGGTTATGAGAGACATTTAGAAAATAAAGTGGAGAAGACATGTTCCATAACCAACTTGGAATTCTGTCTAATATTCCAGTATTGGATATGTGAAGGGTATCAAGACTCTTTTGTGATTTAAACGATGCGGGAAACTTCGGGCCCAAATGCCATGATGCAAGTTTTAGTTCTTGAAGTTGAAATGGAGGGATCCATTTGGGACTCACATTTAGAGTCAACCGGTTTCCATGGGCATGGAAAATCGTGAGATTTACAAGATTGGTGAAATGAACTTCAGACACCTTGCCTTCCAAGAAATTATCTTGCATGTCAAGCACATCCAACTTTGAAAGATGTCCAAGACTTTCAGGAAGAGTTCCATTTAATTGATTTCCAGCAAGAATTAGTGTCAAGTGTTTCAATCTTCCTATAGTCCCTGGAATAGGACCACCAACAAGATTATTCTCTAGATTAAGATTTCGTACATTTTCAAATTGCTCAAATTCATCTGGTATTTCACCAGAAAGTTGATTCTCCTGCAAGAACAATGTCTCCAAGGCATAAGAGGAGCATTTTGATGAACTTTTAAACACTTCTCCCCCAATTTTGTTGTGTGATATATCAATGAAGCTCAAATTGCAAAGATTCCCTATTGAGTTAGGTAGCCTTCCCTCAAGTTGGTTATATGAGAGGTCCATATATAGTGACAATAGAGGCTAGGTTTCCAATGGTATTCGATAGCTTGTCTTCAAGTTCATTATATGATAGGTCCAGGCTAACAACAGAAGTGAGGTTTCCAATCTCATGTGATATTCCACCTTTTAAATCATTGTAGGACATGTCAAGGTACTCAAGATGACGAAAACTATACACCCAACTTGGCACGCTGCATGTGACAAAATTGTTAGATAGATCAAGATATCTGAGACTGGTCATGTTTGGATTTAGAACAACTGGAAAGGGACCTTCAAATGCTTGTTCCAGGTTAAGACGAACGAGACTACTCATCCTTAACAAAGAAGCTGGAAAAGATTTAAAGTGGTTGTAAACAACATCGAGGGTCACTAGAGAAGTTAGGTTCTGTAAACCTTCAGGTATTCGACCCATGAAAGTACACGAAGATAGGTCAAGCGAAATGAGGTTACTGAGACTAAAGATCCACCTCGGCATCACAGAGGAAAAGAAGTTGTCAGAAAGATCGAGCACAACAAGAGAGGTAAAATTAACACTAGGGAGAGGAGGAATGTTTGGAAGTCTGCAATTGGCAAGGTGTAACTCTACTAAAGAAGGGAGCTTGTTAATTACCTGTAGCCAGTCGGGCGCCTTGGTTAGGTCCACATAATTTAAGTCAAGGTGTTCCAAATGGGGAAGAAGAGGAAGCCACTGAAGGCCGCCACCCTTAACATCCAACTCATAATTTCCTCCTGAGATCTAGAAAACGCAAGGTGGACACATTTCCAAGTTGACGGGGGATCGCTCCCCCGAAATTTGCGTCCAAGAGGTTAAGATATTCCAGACTTGCCAAAGATCCGACAAAGGATGGAATCGGTATTCCTCCAAAGTTGTGTCCACTGAGATCCAGGTAACGAAGTTGCTTCAAACTCAACAACGAAGGATTCGGTATTCCTCCAAAGTTGTTTCCACCGAGATCCAGGTAACGAAGTCGCTTCAAACTCAACAACGAAGGATTTATTTCACCTACCAACGAAAACAGCTTCACATCATGGAGTCATAGACCACACACAGTCCACATTGATTAATATACGTGCTCATCATCCGACCTCTTCTTGACCTTACAAGTCGTTTCTTCCCTCTTCGAATCGAAGAAGTGACTCAATTCACACATGACTCTGTTGATCCTTCATTCATTCCACTTATTCTCCCTCTTGCACATTTCGTCATCCTCTTCCTCATCATATGGGCTGAAAAGTTGATATATTTTTTTTCTCGTTAATCATTTTCTACCAATCAAGCGCCTGGCGTGAGGACAAAAAATAAGTTTTGAAGGACTTGTAAACTAAATATGAGAGCAATCATACAAATAGGAACTCTCAAAGTATGAGTGAGTATCTCATAACCTTTTTTGGCAAATAAAAAAAAAAAAGAGCTTATAAAAGACCCTTACAATGACCAACTATACTTTCAGCACTTAGTTCGTATTCCATCAATCATGTCAAGGAAAAGTGTGTAACTCACCGAAAGAGAATCTCTAAAAGGAGACCGAAAACAATTCCTTGGCTTAGGGTTGCAATTGAGGGGTGGCGTGGAAACATGCAAACAGAAAGTTAAAACAATATCAAGTGGCAACCAACTCCCGGAAACTAAAATTGGAAATGAAGATAGCTTTATTCATAATTGGATGCAGTAATTCCATGAAATTAAGATGCATATCTTCATAATCTTATTACAAGATACAAATACAAGGTGGTATACATACCACTGTTGTAGTCTAATTACATTTAACATACCTAATCATATGAAGTCTGCTCCAAACATTCTCCAGGAATCGAAAATATGCATGTCTCCATGACTTGATGAAGAATATAGGACCACAAACACTCCAAAAACCTGCAGCAAATCCAATAGCCATCAACACGTAGAACCAATCCACTCCAGATCCATCACCTGTATCATCTCCTTCGTTTTCTGCACCTGGTGTAGTTTTGCCCGGATCGACGCTACAATTCTTTGTAAGTGGAAGCCCACAAAGCTTGTTGCCAACGAAGCTGGAAGCATTGAAACCCTGAAGTTGGGTGCTTGATGGAATTCGACCTGACAAGTTATTAAAAGACAGATCCAAGTAACTTAAAAAAGTCAGGTTTGATACGCTTGGAGGAATTTCACCATACAGTAGGTTTCTCGATAAATCAAGAGCCCCAAGCAGCCCCATGCTACCAATCTTCTTTGGAATCACACCACTCAAATGATTTCTGGACATATTGAGCGAAATCAACCCCACAAGACTTGTAAGTTCCTCGGGAATCCTTCCAGTAAAATTGTTGTCCGAAAGGTCCATGATTGCTACAAGTGCCAGAATCTTGTCATAGCGATACATGTTTCCTTTCATCATCAAAAGTTCATTCTCCATGTAACCAGCAATAATGTAGCCACGACGACTGTAAAAATCCTCGATAGGATTGTTGGAGTTCAGTTCCACTGCCATGAATTTGAAATTATTTATACACCGTGGTATTGCTCCGGAGAAAATGTTTTGTGCAAGATCCAACACTTGAAGAGAGGCAAGACGACAAAGCTCTTGAGGTATCACGCCCTTCATCTTATTCGAGCGAAGGGTGAGAATCCTCAAATCTGCAAGGCTTTCCCCAATCCACGTTGGTATGCTTCCAGTGAACTCATTCTCACTGAGGTCAAGCACCACTAAATTCGTGCAGTTCTGCAAAGACCAAGTAATTTCTCCCGAGAGATGGTTATTGCGCATGTGCAATGATGACAACGAAAACAATTGCCCCATGGAGCTTGGAATACTTCCTGTGAAGTTGTTGTTTCCCAGGTCTAGGACGCGTAGTGATGGCCAACTCATCCAACAGTCAGGAATTTCACCCGAGAGGAGGTTTTCTCCCAGATGAAGAAACGTGGATAATGTTGTAACGTTCACACATAGGAAGTCCGAGATACCCCCAGAAAATGAATTGTTCGAAAGATCCAGCTCAACAATGGAGGATGTGGAGGAGAGACGTGGTAATGAACCATTCAAATGGTTGGAATTCAAGTAAATCTGCTGGTAAGGTCTTAGCATATCAATATATGCAATCTCGCCATAGATTTGGTTGTGAGAGGCATTTAGGACAGGAGCTGTGTTCCATAACCAACTTGGAATTCTGTCTGATATTCCAGTATTGGATATGTCAAGGAAGGCAAGACTCTTTTGTGATTTAAGCCATGCAGGAAACTTCGGGCCCAAATGCCATGACGCAAGTTCTAGTTGTTGAAGTTGAAATGGAGGGATCCAATCGGGACTCACTTTTAGAGTCAACCGGTTTCCACGGGCTCTGAAGTCCGTGAGATTTACTAGATTGGAGAAATGAACTTCAGACACCAAGCCTTCCAACAAATTATGAGGCATGTCCAGAACACACAACTTCGAAAGATGTCCTAGACTTTCGGGAAGAGTTCCATTTAATTGATTATTCCCTAGAAAAAGCTCTCGTACATTTTCAAATTGCCCAAGTTCATTGGGTATTTCACCAGAAAGTTGATTCTCTTGCAAGAACAATGTCTCCAAGGCATACGAGGAGCATTTTGATGAACTTTTAAACAATTCTCCCCCAATTTTGTTGTATGCTATATCAATAAAGCTCAAATTGCACAGATTTCCTATTGAGTTAGGTAGCCTTCCCCCAAGTTTGTTCAATGATAGGTCCAGAGTGACAATAGAGGCTAGGTTTCCAATGGTATTCGGTAGCTCGCCTTCAAGTTCATTATTGGATAAGAAGAGGGTAACAATAGAAGTGAGGTTTCCAATCTCATGTGATATTCCACCTTTTAATTTATTGTCGGTCATGTCAAGGTACTCAAGATGACTAAAACTATACAACCAACTCGGTATGCTACCGTAGAGGACATTGGAGGATAGATCAAGATATCTGAGACTCGTCATGTTTGGATTTAGAACAACTGGAAAGGGACCTTCAAATGCTTTTACAAGGTTAAGACGAATGAGACTGCTCATCCTAAACAAAGAAGCTGGTAAAGATTTAAACTGGTTGTAAGAGACATCAAGGGTCATGAGAGAAGTTAGGTTCCATGAACCATCAGGTATACCCACTACACTACACCAAGATAGATCAAGCGAAATGAGGTTACTGAGACTAAAGATCCACCTCGGCATCACAGAGAAAGAGTTAACAGAAAGATTGAGCACAACAAGAGACGTAAAATTAACACTAGGGAGAGGAGGAATGTTAGGAAGTCTACAACCAACAAGGTGTAACTCTACTAAAGAAGGGAGCTTGTTAATTACCTGTAGCCAGTCGGGCACCGTGGTTAGGTCCACCCTACTTAAGTCAAGGTGTTCCAAATGGGGAAGAAGAGGAAGCCACTGAAGGCCGCCACCCTTAACATCCAAGTCATAATTTCCTCTGAGACTTAGAAAACGCAAGGTCGACACATTTCCAAGTTGACTGGGGATCGTTCCCCCGAATCTTGCGCCCGACAAGTCAAGATATTCAAGACTTGCCAAAGATCCGATAAAGGATGGAATCGGCATTCCTCCAAAGTCATTTCCACTGAGATCCAGGTAACGAAGTTGCTTCAAACTCAACAAGGAAGGATTTATTTCACCTACCAAAGCTGAGTAGTCGTGCTCATCCCAATCATGCGGATTTCGAAGGTGAAGCTCGAGGACATGGCCAGTTGTGTTGTCACAAACCACTCCTTCCCAGTAGTTGCAGCAGTCTTGTTCGACCTCCCAAGAAAAGAGTCGCCCCGAAGGGTCTTTTAGTTCTTGTTTGAAGATTAGGAGAGCTCGTTTCTCACTCTCCAAGCAAAGCGCATTGACATGGCTTCCGTTGCAGAAACTAAAATCAATGGCTAATATGGTAATAAGACAGCTAAGAATAAGAAATGCCACACTTTTCATAGACGTATTCATGGTTTTGCAAAAATTAGTGACCAGTTAGGTTAATTGAAGTGTATGGATGACAATATTTAGTGTCCAACCATTCAATCAAGGTCCGTTTCTCTTTCCTTTTCTACACTTTCAAACTTCTTTTCCTTGAAATGTCTTTGGTAACCAATCCCAGGTCCCAACATTTTCTTGGACGTTTTCTTTGGGTTGAGAGCTTAATTTTCTATGTCTTCCATGACCATTGACATTGACTTGGACCATAATAATTTGACATTTAAATGACCCTACAGGAGTATTTATCATACTAGTGTTATGTGACCGCGTCGTTCCGTGTCAAATATAAATTTATAAAAATCAAGAATTAACTACTACTCCGTAGAATAATGGTTAAGACCGAGTATCGGTCCAATGGGGACTGAATGGCTAAGTTACGACAAATTCAATTAGTTTGCAGATTAGTTCAGAAAGAAAAGAGTTGATTGATTTGGTTTGTTTGGAATAACCTAATTAAATTAAAACAATGAATTAAAAGGTTTGAAAACGATGGAGGAAAATATCTAAGGTTTGGAATCCACTCCGACCGCATAACAACAATATGCATAGGTTAGGTTTATTTATTCGAATCAAAAGGGATTATCACTAGGACTTGCAAATCCTAACAATAACCGTCAAGAAAATAATCATGTTATTAAAAGGCATAAACTATCCCATAGCACAGACCGTCTCTCAGTAACACGATTTGGCCACCTAACGGCACGATCCATCTTACGAGCATAATCTATCTCAGAACTCTAACCACAATCGATGAAAACCATTGCAAAACTAGGTATTTGAAATCCGGAATACAAATACTCAATAGATAAGAAAAAGTAAAATCATTCCATTCAATTGAAACGGAAAGGATTCTTAGTCTCACAATCGATCCGAATAATAAACCTAAAACCCATACATAAAATAGAGTTACTTGGTGTGAAGTTTCATCTTCCCCCTAGACAAGGGATTTAGCCGGCCATGGAGAAGAAAGATGTAATCGAGATTGAAGAACGAACGAAGAACATGGAGAAAATCTCCCTATCACGTCTCTTTTTTCTCTCGTTTCTGGACAGCTGCTGGGAAAAGTCCAGGTAACCTAAGTAATAAACTAAGCCCCCTTTTATAGTTGGCCCACAAACGAAACAAAGAATTAATGCCCCGTTGCCCGCTGGTCCCGCTGGTCCGGACCAGCAGCTCCATTGTCCGGACCAGAATATCAGATTGTTCAATTTCTATTCCAGACTTGGTTGTCCGGGCCAGCAAGTCTTTGGTCCGGATCAGATTGTCAGCCTCTGCCGTTTCGCTCCTCTTCTCGCCGTGGCCTCCACCGGAACATCCTTAATTCACGATTATTACTCCAAAACATGTCTGAATGCTCCGTAAGCCCTAAAACACTACAAACCAATTAAATCTCGTTAAATTACATTAGATAGGACCGACAAAACCTAAGTTAATGGGAATAAACGGGTGCTTTTCAGCACCTATCATTATGCGTCGTGCTACGTCCGAAATCGCGTGCTCAGTGTTATTGCCTTATTGGTGTTTTGCTATTGATCGATTCATATTTGGAAGCTCTGATTTTTTGGTTTGTTTGGACGTTTGCCAAGAGCAAAATGAAATAAGAACAGCAGCAAGAATAGGAGGAAGGCCTAGGCATCTCAATCACAAATTGGAAAATCACACTAACTTCAGGTCATGGCCGGCACACCAAGTATCGAGCCACTCACTCTAGAACTCATCTTAAAAAGTCTGAACTCCCCGTCAAAGAGTCACCACTTATACATCCGAGAGGCACATAATTGAGAAAAGTATAAACTACTCGACCTGAATCTTCAATTACGTATAAGTATTGATCCCATAAATTCTAGAGAGAACAAAACATGTCAAACAATTTTTATACGTAAGAGAAGCCGTACTTCCGCTCAAGAAGCTCAAAATTATTATGCCACACCAATGAAAAAAAATTGCCACAGAAAACAATTTCCATACATGAATCATGACCCAACATTTAATGGTGCCAAGTCCCAAAACATACAAAAAAACAAGTAGCTGATAAATATGGAAGATAAAAACACTTCTGAGGTCTAGCAACTCCACGAGCCTCCTCAAGTGCCTTCAGACTTCTCCAGAGCAGCAACAAATAGTCATGTTAGTGCACAAACCACGAGGAATTTTTGCGAGATTTTGAAACACTAAGTTTCAAACGGGCGAAAACTCCCGCGAAATTCCCACTACGAAACCACATGATCAAAGCCGATGTTTGTAAGCTGTGTCCTCTATCACGATGTCGAATGAAATTATCCATGGAATTGTGCGCCGTGTGAAACGTAGATCATCGCCGTTCTTAACCAAGGCTCAGGTTAAGCTCCGGCTCGGAACCTTGTGGGGTTAGGAGTAAAGCATCCCGAGGTTGGCACTAAAGGTAACCAATGAGTTGTGAAACTGATTCCCGATCAAATACGCTCTTCTTTTCCCTCTTCTAAAATGCCGGATTGGACAGTTACAGATGCTTTGTTGAATGAAGAAGAAACTTGTTTCAAGATTATCTGTTTCTTTTCCGTCTCACGACGATTCTGCACTGGTCACATTAGCTTCCTTCACAAACCAACCAACCAACCTCCGCTTCTTGGGGCAAAACATATTAAAAAATAACGCAACAAAACGGAACGCAACATTGTTTGTTCCCAGAGACGTAATCAGGTGACGAGAGAGAGAAAACTGAAGCAGGATTTAAGGGCTAACGGTTCATTTTTCTCGGTTATGACTAAATGCCGTTCCTCTTAACAAAATGGATAAGTAGAGACCGAGCGAGGACCATTATCAGAGGAACAAATGTACCCATGAAATCAACAAAGTTGTTCTTGCATATTTGATTGAGAAATGATAGTTATGTCATTGAAACATTTGAAAAGAACCCATCTCCTTGCCCCGTCGGAACCTGAAAACTGGATCCATTAGCCTACAGTCCACCCCACCATAACACCACAAAGCCAAGATTTCCCAACATAATTGACGCAGCGGAAATAACAAAGAGATTAGATGCGTACTAATCAAACGAATGATAGATACTCGTAGCTACGAGCAGTTTTTGAATCCACAAGAGAAATAGACAAAGTCTGAATATTATTGATAAAAAGCTGCATAAATATTAAGTTACAACCCTTTTTATAGGAAAAATGCGTAACCCTAGCAAAACCCTAACTCAAAAACGAAAATTCCCAAAAATTGGAAAAAGGAAAGAAAAACATGACTTTCCTAAAAAGAATCAACTTCTACGGAATTATACGCTAAAAGTTATTAACGAAACAAATATTTCATAAAACAGCAAAAACGTCCAACTGGAGGTCTAAACGAAGGAATTAGACTGAAAAACACCATCAGTCACGAACTAGGATGGTGAGTATTGATCGCAGCGCGAAAATAAGTCAGCCCACCAAGTTTGGGCCCGATCTGAGCTCGTTTGAAAGTTGCCAAATCGGATAATTTGTAATTAAACAACGTTTCGGCTTCTGAGACTTCGACCGGTCCAATTGATCATGAAATTGGGCCTCCACGTGTTCTACATCAATAATTAACTAATACTACACAAATAAACCATTTACATATCTCCCTGGCCTGGGTTATACCACCTTGTTCTCTACTTGTCTTTACCCTATTCGGTAAAACAATTGTTGTAGTTTCTTAAGTTTTATCCATGGACTCACGTTGGGATATCCCTCTCATAGCCCCTTCCATTAAAATGTACCCTATTTGTTCCGTTCGTGTCAATTCAACACCTCTAGAGAGAGAACTTGGGGCTAAACCATACAAACGAAAACAGCTTCACATCATGGAGTTGTAGACCACACACAGTCCGCATTGATTAGTATATACATACTCATCATCCGACCTCTTCTTGACCTTACATGTTTCTTCCCTCTTCGAATCAGAGAAGTGACTCAATTCACACATAACTCTGTTGATCCTTTATTCGACAATTCTCCTCGCTCTACTCAACTCGTACAAAACTGTTATGTACATGAGTCTAAATTTCCTTATGTTTTTTAACATGAAAAAGAAAGACCACTTTAAACGCACAAGTAATTGTGCACTTATACATGAACAGGGATTTCGTTTCCCTTTTGCACATTTTGTCATCCTCTTCCTCATCATACAGGTGAAAAGTTGATTTTTTTTTTCTTTCTTTCTCGTTAATCATTTTCTAGCAATCAAGCGCCCCAATACTGGCACGAGGAAAAATAGAAGCTTTGAACGGCTTGTAAACTAAATATGAGCTCAATCGCACGAATAGGAACTCTCAAAGTTTGAGTGAGTATCTCATAACCTTCTTTGGCAAAAAAGCTTATAAAAGACCCCTTACAATGAGCTACTATACTTTCAGCTCTTAGTTCGTATTCCATCAAACATGTCAGGTAAAAGTGCGTAACTCACCAAAACAGAACCTCTAAAAGGAGACCAAAAACAATTCCTAAATATGCTTAAATATTACATGTTGGTTATGTTCCTTGGCTTAGTGTTGCGATTGTGGTGTGGGGCGGAAACCTTCGAAACAGAAAGTTAAAACAATATCAAGTGGCAACCAACACCCGGAAACTAAAACTGGTTATATTTTTGCGTAATATTAGGCAAATAATAGGCTGGAAAACCTGATCTCATCACATTCATAGGAAGAAAACCATAAATAACCCTTCTTGTGGTAGAAAAGTCTTTCCATAGATGTATGTATTCATGGTTTGCAAAAATTAGCGATCGACCAGTTGTTGAGTTGATATGTATGGATATGGTAAGATAACCATTCACTCAAGATCGCAATCACAAGGACCCACTCCCATCATTTTCCTAATTGTGAGAGTAGAATTCACTCACTTGCCAATCCACTTGTTCAGATTTTCTTGGACGTTTCCTTTGGGTTGAGAGCTCAATTTTCCAAGTCTTCCTTCACCATTGACATTGACTTGGACCATAATAATTTGACATTGACAATGACCCTATAGGAGTATTTATCATACTAGTGTTATGAGTCGTGCTACGCCCGAAACCGCGTGCTCAGTGTTATTGGTGTTTTGCTATTTGACCGATTCATCATACAAGTGAAAAGTTGATATATTTTTCTCGTGATTCATTTTCTACCAATCAAACGCCTCAATGTTGGCATGAGGAAAAATAGAAGCTTTGAACGACTTGTAAACTAAATATGAGCGCAATCGTACAAATAGGAACTCACAAAGTATGAGTGAGTATCTGATCATAACCTTCTTTGGCAAAAAAACTTATAAGGGACCCCTTGGAGCATCTACAGCGGAATAATCAAAAGTTGCCTCATTATCTTTTGATTATCCATTTAAGAGGTTGCTAAGGTCAACAATATAGATGTCCACAATAGCATAATCAAAATTGAATAATTAAAACTTGCCACATTACCCTTTCAACCTGTAAAAATCCAAAAATTGTCACCATATAAAACAAATTTTTTTTAAAATAGTTTCCAAACTAATAAAAACATGTTATTAGAAATAGAACATAATTTTTTGAAAACATTTATTTTGAAAAAAATACTTTTCGGAAAAAAGTTGTAAAAAAAGAGAAATGATTTTGCTACTCCCTTTTTTGTTAACGCCACTCCCCTGCAAGTGTATTTTTGCACCAAAAATACACTTGCAAGAGAGTGGCGTTAATAAAAAAGAAAGTGGCAAAATCAACAGCCTAAAAATATATTTTTTTAAAATAATAGTTTTTGAAAAAAAGACAGTTTTAAAAAAAAATTAATAAAAAATAGTTTTACTATTTTTGCAAAAAAACCAAAAACTTCTTTTTGAAAAATGAGAGAGAGAGAGAGAGAGAGAGAGAGAGAGATGGAAGAGAGAGAAGGTTTGGTTATTGGCAAAAAGTTGTTAGTTTTGATTATCCAATGGTTAAAATTTGATGAGTTGCTAAGGAGTTGTTAAGTTTGGTTATGCCACTGTGAGCACTTTTTTGAAAAAATATTACTAACTTTAGCAATAATTTTGGTTATTCCACCGTAAATACTCTTACAATGAGCTACTACTATACTTTCAGCTCTTAGTTCGTATTCCATCAAACATGTCAGGGAAAAGTGCGTAACTCACCAAAAGAGAATCTCTAAAAGGAGACCAAAAACAATTCCTAAATATCTATATAATATGGGAGGATTGTTTTCCAATCCCTTAAATTCCCTCATATATTTTAGACCCTAGAATCGATAAACATTGTTTTTACGGCTGAGATCTATGAGTTCAAGGGCTAACGATATAATTGGAAAGGATGGTACAAATATTTTATCATACTTCCAATTATCCGAAATCACAGAAAGATTTAAATGATATATTTAGAAAGTATGTTGATATTTATACCTTCTATAATGCCTTATGATAAATTTCCGTGAGGTACAATCACATAACATAAGGTAAATATGTAGACGTGAGGTAAATATGCCTATACCTTCTAAATGCCTTATACTTTATATATGCTCCCGCATATATGGGAAATGATAATGTCAAAACCGTTTTTGTTGGTGCCAAAACTCAAGTGCATAAAAGTCTTGTATATTGCAAATGGTATAAGTCTTTTGTGCACTAGAGTTTTGACATCAACAAAAACGGTTTTGGCATTATCAATCATTTCCCTATATATGCAGTTAAATGCCCCGAAATCATAGGGAATATTTATATACCTTCTACAATGCATATATTTTGGACCCTTGGATCTGTACATATTTTTTTTACTGCTGAGATCTATGGGCAGTAAGGCTAGAGGTATATTTGAAAAGTTTTTGGTTGACCTATCCTTAAATTGTGGGATAATGGTTTTGAAATTTAATAAGAAACTAAATTTTTTCGTGCATAGCATTTTTAAATTGGAAATTTGGATGGAAACATTGGAAAGGTTTTTAATGATAAAATCTTAAGCATTTCCAAAATTATGCGGTAACATACAACTTTCAGAAAAAAGGTTGTCCTAGAGGGAAAAAAAAAAAACATTGAGAAGTTAACTTTGAGGTCTTCCGAAAGATTCAAAATAAAATTTCAATCATATCCATTCTCTACAATTCAAAATTCAAATTTTCTCAAAAAAATCCTCCTCTTTATGGCTCCTAATATGTGTCGACCGTATTATGACTCCTAATATGTTAATCTACACACATATCCTTCCAGAAGTTAAAGATTGAGTTTACTACTATTTTGGAGATACCCAATAATTTCTCTAAAACGGATTTTTTTCATTCAAATCTAGATTTCAGGAGGGTTTGGCTGCATGAACCTTCGGCCGATGGTCACTGGTCGGCAGCACAACGGTGTTATATGCCCTGCTTGGTGTGGCATATCTTCTCTCCCTCTAAGTAAAATAATGTGATCCATTGTGTTTGGTGTGGCTAGCTTCTCTCCCACTGCGCAAACTAATCCTTTTCAACGAGTCTGATTCGAACAATATCAGGTATATATATATTTAATTGCAAATAGTCTTTTCTATTTTGATAATTTGTGTAGTATAACCAATGGGGGAAATTTTGGAGAGTACGAAATTATTTGCTTTTGTGCTAACTAATTTGTCCTCTGTTTTCGCTCTTTGTATATGTCTGACCACCTATTTGGGTAGTTTTGATTTATTTTGTTAGCTAACATATAAAACACTTAGCTTCAATGAGTAATGTAGAAAAGTAATCACAATTACCCTCTACCACCGTCAGCCACTGCCCCGCCCACGAATTCAACCTGTTGTTGATAGCTTATCAGTAGCTGTTTCAATTTCATTTGGTTTAAATTTTTTGGGGCTAATTGTTTTTGGTTGGACCATTTCATATATAGTTTTTCAGTTTCTGGAAAGTGAGTTTACATGATAGTAATGAAAGAGAGCGGTCGATAGAAATTTGATCGGAGTTGTAAGTGAAGTTACAGAGAGTACTCAACACTGACAATGCCTCGAAGAGATATCTCAAATGGTCAAACCTAAAAAAGATTTAGCCCCAAAAATCTGATGAGATGGACATGTTACTTTATTGATCATTTGCCGTGAAGTTGTTATTGACATAGCTGATACGGCTTACTCGACTCCTCTCTGCCAAGGTAATTTGATGGTTTTGGCATCTTTGTTTGTGTGTTGTGTCTATTAAACGTGCAGGGGTATGTGATCTTATTGCACATGTTGGAGTTAATAAATTGTTACGAGAAGCTTGATTTTTTTCCCATTCTATTCAGCTAAAAGTGTATGTTTTTTTTTCCTTATTCATTGTGGTTTTGTAAATTAATTGTTCCACGGTCAAAGGTGCTCAGTGGTTTATAGCTCTTAGAGGCAAATGGGACGCATGGGGAATTTCAAGACCATGGGAGCTGCCTTTGCTGGTTTTGAAGTTTGTGAAAACTGGGTGTGGTACTTTTAGGTCCATTTATGAGTTTGTGATTGAGGTTCAACAGGTTTATCCAAGTCTGTTCTAGGGTTTGTGCTTACTTGGACAATTATCTGAAAGCCAATCTTCGGTGAGTTGTTGGCAAATGATCGACAAATTAAATTCGATTTTTGTTTTATTATTACTATTGTTCTTCTTTTTCACTTACTTCTTGGAGTGATACAAATTGGATGTGCTACACAAATGAGGCTTTTGTAAGCATTTTTCATTTTTTTTCTGGGAAAGGCTATAAGCCATTTCTTCTCCCAATATGACTTTTGGCTTTTGCTCAATTTTTGTAGTTTTGTTGAATTACAATCTAAGTTCATATTTTCTCCCTAAAGCAACGACGACTCTGTTTGTCTTAGGTTTTGAGAGAGGCTTTTGGGGCAATAAATGGTGAGAGAGATAGAGAAATGAGAGTACGTAGCAATTTGATAAATTACTTCGATTGTGCTCAAACGTAGATGCCCCATGTTTTTCCTCAAACTCCTGTTCACTTGATTTTCTTTTTATCCTGCTAAATAATCTTTTGTTTTTTTATCTTTAATTTTTTTTTACAGGGAAAAATAGCTGATAAATTTTTTGATATATATTATCATGAAAATTACTATCTTACACAGAAACCCACTCTCCGGAAACTAAAAGACTGTATGAAAATGAATCTTGAAAAGTAAATTTTGGATTCAAGCGAGTAGGATCAAAACGATTTGATGAACACATATATTCGAGCCGTGCCTAAATACACTAGTGCTTAAATATTACATGTTGGTTATGTTCCTTGGCTTAGTGTTGTGATTGCGGTGTGGCGCGGAAACCTTCAAAACAGAAAGTTAAGACAATATCAAGTGGCAACCAACACCCGGAAACTAAAACTGGTTTTATTTTTGCGTAATACTAGGCAAATAAACATTCATAGGAACAAAACCATAAATAACCCGTCTTATGGTAGAGCAGTCTTTTCATAGACGTATGTATTCATGGTTTGCAAAAATTAGTGATCGACCAGTTGTTGAGTTGATATGTATGGGGACAAAGCTATGGTACACATGATATACCGTATGTCTAAATTATGACAATTTGTGATTTTCATTATGACGATTTTTGATTTTCTAATGCATATTTTTTATGCTAGTTACGACTTCTACTTTAAAATTTACTTGTTGAACAGGTCATTAGCAGGTTACCCATAACCATTCACTCAAGATCGCAATCACAAGGACCCACTCCCATCATTTTCCTAATTGTGAGAGTAGAATTCACTCACTTGCCAATCCACTTGTTCAGATTTTCTTGGACGTTTCCTTTGGGTTGAGAGCTCAATTTTCCAAGCCTTCCTTCACCATTGACATTGACTTGGACCATAATAATTTGACATTGACAATGACCCTATAGGAGTATTTATCATACTAGTGTTATGCGTCGTGCTACGCCCGAAACCGCGTGCTCAGTGTTATTGGTGTTTTGCTATTTGACCAATTCATATAGTTTAACAGGTCAAACCAACCAACCTCCACTTCTTGTGGCAAAACATCAAAAATAAACTTTAGCAGAAGCAAAGGATAAGAAACTCTATTGTTAAAGAATAACTTATTTGTTTCCGGTTTCGGCCAAACGGCAATGTGGAGTCGCGCATCTGTTGGTGGGTCTCCGGGTCTATCCATCTCATCCCTTCGATATCTCGGGTGATTCTTGTGGAAAATAGTGTACTCTTATTTTAAATATAGAACTCTTTTACCCTAGATATAAGTATGACGTTATTTGGTGGCTAAAGATTATTGAATGTACTTTCCGCAAACTTCTTCTCACTGCTGTATACTGGTATTTACAATTCTTTGCTGCCGTTGTTGGATTTGTGATTCGACCAAGACTTTTCGGAGATTTCTCTTGCAGGTTTTGTTGGTGCGGAGATCTTCGGGCGGTGCCGTTTGGTGTTGGTGGGGTTGCCTGCCAACCTTGTGGGCGGCGGTGGTTTGGGTGGAGGTTGGGATTGCTTTTGTTGGTCTTTTTTGGTTGTCATTTCCATGTATTGTTGCAAAGTGTTTCGTTTTCTGGGATGGTTCTTAGGACAATTAGCGGCATGGGATTCGCGAGCAAGTTAGGTGTCGATTGTGATGCATTTCGTTCATTATGATGCTTTGTACTATCTATCCTTTTAACCTCTAGTTTATACTAAAATTTTCTTTAATGCTCAAAAAAAAAAAAAAACACAACTTATTTGTATTGTCAAATAGCAAATTGACCTTCGGATAAAAAAGAAAAGAAAAGCAAATTGACCTGCAAATCAAAAGATTCGTGACTACTTCAAAATTACAGCAGGAAATCCAACATTGTTCGTTCCCAGAGTAATAGTCAGCTCTCTCCAGTCACTGAGGATGGTCGCCCGCACAATGAGCCGTTGCTGCTCATTTCGCAGCATTTGTAGCCTCCTCTCGCCACCCCTTATTCTCTGTTCCGCCGCGCGCATGCGGTCTCCTACCACCTGAGGGTTCGCCTGGCGCAAGTGTCTCGAAGAATGGAAAGAATGAAAGATGGTAGTCAGATAGGGAAGTAGTCTCATTTTGGAAGGCGTAGAGAGAAAAAAAGATAGGCGTTGATAGCCTTCGAGTCCTTGGACAAGAGAGAGAGAGAAAACTGAAGCAGGACTGAAGGACTAACGATTCGTTTTTTCTCAATTACGAGTATGGGCCATCACGTTATCACAAATCGCCAAGCAAATGGATATGTAGAGACAGAGCGAGGACCGATATCAGATGAACAAACGTACCCACGAATCAAATAGACCATTCACATATTTCCCTGGGTTACTTATACCACCTTGTTCTCTACTTGTCTAAATGAATTTGCTAACATGTCTAAAAATATTATAGATACTTTCTGCATGATGCAATGGGGACTTTATCCCGATTTTAAATGGGTTTCCTCGTTAGAACGCAGCAAGCTTTCCATCTATTCTGGCTAGAGCAGCAGTACTAAAAGGTCGGGTTGTACCGGTTGGTGGATATTCCCTTCAATCGGTAGGGGAGGAGATGACAGATTCGTATCGAATGTTGAGGAAAGGGCATCCATTTACGGCGTGGGATAGAGCATGGTGGTACACCGGTAAAACAATTGTTGCAGTTTCTTAAGTTTTATCCATGGACTCACCCATTGGGATATCTCTCTCATAGCCCCTCCAATAAAATGTACCTGATTTGTTCCGTTGGTGTCAATTCAACACCTTTAGAGAGATCGAGAACTTGGGGCTAAACCATACCAACGAAAACAGCTTCACATCATGGAGTCGTAGACCACACAGAGTCCGCATTGATTAATATACGTGCTCATCATCCGACCTCTTCTTGACGTTACAAGTTTCTTCCCTCTTCGAATCGGAGAATTGACCCAATTCACACATAACTCTGTTGATCCTTTATTCGACTTATTCTCCCTCTTGCACATTTCGTCATCCTCTTCCTCATCATACAGGGTGAAAAGTTGATTTTTTTTTCTTCTCGTTAATCATTTTCTACCAATCAAGCGCCCCAATGTTGGCATGAGGAAAAATAGAAGCTTTGATCAAAGGACTTGTAAACTAAATATGAGTGCAATCGTACAAAGAGGAACTCTCAAAGTATGAGCGAGTATCTCATAACCTTTTTTGGCAAAAAAAGAAAAAGCTTATAAAAGACCCCTTACAATGAGCAACTATACTTTCAGCTGTTAGTTCGTATTCCATCAAACATGTCAGGGAAAAGTGCGTAACTCACCAATAGAGAATCTCTAAGGAGACCAAAAACAATTCCTTTGGCTACGGGCAATTGCAGTGTGGCGCGGAAACCTTCAAACAGAAAGTTAAAACACTATCAAGTGGCAACCAACTCCTGGAAACTGAAATTGGAAATGAAGATAGCTTTATTCATAATTGGATGCAGTAATTCCATGAAATGAAGATACATGTCTTCATAATCTTATTGCAAGATACAAATACAAGGTGGTATACATACCACTGTTGTAGTCTAATTACATTTACCATATCTAATCATACAAAGTCTGGTCCAAACATTATCCAGGAATCGAAAATATGCATGTCTCCAGGACTTGATGAAGAATATAGGACCACAAACACCCCAAAAACCTGCAGCAAATCCAATAGCCATCAACACGTAGAACCAATCCACTCCTGATCCATCACCAGTATCATCACCTTCGTTTTCTGCACCCGGTGTAGGTTTGCCATGATCGGCGCTACAATTCTTTGTGAGTGGAAGCCCACAAAGCTTGTTGCCGACGAAGCTAGAAGCACTGAAACCCTGAAGTTGGGTGCTTGATGGAATTCGACCTGACAAGTTATTAAAAGACAGATCCAAGTAACTTAAAAAAGTCAGGTTTGATACGCTTGGAGGAATTTCACCATAGAGTTGGTTTCTGGATAAATCAAGAGCCAGAAGCTGCCCCATGCTACCAATCTTGTTTGGAATCACACCACTTAAATGATTTCTGGACACATTCAGCGAAATCAATCCCACAAGACTTGTTAGTTCCTCGGGAATCCTTCCAGTAAAATTGTTGTCCGAAAGGTCTATGATTGCTACAAGTGCCAGAATCTTGTCATAGCGATACATGTTTCCTTTCATCATCAAAAGTTCATTCTCCATGTAACCATTAATCATGAAGTCAAGATGATTGTAAGTATACTGGATTGGACTGCTGGAATTCAGTTTCACTGCCATGGCAGTGATTTTTTTGATACACCTTGGTATAGCTCCGGAGATATTGTTTTGTGCAAGATCCAAGATTTGAAGAGAGGCGAGACGACAAAGCTCTGGAGGTATCACGCCCTTCATCTTATTCGAGCGAAGGGTGAGAATCTTCAAACTTGAAAGGCTTTTCCCCATCCATGTTGGTATGCTTCCAGTTAGCTCATTCTCACTGAGGTCAAGCACCATTAAATTCGTGCAGTTCTGCAAAGACCAAGTAATTTCTCCCGAGAGATTGTTATTGCGAAGGTGCAATGATGCCAATAAAACCAATTGCCCCATGGAGCTTGGGACATTTCCAGTGAAGAAGTTGTTTCCCAGCTCGAGGATTCTTAGGAACGGCCAATTCATCCAACAGTCCGGAATTTCACCTGAGAGTAGGTTTTCTCCCAGATGAAGAACCGTGGAATAAATTGTGTCGTTCACACATAGGAAGTCCGAGATACCCCCAGAAAATGAATTGTTGGAAAGATCCAGCTCAAGAAAGAAGGATGTGGGGGAGAGACGGGGTAACGAACCATTCAAATGGTTGGAATTCAAGTAAATATATGAAATCTTGAGCATACAAATAATCTCGCCATATATTTGGTTGTGAGAGGCATTTAGCACAGAAAAAGATCTGTTGTATAACCAACTTGGAATTCTGTCTGATATTCCAGTATTGGATATGTCAAGGGTGTCAAGACTCTTTTGTGATTTAAGCCATGCGGGAAACTTCGGGCCCAAATGCCATGATGCAAGTTCTAGGTATTCAAGTTGAAATGGAGGGATCCAATCGGGACTCACTTTTAGAGTCAACCGGTTTCCAAGGGCACAGAAAATCGTGAGATTTACAAGATTGGTGAAATGAACTTCAGACACTATGCCTTCCAAGAAATTATTACGCATGTTAAGCACACCCAACTTTGAAAGATGTCCAAGACTTTCGGGAAGAGTTCCATTTAATTGATTTCCATCAAGAATTAGTGTTTCCAAGTGTTTCAATCTTCCTATAGTCCCTGGAATAGGACCACCAACAAGATTATTCTCTAGATTAAGCTCTCGTACATTTTCAAATTGCCCAAATTCATCAGGTATTTTACCAGAAAGTTGATTCTCCTGCAAGAACAATGTCCCCAAGGCATATGAGGAGCATTTTGATGAACTTTTAAACAATTCTCCCCCAATTTTGTTGTTTGATATATCAATAAAGCTCAAATTGCAAAGATTTCCTATTGAGTTAGGTAGCCTTCCCCCAAGTTTGTTATTTGAGAGGTCCAGAGTGACAACAGAGGCTAGGTTTCCAATGGTATTTGGTAGCTCGCTTTCAAGTTTGTTATTTGATAGGTCCAGGGTAACAACAGAAGTGAGGTTTCCAATCTCATGTGATATTCCACCTTGTAACTCATTGCCGGACATGTCAAGGTACTCAAGATGACGAAAACTATACAGCCAACTCGGTATGCTACATTTGAGGACATTGTGAGATAGATCAAGGTATCTGAGACTGGTCATGTTGGGAATTAGAACAACTGCAAAGGGACCTTCAAATGCGTTTTCCAGGTTAAGATGAACGAGACTGCTCATCCTAAATAAAGAAGCAGGAAAAGATTTAAACTGGTTGTTAGAAACATCAAGGCTCACGAGAGATGTTAGGTTCCGTAAACCTTCAGGTATATGACCTACGAAAGCACATGAAACTAGATCAAGAGAAATGAGGTTACTAAGACTAAAGATCCACCTAGGCATCACAGAGTGAAAGAAGTTACTCGAAAGATCGAGCACAACAAGAGAGGTAAAATTAACACTAGGGAGAGGAGGAATGTGATGATCAAGACTGCAATCAACAAGGTGTAACTCAACTAAAGAAGGGAGCTTGTTAATTACCTGTAGCCAGTCGGGCGACTTGGTTAGGTTAACTCCACTTAAGTCAAGGTGTTCCAAATGGGGAAGATGAGGAAGCCACTGAAGGCTGCCGCCCTTAACATCCAACTCATTATATCCTCCAAGACTTAGAAAACACAAGGTCGACACATTTCCAAGTTGACGAGGGATCGTTCCCCCGAATCTTGCGTCCAACAGGTTAAGATATTCAAGACTTGCCAAAGATCCGATAAAGGATGGAATCGGTATTCCTCCAAAGTCGTTTCCACTGAGATCCAGGTAACGAAGTTGCTTCAAACTCAACAAGGAAGGATTTATTTCACCTCCCAAAGTTGAGTTCTCCTGCTCATCCCAATCATCAACCGGAATTGGATTTCGAAGATGAAGCTCGAGGACATGGCCAGTTGTGTTGTCACAAACCACTCCTGCCCAGTACTTGCAGCAGTCGTGTTCGACCTCCCAAGAAGAGAGTCGCTCCGAAGGGTCTTTTAGTTCTTGTTTGAAGATTAGGAGAGCTTGTTTCTCGCTCTCCAAGCAAAGCGCATTGACATGGCTTCCGTTGCAGAAACTAAAATCAATGGCTAATATGGTAAGATAGCTAAGACCAAGAAAAGCCACACTTTTCATAGACGTTTTCATGGTTTGGATTTTGCACATGGATGACAATATTTAGTGTCCAACCATTCACTCAAGGTCCCTTTCTCTTTCCTTTTCTACACTTTCGAACTTCTTTTCCTGGAAATGTCTTTGGTAACCAATCACAAGGACCCACTCCCAAGTTGTTCACTTGTTCATATTTTTTTGGACGTTTTCTTTGGGTTGAGAGCTCAATTTTCTAAGTCTTCCTTGACCATTGACATTGACTTGGACATTTAAATGACCCTACAGGATTATTTATCATATTAGTGTTATGTGTCATGCTACGTCCTAAATCACGTGCTCAGTGTTATTGCCTTATTGGTGTTTTGCTATTGATCGATTCATATTTGGAAGCTGTGATTTTTTGGTTTGTTTGGATGTTGCCAAGAGCAAAATGAAATAAGTATTGATCCCATAAATTCTAGAGAGAACAAAACATGTCAAACAATTTTTATATGTAGGAGAAGCCGTACTTCTGCTCAAGAAGCTCAAAATTATTATGCCACACCAATGAAAAAAAATTGCCACAGAAAACAATTTCAATTCATGAATTGATGTAGGACAAAAATTGTGAGTTTTTATATTTTATTTTTATTGTTTTAGAATAAAATTTTGGTTAGAAATATTTTCGTTTAGGTTAGAATTAATAACTTTCCATATTCGGTTTGATTTTGATTTCTATCTTTATTAGGATTCTTGATCTACAAGAATTAGGATTTTATTTTAATTAATTAGAAAATATCTTTTATTTAATGCCACTTGTTTGGGCATGATTTATTATTTCTTTTACAGTAGGATTTTTAGAGTTAGGGTCTTATAAAAAGGGCTGTAACCTATTCAATTATTCAACTTTTAAGCTTTTTATCAATAATATTCAGTCTTTGTCTTTTTCTCTTGAGGATTCAAGAACTGCTCGTGGCTGCGAGTACCTATTATTCGTTTGATTAGTACGCAACTAATCTCTTTGTTATTTTCGCTGCGTGTGGCATCAGAGCAAGGCTTTGCCTGGTTCGATGGCACCAAACACAAAAGAAGACACACCCGTTGACGTTGGTCGTGGGCTTGCTGACCTAAGGAGGATGATGGAGGATAACCGAACACAGTTGCAGGATCGAAGCACTCTATTAGCCGAGATCCGTCAAGACACTCGCACTCAGTTCGCAGAGATCCGTGAGTTGCTGCAGGGGTTAACTCTACAAAATCGCCAAAGGCCAAAAAGGGTTGAGAAGAATCACGCGTTGGGATTTGCCCATCGCCAACCTCCTAACCAGAATAGGAACTGCGTTGAGAGATTTGCCCGTAACCAACCTATTCACCAAAATGTCTCCGGAGGATATTCTTATTATCACTACGATACTAGGAATGAATTTGAAGGCGAGCTATTCGAGAACCATGATGATTATCAGTCGATGAAGCGGCAATCAAATTTAAGGTATTATAATAAGGTGAAATTACACGAACACCCCCTCATCTATTCGGTTTAGACACAGACACCCCCTAACTTTCAAAAACGCCCATGCACACCCCCTAATCTTCTACCGTTACACAAGGAGCACCCTTCCGTTTGAGTACCATTTGTTGCAAGGCACATGTCAATACTTTTGCCAAATTTTAGACAAAAATGCCCTTTAACGGCAACATATACCTAGTTGTCTTTCATACCTCATTCCTCATTCAATTTATATCAGAGATTCTCCACCCCCCCCCCCCCCCCCCCTCGCTCTCTCTCTCCTACGGCAGCCATGGTGTAATACCCCTAATCTTTAATTATGTTTTGAGTTAATTATGTGATGTGTTTTGGGCTTAATTTGCTAGCTAAATGAAATTGGAGCATAAGTTGGCATATGGCACGCACACACTCAATAATTTTTCCTAAGCCTAGCAAGACAAATTAGGGGGTTCTACCGTCTTCTTCTTTTATTCCTATCACAAACATAGAGAGAGAGAGAGAGAGAGAGAGAGAGACCGATTAAGAGAAGAAGAAGAAGAAGAAGAAGAAGAAGAAGAGAGGAAAAATTAGGGAAAATCTTGCTTGCCTTGAAATTGAAGATTTAATTTGGTAATTCTTATATCTCCTACTTGAATTCATATTTTGTATGTTGAATTCGATGCTTTAGTAGTTGAATTTCATGTTTAGTTGATGAATCTTGCATATATTAGAAGAATTTGGGTTTGGGGTGGAACACTACTTGAATCTCTTGAATTGATGAGTTTAAAGCTTGTTTTGATGCATGAATTTGATGTTCTTGAAGTAGCTCTTCTATATCTATGAGGTTAAGCATGATTAGTGAGGTTTTGATGTGAGTTATAAGTAGTTTGGAAGGGTTTAAGAGTTGAAAATCAGAGGAAGAACAAGAGGTGATTTTCTGAAAATCTGCTGAATTGAGAAACCTAGAATCTGTCCTGATTTTGGGGAATTTTTTTCGAGGTAGTTCCTAAACTCCAAAAATTATGAAAGTTTTATTGAGAGTTCCTCTATGAGTCCTTTGTTTATGGCAAAAATTTCAGGATCAGAATCAAAGTATTAAATTCTGTAGAAATTCGTAACCTCGCAGCGCGCAGTTTCGGACTGTGCTGACTGCACAGACACGTGTTGGGGAAACGGCTATAATTTTGAGCTCGAGCGACAAAATAGAGAGCCATTTTCTGATTTTGAAACTAGATTCATAGACCTAAAAAAATGCATGAAGATTGTGTCTTAGTTATTCCCGTGCAAAATCAAATTTTAGTTTAAATGTTATGGAACTGCAGATTCTGTGACTAATTTCTTAAGGCTAGCTATCTAATTTCATATTCTTACCATAGGACCTTATGTTCATTAAAAATAGACTCGTTTGACATCCTCTAATCATGTTTTGTTGCCTAATTGTCTTAGGAGGTTCGGATGACACATGGATGCGAGATGAGTAATTAATACCCAAAACACATGGTTTGTTATAAGCTTTTCACTTCAAAGATGTTTTATATTTTGATATGTACTCCATGGAATATCAATGAAATATGGACATGTTTTATATCTATTAATGGCATCCTCCCACGTCCCAACTTGCTAGGGGACACGTGCTAAAAGGCTAGCAAGACATGGCTATTATATCGGATAACGAAAGACGTCTTAACTTATCCACTACCAGGGACGCCTGGTAGACATGAAATGATTAGAGGATGTGCATTACTATGCTATGTTGCTATGAAATGCGATTCGATTTTAAATGGTTTTATCATTGTCCATGGAAAGCATGTGAATTGCATATTAATCATTCATACGAGCTTTGGCTTATGAGTTTTTTTCCACCTTTCAGGCAACGATGAATAGAGTGGTGATGTGCAGTCTTCTTTTGGTCGCGCTAAGTAGATGTGGACTTGTAGCTAGGGAGTTGTTCTTAGTGATCATTTTTGCATGTAAATATGCACAGCTTTGGGTGGTTTGCAATGTAGAGATCCTTGTAAAGACTTCTAGTTTTGGCATATGTAACAAAATGGAATTTGCTTTTGCTTGTCGTTAATTGAGTCCCTTTAGTCATTTGCTAATGAGATGTTTGACTTTGATATGGCCTTAGTGAATCACTGGCGCTTTGTTGTGACTAGAGCCTTAGGGGCAGGCTAGGTTCATGACACATGGAAGGTGGCAAGTGGCAACAATAGCTATAGTAGCCACCATAGCCACACTAACAACAGATCTAATAGCTACAGTTAGAGCTACAACTCTAACCAAACCCAAAACTGGGTTGATTCCTACTGCCGTTGTGGAGAAAAAGCCCCCTTGAGGACTTCAAATACAAAATGGATGATAAGCAAATGCAAAACAACAAGAGCCCCAATTTTTAAAGGTTATCGAAGTCACCACTGTACAACACCTTTCAAAAAAACCCTACTATTCCCAAACAAAAATCCTAATGTATTCATATATCATATAATATGAGCATATACATTTACATTTGCACCATTTAATAAGAAAATCTAGGATTTTTTTACATATAAAACGTACATTCCAAAGTAGGGTTTGCGATCTACAGCTTTTCTACAGTGTGCACGATCCGATGTTCTTCAAAACTTAGGTTTTCTTCACAATCTAGGGTTAGCCATGATCTACAATGCAAGTTGAAGAGGGAGAGGAAGAGAGACAGAGGCGCCATGACCGAGTAGGGTGGAGAGAATTTTCTGATCAAGTGAAGTGTGGCGTATGCTTGTTGCTCTATTTCATAACAAAGGGTATATTTGACATTTCGTTCATCCCGTTAACGGCGTTGAGGTTTTTTTTTTTTTCCTTTTCAGTAGATGAGGGGGTGTGTATGGGCGTTTTTAAAGGTTAGGGGGTGTTTGTGTCCAAACCAGATAGATGAGGGGGTGTTCGTGTAATTTCACCAAGGGTATATTTGACATTTCGTTCATTCTGTTAACGGCGTTAAGGTTTTTTTCCTTTTCAGTAGATGAGGGGGTATGTATGGGCATTTTTAAAGGTTAGACGGTGTCCGTGTCCAAATCAAATAGATGAGGGGATGTCCGTGTAATTTCACCTTATAATAATTTACCTAAATTTAGTGGTTCTGAATATTTTGAGGATATTCTAGATTGGATACTTAATCTTGAGGATGCTTTTGAGTATATGAAAATCTTGAATGGAGAAAAGTGGAAGTACGTGTTGTTAAAGCTTATAGGTCCAGCCCTAGATTGGTGGTTAGACTTGCAATCTTTGCAAGATCAACAAAACAAACGCCATATTTTTGCATAGTCAAGAATAAAAAAATGTCTGATGTTGAGATTTTTGCCGCATAATTATAAACAATTATTGGATGAAAAGTACGGATCAAATCAACAAAATACAACCACTCTTGCCAAAGATGTGATTGAACAAATTGATAAGGCGGTCATAGAGGGAGTTGATGGTAAAAAAGTTGAAACAGAAGTTGGCGATCAAGTTGTTAAGGACCAAAACAGTTATCCATTGGAGATGGTTGATACTAAAATTTGTGTTAAAGAGGAGCCGAGCTCGCTTCAAGTGGATCACGTTGACCTCGACAATTGGGTTTTGCTGACTAGGGATGATTTTACCAAAAACATCCCTAGTAATATTAGAGAGAAAGAGGATGGGGGGAAAGAAGAGATGTTTGTTGATAGCCCAGATGAGTTAATTCTTTCTGTTGCTAATTGGGAAGCAATGACTCTTGAAATTGAAGAGAGTTCGGAGGAAAGAGATGAGAGGTGGGGTGCGGGGGTACATGAGTCAACCAATGGGCATCACCTCAAAGCTCTTATCGGTCAACAATATTCATCACTTGAGGGGAATATCAGTGGTCTAGTTGATGGACCTCATGAACAAGAAAATCGACAAAATGAGCTTTATGTTGATATTAGTGTCAAGAAAGATAGTCCGACTAGCAATACAGAACTATTGGCTGATACTAGTCAAGAAAGGACTCGTGATGGTGAAGATGGCAATGGTGAAGTTTTAGAATTGAAGGCACATGACTTGTCTGTTTTTAATCTAGCAACTTCTGATCCTTGCATAGCCAACTGCAAAGGTGATGTTCCACTTACTTTAGGGACATCGAAGGAATCGGAACTAAATCAAGCTCAAGATAATTTGCAACATCAACATAATGCTCATTTATTAGATTTTCTTGGAGTGTATCAATTTGCTTGGGTTCCCAACATTCGTCTAGTGAATCTTGTCAACAAATTGAAGCATGAAGAGAAAAGATCATTGCATGAACACTTTTCTTTGAATGATTTTTGAAAGACAAGTGAGAGGCTGAAGTATTCCAAATATCTATTTCTTTGGAAGGGAAGATGGCAAGTTTCTAAGGATGGCGAGTTCTTTTAAAGAAAAGGAGACTGATGTAGGACAAAAATTGAGAGTTTTTGTATTTTATTTTTATTGTTTTAAAATAAGATTTTGGTTAGGAATATTTTCGTTTAGGTTAGAATTATTAACTTTCCGTATTCGGTTTGATTTTGATTTCTACCTTTATTAGGATTCTTGATCTACAAGAATTAGGATTTTATTTTAATTAATTAGGAAATATCTTTTATTTAATGCCGCTTGTTTTGGCATGATTTATTATTTTTTTTACAGTAGGATTTTTAGGGTTAGGGTCTTATAAAAAGGGCTGTAACCTATTCAATTATTCAACTTTTAAGCTTTTTATCAATAATATTCAGACTTTGTATTTTTCTCTTGAGGATTCAAAAACTGCTCGTGGCTACGAGTACCTATCATTCGTTTGATTAGTATGCAACTAATCTCTTTGTTATTTCCGTTGCGTCATGAATCATGAGCCAACATTTAACGGTGCCAAGTCCCAAAACATACAAAAAAAAAAACAAGTAGCTAATAAATATGGAAGATAAAAACACTTTTGAGGTCTAGCAACTCCACGAGCTTCCTCAAGTGCCTTCAGACTTCTCTAGAGCAGCAAAAAATAGTCATGTTAGTGCACAAACCATGCGGAATTTTTGCGAGATTTTGAAACAATAAGTTTTAAACCGGCGAAATTCCCATGGCAAAACCGCATGATCAAAGCCGATGATTGTAAGCTATGACCTCCATCACGATGATTCTGCACTGGTCACATTAGCTTCCTTCACAAACCAACCAACCAACCTCCACTTATTGTGGCAAAACATACTAAAAAATAAAGCAACAAAACGGAACGCAACAAGGCTAACCATCTCCCCAAAACAAACTTTAGCAGAAGCAAATAAAAAAATAGTAACCTATTTGTATTGTCAAATACGCAAATTGACCTGCAAATCAAAAGATTCGTGACTGACTTCAAAATTACCGCAGGAAATCCAACATTATTTGTTCCCAGAGACGTAATCACGTGACGAGAGAGAGAAAACTGAAGCATGACTGAAGGGCAAACAATTCGTTTTTCTCAGTTATGAGTATAGGCCATGTTGACTAAATGCCGTTCCTCTTAACAAAATTAGACGTAATCAAAAATCGCCAAGCAAATGGATATGTAGAGACCGAGCGAGGACCATTATCAGAGGAACAAATGTACCCCCGAAATCAACAAACTTGTTCTTGCATATTTGATTGAGAAATGATAGTTATGCCACTGCTGAATGGAATCACTCACATCTGGCATATTGTCTGTCATTGAAACATATGAAACGAACCCATCTCTTTGCCCCGTCGCAACCTGATAACCGGATCCATTAGCCTACAGTCCACCCCACCATAACACCACAAAACAAAGATTTCCCAACATAATTAACTAATACTACACAAATAAACCGTTTACATATCTCCCTGGCCTGGGTTATACCACCTTGTTCTCTACTTGTCTTTACCCTATTTGGTAAAACAATTGTTGTAGTTTCTTAAGTTTTATCCATGTACTCACCTTGGGACATCTCTCTGTGAAGAAAAGAGAAATAATGTATTATTGTTTGCGTCAAACCATAATCTTAACATGCCTTTATATAGGCTACAATGTTCTTGGTCACTAAAAAATCTAAACCAAATAGGAAACATGCATTATAAAGAAATCAACCAAATCAGGAAACATGAATAATAGACCCTACAAAACATGATAACATTGTTAGACTTGTCCCACATCGCTCATCTAAGTCACCCAAACTTAGTTAATAAATTCTAGAGACTACTCCACTTATAGCCAATTGGTTTTAGGTTGGAATAGCTAGGTTTTGGGTGGCCTCACCTCGCGTGGAAAAGTTTCTATTATCTCTGTCGCCCGAGTCAGTTAGTCAGGGAAAGTCTATGTCATCTCTGTCGCCTGAGTCAGTTAGTCAGCTCCTGGTCTCCTGATCTGTCACCTCCACGTGTATCTGGGCTGCACGTGAGGGGGAGTGTTAGACTTGTCCCACATCGCTCATCTAAGTCACCCAAACTTGGTTAATAAATTCTAGAGACTACTCCACCTATAGCCAATTGGTTTTAGGTTGGAACCCTCTAAGAAATCTAACAATATTAAATATTATGTTAACATCCCCCTCAAACTCAAGTAGATCTACCAATTGGAGTTTGAAAAAAAAAAGTAGAAATCAGTAGATCTACCAACTGGAGTTTGAAAAAAAAAAGTAGAAATCAAGAGCACCAAAGCCAAAAAGAAACCACGAACAACCAAGCCAAGCCAATAGAACCATGAGAGCCAAAAGGACAACCATAAGTGAGAACCAGGAGCGGTTACACCAAGCCAAGCCAAACTCAAATAGGTCTAACAACTTGAGTTTGAAAGAATAGAAATGAAGAATCCATGAATCAGAAAGCCACGAGCGCTGGTGGTGAAGAGGCACGATGGACGAAGTAAACTATGAGTGCCCGGCGGACGGCGACGAAGTTTAGGCCGCCCACCGAGAGTGAAAATTTCACAGGGCCTAAATCTTATAACTCTGATACCATGTGAAGAAAAGAGGAATGAAGTATTATTGTTTGTGTCAAACCATAATCCTAACATGCCTTTATATAACTTACAATGTTCTTGGTCACTAAGAAATCTAAACCAAATAGGAAATATGCATTATAAAGAAATCAATCCAACTAGAAAACATGAATAATAGACCCTACAAAATATGGTAACATAATATTAAATATTATGTTAACACTCTCATAGCCCCCTCCATTAAAATGTACCCTATTTGTTCCATTCGTGTCAATTCAACACCCCTAGAGAGAGAACTTGGGGCTAAACCATACCGACGAAAACAGCTTCTCATCATGGAGTCATAGACCACACAGTCCGCATCGAGTAGTATACGTACTCATCATCTGACCTCTTTTTGACCTTACAAGTTTCTTCCCTCTTCGAATCGGAGAAGTGACTCAATTCACACATCTCTGCCAATCCTTTATTCAACTTATTCTCCTCGCTCTATTCAACTCGTACATAACTGTTACCTACATGAGTGTAAGTTTCCTTATGTTTTTTAACAGGAAAAAGAAAGACCACTTTAAACGCACAAGTAATTGTGCACTTATACTTGAACTGGGATTGTGTTTCCCTTTTGCACATTTCGTCATCCTCTTCCTCATCATACAGGTGAAAAGTTGATTTTTTTTTCTCGTTAATCATTTTCTACCAATCAAGCGCCCCAATGTTGGCATGAGGAAAAATAGAAGCTTTGAACGACTTGTAAACTAAATATGAGCGCAATCGCACGAATAGGAACTCTCAAAGTTTGAGTGAGTATCTCATAACCTTCTTTGGCAAAAAAGCTTATAAAAGACCCCTTACAATGAGCTACTACTATACTTTCAGCACTTAGTTCGTATTCCCTCAAACATGTCAGGGAAAAGTGTGTAACTCACCAAAAGAGAATCTCTAAAAAGAGACCAAAAACAATTCCTAAATATGCTTAAATATTACATGTAGTTTATGTTCCTTGGCTTAGTGTTGCGATTGCGGTGTGGCGCGGAAACCTTCTAAACAGAAAGTTAAAACAATTTCAAGTGGCAACCAACACGTGGAAACTAAATCTGGTTTATTTATTTTTGCGTAATATAGGGCTAATAATAGGCTGGAAAACCTTATCTCAGCACATTCATAGGAACAAAACCATAAATAACCCTTCTTATGGTAGAGTAGTCTTTTCATAGACGTATGTATTCATGGTTTGCAAAAATTTGTGATCGACCGATTCATATTGTTTAACAGGACAAACCAACCAACCTCCACTTCTTGTGGCAAAACATAAAAAATAAAGCAACACAACTGAACGGAGCAAGGTTAACAACCATCTCCCCAGAACAAAGTTTAGCAGAAGCAAAGGATAAGAAACTCTATTGTTAAATAATAACTTATTTGTTTCCGGTTTTGGCCTAATGGCAATGTGAAGTCGCGCATCTGTTGGTGGGCCTCCGGGTCTATCCATCTCATCCCTTCGATATCTCGGGTGATTCTTGTGGAAAATAGTGTACTCTTATTGAAGTTCTTGTAATAGTTTAGGGGCTCTTATGTAAATATAAAACTCCCGTACCCTAGATATAAGTATGACATTATTTGGTGGCTAAAGATTATTGAATATACATTTCGCAAACTTCTTCTCACTGCTGTATGTTGGTATTTACAATTCTTTGCTGCCATTGTTGGATTTGTGATTCGACCAAAACTTTTCGGAGATTTCTCTTGCAGGTTTTGTTGGTGTGGAGATCTTCAGGTGGCGCCGTTTGTTGTTGGTGGGGTTGCCTGGCAGCCTTGTGGGCAGCGGTGGTTTGGGTGGAGGTTGGGGTTGCTTTTGTTGGTCTTTTTTGGTTGTCGTCATTTCCATGTATTGTTGTAGAGTGTTTCGTTTTCTGGGATGGTTCTTACGACAATTAGCGGCATGGGATTAGCGAGCGAGTTAGGTGTCGATTGTGATGCATTTTGTTCATTATGATGTTTTGTACTATCTATCCTTTTAACCTTTGGTTAATACTAAAATTTTCTTTAATGTTCAAAAAAACAAAAAAAAAAAAAAACAACTTATTTGTATTGTCAAATAGCAAATTGACCTTCGGATCAAAAAAAAGAAAGAAGCAAATTGACCTGCAAATCAAAAGATTCGTGACTACAAAATTACAGCAGGAAATCCAACATTGTTCGTTCCCAGAGTTATAGTCAGCTCTCTCCAGTCACTGAGGATGGTCGCCCGCACAATGAGCCGTTGCTGCTCATTTCGCAGCATTTGTAGCCTCCTCTCGACACCCCTTATTCTCTGTTCCGCCGGGCGCATGCGGTCTCCTACCAGCTGAGGGTTCGCCTGGCGCAAGTGTCTCGAAGAATGAAAAGAATGAAAGATGGTAGTCAGATAGGGGAGTAGTCTCATTTTGGAAGGCGTAGAGAGAAAAAAAGATGGGCGTTGATAGCCTTCGAGTCCTTAGACGAGAGAGAGAGAGAGAGAAAACTGAAGCAGGACTGAAGGACTAACGATTCGTTTTTTCTCAATTACGAGTAAGGGCCATCACGTTATCACAAATCGCCAAGCAAATGGATATGTAGAGACAGAGCCAGGACCGATATCAGATGAACAAACGTACCCACGAATCAAATAAACCATTCACATATTTCCCTGGGTTACTTATACCACCTTGTTCTCTACTTGTCTAAATGAATTTGCTAACATGTCTAAAAATATTATAGATACTTTCTGCATGATGCAATGGGGACTTTATCCCGATTTTGAATGGGTTTCCTCGTTAGAACGCAGCAAGCTTTCCATCTATTCTGGCTAGAGCAGCAGTACTAAAAGGTCGGGTTGGACCGGTTGGTGGATATTCCCTTCAATCGGTAGGGGAGGAGATGACAGATTTGTATCGAATGTTGAGGAAAGGGCATCCATTTACGGCGTGGGATAGAGCATGGTGGTACACCGGTAAAACAATTGTTGCAGTTACTTAAGTTTTATCCATGGACTCACCCATTGGGATATCTCTCTCATAGCCCCTCCAATAAAATGTACCTGATTTGTTCCGTTGGTGTCAATTCAACACCTTTAGAGAGATCGAGAACTTGGGGCTAAACCATACCAACGAAAACAGCTTCACATCATGGAGTCGTAGACCACACACAGTCCGTCCGCATTGATTAGTATACGTGCTCATCATCTGACCTCCTCTTGACCTTACAAGTTTCTTCCCTCTTCGAATTGGAGCAGTGACTCCATTCAGACATAACTATGTCGATCTTTTATTTGACTTATTCTCCCTCATGCACATTTCGTCATCCTCTTCCTCATCATACAGGGTGAAAAGTTGATATATATTTTTTCGTTAATCATTTTCTACCAATCAAGAGCCCCAATGTTGGCAAGAGGAAAAATAGAAGCTTTGATCGAAGGACTTGTAAACTAAATATGAGCGCAATCTTACAAATAGGAACTCTCAAAGAATGAGTGAGTATCTCATAACCTTTTTTGACAAAAAAAAAAAGAGGCTTATAAAAGACCCCTTACAATGAGCAACTATACTTTCAGCTCTTAGTTCGTATTCCATCAAAAATGTCAGGGAAAAGTGCGTAACTCACCAAAAGAGAATCTCCAAGGAGACCAAAAACAATTCCTATATATGCTTAATTACATGTTGGTTATGTTCCTTTGGCTTGGGTTGCGATTGCGGTGTGGCGCGGAAACCTTCAAACAGAAAGTTAAAACAACATCAAGTGGCAACCAACTCCCGGAAACTAAAATTGGAAATGAAGATAGTTTTATTCATAATTGGATGCAGTAATTCCATGAAATGAAGATACATATCTTCATAATCTTATTGCAAGATACAAATACAAGGTGGTATCCATACCACTGTTGCAGTCTAACAACATTTACCATATCTGATCATACAAAGTCTGGTCCAAACATTATCCAGGAATCGAAAATATGCATGTCTCCATGACTTGATGAAGAATATGGGACCACAAACACCCCAAAAACCTGCAGCAAATCCAATAGCCATCAACACGTAGAACCAATCCACTCCAGATCCATCACCTGTATCATCTCCTTCGTTTTCTGCACCCGGTGTAGGTTTGCCACGATCGACGCTACAATTCTTTGTGAGTGGAAGCCCACAAAGCTTGTTGCCGACAAAGCTGGAAGCACTGAAACTCTGAAGTTGGGTGCTTGATGGAATTCGACCTGACAAGTTATTAAAAGACAGATCCAAGTAACTTAAAAAAGTCAGGCTTGATATGCTTGCAGGAATTTCACCATAGAGTTGGTTTCTGGATAAATCAAGAGCTCCAAGCAACCCCATGCTACCAATCTTCTTTGGAATCACACCACTCAAATGATTTCTGGACATATTCAGCGAAATCAATCCCACAAGACTTGTTAGTTCCTTGGGAATCCTTCCAGTAAAATTGTTGTCCGAAAGGTCCATGATTGCTACAAGTGCCAGAATCTTATCATATCGGTACATGTTTCCTTTCATCATCAAAAGTTCACTCTCCATGTAACCATCAATACTGAAGCCACGGCTGTAAGTATAATAGATAGGACCGCTGGAGTTCAGTTTCACTGCCATGGCAGTGAAATTATTGATGCACTGTGGTATTGCTCCGGAGAAAATGTTTTGCGCAAGATCCAAGACTTGAAGAGAGGCGAGACGACAAAGCTCTGGAGGTATCACGCCCTTCATCTTATTCGAGCGAAGGGTGAGAATTCTCAAACTTGAAAGGCTTTCCCCCATCCATGTTGGTATGCTTCCAGTGAAATCATTCTCACTGAGGTCAAGCACCACTAAATCCGTGCAGTTCTGCAAAGACCATGTAATTTCTCCAGAGAGATGGTTATTACGCAAGTGCAACGATGCCAATGAAACCAATTGCCCCATGGAGCTTGGGATATTTCCTGTGAAGTTGTTGTTTCCCAGCTCTAGGACGCGTAGTGATGGCCAACGCATCCAACAGTCAGGAATTTCACCCGAGAGTAGGTTTTCACCCAGATGAAGAACCGTGGAAAATGTTGTGACGTTCACACATAGGAAGTCCGAGATACCCCCAGAAAATGAATTGTTCGAAAGATCCAGCTCAACAATGGAGGATATGGAGGAGATATGGGGTAACGAACCATTCAAATGGTTGGAATTCAAGTAAATTTGGGCTCTACCACTTGGCATACCAATATATGCAATCTCGCCATAGATTTGGTTGTGAGAGACATTTAGAAAATAAAGTAGAGAAGACATGTTCCATAACCAACTTGGAATTCTGTCTGATATTCCAGTATTGGATATGTCAAGGGAAACAAGACTCTTTTGTGATTTAAGCCATGCGGGAAACTTCGGGCCCAAATGCCATGATGCCAGTTCTAGGTATTCAAGTTGAAATGGAGGGATCCAATCGGGACTCACTTTTAGAGTCAACCGGTTTCCAGGGGCACGGAAAATCTTGAGATTTACAAGATTGGTGAAATGAACTTCAGACACCATGCCTTCCAAGAAATTATTACGCATGTTAAGCACACCCAACTTTGAAAGATGTCCAAGACTTTCGGGAAGAGTTCCATTTAATTGATTTCCATCAAGAATTAGTGTTTCCAAGTGTTTCAATCTTCCTATAGTCCCTGGAATAGGACCACCAACAAGATTATTCTCTAGATTAAGCTCTCGTACATTTTCAAATTGCCCAAATTCATCAGGTATTTTACCAGAAAGTTGATTCTCCTGCAAGAACAATGTCTCCAAGGCATATGAGGAGCATTTTGATGAACTTTTAAACAATTCTCCCCCAATGTTGTTGTTTGATATATCAATAAAGCTCAAATTGCAAAGATTTCCTATTGAGTTAGGTAGCCTTCCCCCAAGTTTGTTAAATGATAGGTCCAGAGTGACAACAGAGGCTAGGTTTCCAATGGTATTCGGTAGCTCGCCTTCAAGTTCATTATTGGACAGGAAGAGGGTAACAATAGAAGTGAGGTTTCCAATCTCATGTGATATTCCACCTTTTAAATCATTGGCGGACATGTCAAGGTACTCAAGATGACTAAAACTATACAGCCAACTCGGCACTCTACATTTGAGGACATTGTGAGATAGATCAAGATATCTGAGACTGGTCATGTTTGGATTTAGAACAACTGGAAAGGGACCTTCAAATGCATTGTTCAGGTTAAGACGAACGAGACTGCTCATCCTAAACAAAGAAGCAGGTAAAGATTTAAACTGGTTGTGAGAAACATCAAGGCTCACGAGAGAACTTAGGTTCCACGAACCTTCAGGTATTCGACCCACGAAAGCACACGAAACTAGATCAAGTGAAATGAGGTTACTAAGACTAAAGATCCACCTAGGCATCACAGAGTGAAAGAAGTTACTCGAAAGATCGAGCACAACAAGAGAGGTAAAATTAACACTAGGGAGAGGAGGAATGTGATCAAGTCTGCAATCAACAAGGTGTAACTCTACTAAAGAAGGGAGCTTGTTAATTACCTGTAGCCAGTCGGCCGCCTTGGTTAGGTCCACACGACTTAAGTCAAGGTGTTCCAAACGGGGAAGATGAGGAAGCCATTGAAGGCCGCCACCCTTGACATCCAACTCATAATTTCCTCCGAGGCATAGAAAGCGCAAGGTCGACGCATTTCCAAGTTGACTGGGGATAGTTCCCCCGAATCTTGCATTAGACAGGTTAAGATATTCAAGATTTGCCGAAGATCCGATAAAGGATGGAACTGGCATTCCTCCGAAGTTGTTTCGACTGAGATCCAGATAATGAAGTTGCTTCAAACTCAACAAGGAAGGATTTATTTCACCTCCCAAAGTCGAGTTATCGTTCTCAAACCCATCACTACCCGGGATTTGATTCCGAAGGTGGAGCTCGAGGACGTGGCCAGTTGTGTTGTCACACACCACTCCTGCCCAGTACCTGCAGCAGTCATGTTTGGCCTCCCAAGAAGAGAGTCGCTCCGAAGGGTCTTTTAGGTGTTGTTTGAAGATTAGGAGAGCTCGTTTCTCGCTCTCCAAGCAAAGTGCGTTGACATGGCTTCCATTGCAGAAGCTAAAATCAATGGCTAATATGGTAAGATTAGCCAAGAACAAGAAATGCCACAGTTTTCATAGACGTATTCATAGTTTTGCGAAGATTAGTGACCAGTTGTTGAGATCTGTAAGATAAATATTCACTCAAGGTCGCATGGTCGGTTCCTTTCTCTTTCCTTTTCTACACTTGCAAACTTTCCTGGAAATGTCACTAGTTCAGATTTTCTTTGGGTTGAAAGGCCAATTTCTAAAAGTCTTCGATAATGAGTGACCTTGACTTTGAATAACAATAATTCGACAGTGACTATGACCATATAGGAGTACTTATCCTATCCTATCACGTGGTTTTCTTTGTTTTGCTTGCCGTTTCAATAATGTTTCATTTGGGTTTGCTTTTGGACCTATTCTAGTTGAGTCGGCCTTGTTTGTTACGGGGTTTTAAAACCTTTAGGCACAGTCTACATTAAATTTTTTTTATTATCTCTCTTCAGTCATTACTTTCAAAAACTTCCCTCAAAATCCAAACCCAACAAGGTGGCAAAAATGAACACAATGAGTCAAGGACAAAGAATAGGGATAGTAAACTCGGGCAAAAGGAGCCAATGTCAAAAGGAGCCTGCCACCTACTCCGTCAAAAGGAGCCAATGTCACTAAAAGCATTGCTCCAGAAAGGTCAGTCATGATCTATGTTCGCAGCATTCCAAAAGCATTATTGTAACTGATAAGAGTATAACTCAAGGGCCAAATTGTCTCACAATTGATGGCATTCTCTTCCCATATTAGACCTTTTCTAAAACCAATATGTTCGGACGAATTTCCATGCCCTTTTGGATTGACGGATTTGATAAAAAGGAAAAAAAAAAAGGGTTTGAATTTCTTGCCAAATCACTCATTTGAAATGGTTATCTTGGTGCGAACAATAAGTCTAGAACCGCAAGCACTTTGACACACCAACTCTCATGCATTGAATAGATTCCGTTCCTCTTAACAGAATTAGACGTAATCAGAAATTGCCAAGCAAATGGATGTGTAGAGAGTAGAGACAGAGCAAGGACCAGTATCAGAGGAACAAATGTACCCAAGAAATCAGCAAACTTCTTGTTGCATATTTGATTGAGAAATGATAGTAGTTATGCCATTACGCTCAACTAAATCTCATATCTCTTGACTATTCGCGTGTCGATCTCACACATATCAAATAATTATCAGTCCGTATGTCTCTGTAAACAATGTCCCAAATCAGGGTCCGAGATCCAATTCTATCGCACCATGGAATATGCATGTTGGAGAGAGAGAGAGAGAGAGATGCATTCACATTCACTTTACTACAATATGAAGCACCACGAGGTGTCGCTGTAATGGAATCACTCACATCTAGCAAGCATATTGTCTGCCATTGAAACATTTGAAACCAACCCATCTCTTTGCCCCGTTGGAACCTGATAACCCGATCCATTAGCCTACAGTCCACCCCACCACCATAACACAGCAAAACCAACATTTCCCAACATATAATTAACTAATACTCCACAAATAACCATTTACATATTTCCCTGGGTTACTTATACCACCTTGTTCTCTAATTCTCTTTATCCTGTTTGGAAACTAAACATGTGTCTAAATGAATTTGCTAACATGCCTACAATTATACTAGATACTTTCTGCATGATGCAATGGACTTTATCCCAATTTCGAATGGGTTTCCTCGTTAGTGTACACCGGTAAAACAATTGTTGTGGTTTCTTAAGTTTTATCCATGGACTCACCCATTGGGATATCTCTCTCACAGCCCCACCAGTAAAATGTACCTGATTTGTTCCGTTCGTGTCAATTCAACACCTTTAGAGAGAGAACTTGGGGCTAAACCATACCAACTAAAACAGCTTCACATCACGGAGTTGTAGACCACACACAGTCCGCATTGATTAATATACGTGCTCATCATCCGACCTCTTCTTGACCTTACAAGTCATTTCTTCCCTCTTTGAATCGGAGAAGTGACTCAAATTCACACATAACTCAGTCGATCCTCTATTCGACTTATTCTCCTCGCTCTATTCAACTCATACATAACTGTTTACGTACATGAGTCTAAGTTTCCTTACATTTTTTTAACATGAGAAACAAAGATCACTTTAAACGCAACAAGTGATAGTGCACTTATACTTGAACTGGGATTGTGTTTCACTTTTGCACATTTCGTCATCCTCTTCCTCATCATACAGGTGAAAAGATGATATATTTTTCTTGTGAGTCATTTTCTACCAATCAAGCGCCCCAATGTTGGCATGAAGAAAAATAGAAGCTTTGAATCCCTCCTTGGCTTCCTAAAGGAGGATTGACATTGTCCGTACATGTAAGCGACGAAGCCATTGAATCTCCATAAATGCCCTTGTATGCATGCCGTTAGTGTGTAGGGTTGGATTGTCTTCTTGAGGGTGTTTTGGTAGATTTGCATGCTCTGACTGGTGGCTCAGGCGGATTTGGGTGTGCAGACTGTAGTTAATTTTTTTTTACTTTAATAGGTTTTCAGACTTTTCATGTTTTCCTTCCATGTCCTTTTTTCCATGCTTCAGTTTACTGTTTGGGTTTTGGTATGGGGGTGCTTTGGTAAAGTCATGCGTAGATTTGGACCGCCCTCCCCAAACAGAATCTGCAGTTTGGTCAGGAGAGTAATGAAAGAATCTACAGAGATCTGAAAAATAATCTTCTGCGGATTCGATGACGTGTGCTCTATATTTCTCACTGTTTTTTACTCTGTTTCTCACTCTCTCCCTAAGATTCCATGTGTGCAGTAATCATGGGGGAAATATGAGTATTTAGGGAAAAATCGAATGCTAGGGTTGGAAAAACTCACATGAGAAGGAGTAGGTTGGAGAGAATATAGTCCGAATCCGGAATCTGTAGCAATCCGGGAGAAGGTGAGAGATAGTGTGAGATCGAGAGAGAGATCCGTGGGGGTGGGTGTAGGTGGGTGAGATAAAGAGACATTGGTAGTCAGGCGACGTTGGTGGTGTTCCGGCGTTGGTGGCGTCGCCTCTGGTGGTGGAGAGAGAGAGAGAGAGAGAGAAGGAAGGGAGTTGCAGATGAGGAGGGGAGGAGAGTAAAGTTAGAGAGAGAGAGTCTGGAAAATGTTGGGTTCTGTCCCAATGTGTGAAAGAAAAAACCAAACCGAAAAAAGAAAAGAGAAAAGAAAAAAAAAAAAAAAAAAGAACAAAAATGAATGGGCCCACTTGAGTTAAAGAAATGGCAAGACTTTTGTCAAAATGGGTGGTGATTTAGAACATCTCCAATCCAACACTCTCCAAATCTCTATTTGAGAGGATCAAATTAATCTATTTTATTTGAAAAGTAGATTTAGAGGATTGTTCTATTTATCTCAATTCCAAACCAATACTCTATTTCTCAACTCCAACACATATTTGGAGGAGATCCTCTATTTTTTTCTTCATCCTCTATACTTAAAGGATTAAAATTCATCCTCTCAAATAGAAGAGAGTTTTAGAGGATGGGTTGGAAAATATTTTTCCTCCAAAATGAAGAAATGAAATATGGGTTGGAGATGCTCTTAGTGGTGCTCTGTGCTGCTGTGCACATGTGTTGTGCTCCAGAAGCTTCTCGGCAAATATCATTTGTTGCCATGTATTTAAGGGTGCGTTCCAAAACACGTAATGAGGGCTTGTTCGGCTAAATAATTCTTTCTAAATTGTTTTTGGTTTTTATATTAAAAAATATATTTATTAGTTCTTCATTAATTTTTTTAGGATTATTGCTTTGCAGAGAGACCAAGCTCTTCTCTCTCTGGTCACTCCCACTTTTCTCCCACAATTCTTCTTGGCCAGAACCTTCTTAAGCCCCGTTTCAGATTTTTAAACTCAAAAATAATATAAATGAAAAACAATTTTTTGATTTTTTTGCATTATTCATAATGTCTCAATGAAATCTTTCAAACAAGATCTATATTGCATATTTTTAAAGTTCAGCAAGCCCATTATTTTTTGACTTGAAATTGACTTCTTAAAAAATAAGTATTTAGGCCTTGTTCGGCTGAAAAAACCAATGTGGATTTTTTTTTGTCTTTATTTGAAATTTCCTTGCATTTGTGAATTTTTGGGTGGATTATTTTTTCGTCATGACGAGAGAAATCTAAAAGCAAAAAATTATGACCGAAACTCAATTTTTTTAAATAAAAAAAAATAAGCAAATAAGTTAATTTTCCCGTCTTTAGATAGTGTGTGTGAGAGGGACAAAAGGTTATAAGAGCATTCGCATCAAGGTCGATATCCAACCTTGAAAACTATAATAACGAGCCAAACCCAAAAAAAATTGAGAAGAGGGTGAGAATAAAGATGCTCTTAGTGGTGCTCTGTGCTGCCGTGATTGGTTGATCTCATCCCAAGTCCAGGTGATGTCGTCTCCTCCGATGGCCTTCCCGTAGACATTTGGCCGTTGTGTTTATTTGAGTGAATTTGAATATTTAAATTGAGAAGAGGGTGAGAATAAAGAGCTTGATGTAGTAGATATTTTAAAAGCATGTAGCTAAAATAATAAAGTGACTTTTTGAAGTGTAAATTGGTCCAAAATATAGTGAGTTTGGTGTGGATGCTCTAACAAGTGAGACAGAGGGTGTGAGGTAAATATCAAGTGTGAGTATGTGATATTTGTATCTCACTGGTGTAATCCTCATTGTTATAGTAGAGTTGTTCTCTCCCCGTGAACACACCCGAATTTTGGAAAACCACATATTTTGATTGTGTGTTGTTCTATTGTGTGTGATTTGTTTTTTGGTTGGTAAGCTTCCGTTGCGTTGTGATTTGTTTTTTGATTTTTTTTCCCACATAAAACGCTTGATCTATCCAACGGGTTGAGGTCCAGTCGAGTGAATGTTACCATCCGGTCCAGTGTGGGTTTTTTTGGCCTATTCCAAGCCCAAAAAAATTATCGGAATCGTCCATTTTGTTGAGTTCGTCGAAAACTTCAACCCTGCAAAAATTCATGTCAATTGAATACCGATCAATACCTGATCGGGAAACATTTATCTTGGGAAAAAAATGCTAGGCACACTGGATAGTACCCATTTGATTTAAGATGAATGTGTTTTGAATTTTTGGATCAGGTATTGATCGGTATCCGATCGACATGAATTTTTGAAGGATTAAAGTTATTGACGAGCTCAACAAAATGGATGATTCCGATAATTTTTTTGGGCCTGGGACAGGCCTGAAAAGAGAGCCTTCTTGGCCGGTCCTTCTTGGATTGATAATGGCCCAATAGGTCCTGCACAAAGTTGAGCCCGTATATCATAGCCCAATAGGTCCTGCCAAGTATTTTCTTGGCAAAACTACCCCTCGGTTGAAAAAACAAAACAACGCGATAACAAAAGAGAGGCGATACAGAGGCGATACGGAAGGGAGAGAAGGCGATCAAGAAGACGATCAAGGAAGACGATCGAGAAGGCGATTAAGGAAGACGACCGACAAGACGATCTAGGAAGACCACTGGTGGATTGCAAGCACAATGACCCGGTTTAAAAGTACGTATTTCAAAACATATTTTCTGTAATTTTTCCAAGTTACATAGATCTTTGAGTGCTAGTCATTTGCCAAAAGACTTGTGCAATGTCGTCATTTTCTTTAATTTTACCAAGTTGCATAGCCCTTTGAGTACGTATTTTATATTTGTGAGGATTTGTAACAGTATTTCATATTTGCGATATAGTTCTCTGTTTCATTGAGTGGTTAAGCTGGTAGCTTAATTCACGTTTTGGTGTGAATTAAGAACGGATAACATCTCTTAATTGGCAGCTAAATTCATGTTTCACTAAGAGTTTTATTGCTGTTCTTTGTTCTCTGCATTTTTTATAGCAACAGATTATTTGTTCTCTGCATATTTTCAGATTCTGTGATTTAATTACGTTTCAGTTAAGCGTGTACCAAACAGGGTCCTTGTGGGCTAAAAGTATGTATCCAGAATTGTCCCAAAATGCCGTCGTTTTGGGGCATAGCACGGAGGCTAGCACGCTAGGGCTAGCACTTCCCCCGAGTCCGAGATAAACAGAAAGCCCATGGGGGAAAATCTGTCTCATATGTTGAGTTTTTTATTTGCACCTTGCATTATTTGTAGCACTGTCATGCGCCCTTACCTGAAATTCGACAGGGCATGGGATCATTCATGGATTTTTTAAACTGAGTTATGTTATGTTTCACCACTGATTGTATTTGTGCGTGCAGACTTTTTATCATGCTCTCACAAGATCTCCTTTAAAATTATGCAGAGCGGGCAAGGAGAGGTCTACATTCAAACAGTAAAAAACCGGCAGAAGCATCAGATACACAAGAGTATGAATCAAACTTAGATACACCTGATGAGATCAAAACCCCAACAGCACAAGCACATGTGCACGAGTTGAGACAAACAAGGAGTACACAGCAAGGCAAAATAGTTGAAATAAGTAGTGCTCAAGCAAATCAGGAAAAGTCTAGAGTAAGAGGAGAGACACAAACTCAGTATCAACTTAGACCAAGATCAGAAAAACAATTAGCAACCAACATCGAAGAAGATGAATTGATAACCCGATCACAGCCGGTGAAAAAAAGGTCAAGAAAAGTGGCTGAAAAAGAGAGCACACAACAACGAGTAAGCTTGAATAGGTCCAACCTGCAGGGCATGATTAGGTTGATCAAAGATACCGAACTCAATCCCAAACATATAGCTTGCCTCAAAAAAACACCTTTTTGGTTATTGATCGAAGCAATTGTGAACAAGAAGTTGGTAAGTGATCATTGTAGAAAGGTTGATGAAGTTGTTGTGAAAGTTATGAAGTCCTATGACGAACGTACAAAAAGTTTTAGATTGGGTAACAAGAAAGTGAAGCTCAAGGATAATCATGTGAAGTTGATTTTTGGAATTTGTTGTGGAAATGAAGAGATGACAGAAACGAACATCAGCAAAGAAGATACTGCATTAGCTAAGAGGTTAGGCATCAAAGAGCCAAGGTTAACAACTACAACAATGAAGGAAAAGATCAAAGAACTGAAAAATAGCAAAAAGCCAGAAGATATTGAGGACGTTGTCAGATTGCTTTGTCTTTTCCTTTGTGTCACATTGCTCTTCTCGACAAGTGGAACAACGGTGAATTGGTCATTTGTTTATTACATGGAAGACCTGGCAAAGGTAAAACAGTACAACTGGGCGGGAGCTGTTACAGATTATTTGATGAAGTCCATTCATAAAAATCATAAGGAGCTCAGTGAATTGCATGGATGTTCTTTGCTTTTAATGGTAAGTAAAACATTGCTCAACACATTTTTTTCAAGTAAATAACGTGGGTTAGCCATTGATTTATTGCCTGATTCACATTCTCACACAATATCACATGTATGTGCTGATCTTTCACGATTTCATTATTATTATGGATGGTGCTATGTCATATTTGAACATGCATTACTGCATAATTTTTTTTTAGCTCTTACTACTAGAATGCAGTTTTATTCAGGTTAGAAAAGTATTAGACTGTAGTTTTATTCAGACCGGAAAAGTTGGCAAACATGATTTATTCTTCCTTACCTAATGTACTTCGATTATTGGAGTCCCTCAATTTCTAAAGTGCATTAGAATATATTTTTTTAAGGTCCTTTCTGTGATTCTGAATAATGCAGGTTTAAGATTTAGAACTTTCAGCTATTATGGATTTCTCAGTGCTAAACTATGAAATTTCTTTTGGCAGTTTTGGCTTTGTGAGGAAACTAAACTCTTGCAACAAAAGAATGCAGATGCAGTTCCAAGATTACTGAAATGGAACATTTTAGAGCTTCGGGGCATACTTAGGGATTTCGATCAATTGAACCAACTTCCGGCTGATCAAGTAATACAGTCAAACCGACTACAAAAGTTTTTATTCATTATTTTAAGCACCATTAATTGTAAATTGTCAGTATTAACACCTTTTCTCTTTGAAAACACTTATAAATCTCTTTGACACAAGTTAAAATGTCAAATTGTGTTTCATAGGTAAATGATACCAAGATACAAGAAACAGATACAGAAGGAAAGATCTACAGCAATCTTGGAAGTGAACAAGAAGGTGGAGAAGTAGAAGCTCTTGAACCGGAGTTTGAAAAAGTAAGAACAAGTGTTGATGGTGAACCTCCTCAACAAGCTGAAGTTTCTAGAGAAGAAAGGGTTGAAAAAGGGGCAACACAAGTCAATGAAGATGTCACATCAGATATTGAAAAAAAAGAGAGGACTGGAGTACACCTTTGTGGTGAACAAGCTAAAGTTTATGGAACTCAAAGTGGAGAAAGTGCTAGAGTGGTGTTTATGGCTGAAAAAGAAAATGAAGAGGGAGAAAGGGATAATGCAGAAAAAGGACAAGGGCTTGATGATTTTAACACTCCCTTCAACCCGTCATTTGCAATTGATTCGCCAAGGTACAAGTCCACTATGCTGTGTGACAGCATTGCTCTTGAATCACAAACAGATTCTGGTTCAACATTAGTTCCGAATACCTATAACGAAATGTCGTTGGATAATATTTATGGAACAATATTGCACCAATCAAAAAAGGATGCAATTGAAGTTATTGATGAACTGAACAAAAGGATTGAATACTTGGAGAAGGAAAAGAAGAGCATGGAGAATGAAATCTTGAAAGTTCATCAAGAAGAAAAGCAAAAATCTCTTCAACATCAAGAGCAAATTGAAATTCTGAAGCGGGAACTTGAAGAGAAGGATTTGTACATCTCCAAATTATGCAAGAAAAATGAAATCCTTGAAAAACTCTATAGGCAGTATGAGGAACAAGTTCAACATTATGAAATACATGAGTTAACACAAGGATACAATGTTGAAACGGAAAGACAAGTGCATCAAGTGACACAGAGGGCCACATTTGAGACTATAAAGGAACTGCGGGAAGAGAGAGATCAGTTGGAGGGGGAACTGATAAACATTAAAGTTCATGAAGTAACACAAAAAGTAAGGGCTGAAAAAGTGGTTCAAAACTTGAAGAGGAAAAGTCCACCATCAAAGGTTAAGAGAGTGAAAGAAAGAGATGACAGAAAGATGAATTTGTACAAGGACTATGTGTATGGAAAATTAAAGAGGAAAAGTCCACAATTAGAGTTTGTTGATGTAGACAACTTCGAAGAAACGTCTTTGGCAATTCAAGTGCAAAAGCCAACAAAGAAATTCAAGAAGTTGAAGAAGTGCAATACTGAGATGTCAAAACTCATCTGTACAGAAACTTGGTTGGCAATTGAACAACTTTGGAAGACAGGAAATCTTAGGTAAATTTACCTTTAAAACTATTGCATGTTTTTAATTTAAAATGTTTATATCATGTTAATTGACAACATGACATGGTCTTTCAAACCTGATCAAGCTTGAATTGATAGCCCTTTTTTGAGATGATTGCCAACTTTAAAATGTTTATATCATGTTAATTGACAACATGACATGGTCTTTTTGATTCAATATTGTTACTTAGAAAAAAAATTTGCGTAAAATCTCAACTCCAGGAGCTCTCGTTTGCTTGTGCATTGAAATATGTGTTGGACTGATGAGGAAAGCACAAGATGCCTCTTGTAAACTTGAACTCCATTTCTGAATTCATAGCTTTCACAGTTGGTTGTGTATGATAAGGCTTCTACTAGAACCTCGTATTCGAAATGTGAGGTTAGATCAATCTTGATGTCGTATAAATCTGCTAGACTCATTGTAGACTTAGCTCTTTATAGTTTCAGATCATTTATTGGTTACTAGATTTATTAGACAGTAATGCTGTGTCATTGAGCCTTTTTTCCCTGCATATGGGAATTAGAGATGTCACTGTAATGGGAACAATCAAATGGGTTCTGACTAGGCAAGCGTAGTGGAGGGATTGAACTCGTTTTGGTACATGGTGAACCCGAAAAATGATCCAAACGAATCATATACAATAGGCATTCTCACCCTCAAACAAGAAAAGAAAGCTGGTCATTTAACACTGTTAAGCCTTTTCTAAATAAATATTATTATACATATAATAACACTGTTAACCCTTTTCTAAAGAAAGGGTTAAAGGGGCTTGACAACCGAAGGGACGACGTTAGCTCAAATCCCTTCCTCCTTGATCAGGGAAAATTGTAGTGCCTAATCCAATGTTAAGATTTGCGTCGCAAAAATCAGATGCCTCTCCGGCAAAAAGCTAAATTCGAATTTTTTGGGATATCAGTTAGCGAAATCTTGAAGTAACAAGAAAATACTGAAGAACTAATTGCAGGTTCCTTGTAAACAAGCAAACTATACTGTCAAGTACAATATTTAGGACTTGATCATTTTACTCAGAGTTTTTTTATACCTTTCAAGCAAGTCACCTCGTCTTTGCGAGTGTGCTATTTCATGTGAAGGCATTAGCATCCATTGTTACATCGCTGTCTATATATTCACAAAGTCAACTTGTTTCACTTATTTGTTTATGTCATTTTGCAGATAGAAATTTGTTTTCACATTCTGTTGCAACTTGCAATTTGAGACTGATCTCTCTCGGCCTGTGTTTGAAATTTCCTCAACTGCTGTTTAGTTTAAGTACCAAGTAGTTTCAACTACTTTTTTTTCCGTTTACTTTGGTAGTATTTGGCATCAATCCAACTGCTACATGACAAGAGTTCTACTCTTGCTGCATTACTTTGATAATCACTTCATTTGACCATTCATCGAATTATACTTCGTCCATCATTGTATGATAAGGATGGCACCTTTAATTATATGTCATACCTAAAATATTCATTACTCTGGACTTCGTCTGGTCTCTAGTTGGTGAACTTTCTTTTACACTCGTGGAAAATTCGAAGCTTGAACTGGACTAATAAATCAAAATTCTTCGATGTGTATTTGGGAGGCTACTTTGCAGCAGAATCATTCAAACTCAGTTGCGTACCAGTCTTCTTTCAAACCTGACATGGAGTCAAGCTTGAATTGCTAGCCCTTTTTTAAGATGATTGCCATCTTCTCTTTTGTAGCCATTGGGATTGTATTGCTTGCAGTTTCTATTAAATCTGCAACATTTTTTTTTCAAAACTCATGATTAACTTTTAAAAACACTTTGCGATATGCAGTGCTGTAATATGGAGTTCCGAAGCCGACATGCTATACATTGAAGTTGAAGACATACAAAACCTGTTGTTTGATGATTCAATATCTAACCGGGTAAAAATGTTAAGACGCTCTTGTTTTTGTGTGTAGACTGTTTGCCTGAACTTGCCATCCTTTACAATGCTAGATGTAAATTGTTTTAATCGTGTTTCACTGATAAAAAATTAAAAACAGTGTGTAGATGCATATGCAAATGTGCTCATGAAACACCATTCTGACGTTGTGCCGAAGTTTGACTTGAATACTCCAGTACCGAAATCATTCATCTTCACCAGCTTCTTCCTGGTAACAAATTAAAACTTTTTTTAAAAAAATTGTATTTTCACGTACACATTGAGTATTCCAGTACTGAAATCATTTCTTTTTGTTTTTGTGTGCAAGTAGGACACGATCCAAAACAAAAGCCAAGACAAAGTGAAGGCGATGCTTGGAAAAGTAATGACAAAATCTGTCGGGGCAAGATTTCTTCTTTTTCCAATACTCATTCGATTCCATTGGACATTGCTTGTTCTTGATAAAGACGAAGGATGTTGGAAGTTCTACAACTCTCTTAAACCTAGAAGTGGAAAAGATGAGTATTGTAATGCAACAAATCTCTTGGTAAGCAAAACCTGTTAATGAAACATCCTACTCTTAACTCTAAAAGCACTTTTTAAGAGCTGCACATTGTTTGTTTCCTTCTAAAATAGAGGCAAGTTGTTACGGTATATGTCAACATTGACCAAAGAGAACCCTGCAAAAGAAATATTACTGACAAAGTGGAGATTCAGAAAAATTGCCCTCAACAACCGACAGGAAGGAAAGTATTGTTTATAACTTTTTATTAAAGTAAACTCCAACTACTATTAATTTGCAATGTTAGTTTCCAATCTTAATTGACTGAATTCTAAATTCTTGCAGTGTTGATTGTGCGATTGTCGTCTTTTCGATAATCAAGAAGTATCTGTCAAATGAAGAGCAAACAAGTCAAATAACACAAGCAGAATGCAGGAAAATCAGAGCAAACTTGATACATTTATTCATGAACTGTTGATAATATTGCGTATTCTACTGGTGTATTAAGTCTCACTTGCTCATACTCTTTGACTTTTAATTTTTAGAACTTGCAACTGATAGCAAGGTTAGAAAGGTTAGCAAGGTTTAATTTCTGGAACTTTCAACTATTAGTATGTTCGCCTCTCTATTTCAGTGCAACTTAGCTGTGTCCAAGGTTTAGTAAGGTTTCAAGTTCTGCATATACCTTGCTGTTTCAAGTATAAAATGTAATGTACTATGTTTTTGTCTGTTCCTTGCAAACATTTTGCGATGTTTGTGTCTGCTCCTTCCAATGTATGACAAAGCTAAGTTGGTACCTGTTGTGTCCTGTGTCTTGTGTGTTACTATTGGTGTCTTGTATGTTATTATGGTTTTCATGCCTTGGACACACCGACCGAGTCTAGGACAGGGAGATCCATTGTATCTTTTTTTTTTCAATCCTAGCTATTGAGGTGTTGTGCTGATTGATTACAAAAGAATGTCCCTTTGCTTTTTGTTAAAGACATGGATGTTTAGTGTGTTCTTTGTTTGCTCCGAGGATCTTCATGCTTGAAAGAAAATAGTTTTTAATGTAGCAAGCATGTTTTGGAAAAGGTGATTTGGCGCAAGTATGTGGAACAGTGGAAGCAGGAGGCAATTTGATAGCCAAAGGAGGCTGGGGTTCTGATAGTATACACACTTGAGTTTGTCATAAGAGATGGTGTGAGGTGATGAGTGGTCCAGGAATCTTCCCCTTTCCCTTGAGTTTTTTGGACTTAACAGGCTTACAGCGTCTAGAAAAGGATGATAGTGCTCACAAGTTCACAACTAGCATGATCCTTGGTATTGCAGTTTGAGAATCCCAAACCACTGCATCCAATGATGTTTGTAAGGATTTAGAGTGGTATCGTTTTTCATGTGATCATAATTTTTCTTTATCTATAGTTTCTCGTTTGATCAGAATTTTGGTCTATGATGTTAGTCTTTTTGTTGTCTTATCCATCCATGACATTGTTTTGTACATCTTGTATGACACAGTTTCTTTTTTTCCATTCTTCACCATATTGTCTGAGATAAGCCTGGAGACATAAAAATGTGTGTTGGAGAAGCATAAGAAAGGATTTTCTTTTTTACCTCTTGTGTGGACCATGTGTGATTTCTTTATTAATAAATCATTACAACATTTTATGGGGGCAATTGGGGTTGGAGATATCAATGCATTTGGAGTGACATCAACCATAAGCTGCTTTTGTTTATCTTCTTGTTGATGCATCATACCAGGACTGTCTAATCCTAACAACTACTTAATATCTTTTGGCAGAGTCATGCAGGTCTCTTCAACCTCTGTATAGTAGTGCTTGTTGTCTAAGCCTAACCTAAAATGGTGTTAGGTTATTGCTCAATGTATCTGGTAATACTAGTTTTACTCATGATGTCCGGTAATACTAGTTCTCTTTGTAAGAAGGAATTTTTATAGAGACAAAGAAATGATTGAGTTGATGTGTAAGCTTGAATGCATTTAAGTCAAACTGTGATACTTGTCGCAGTTCTAAAATCACAATTGATGTGCAAGTTTGAATTTGCTGCAAGTTTTGTTTGGATTCACTAACCACTGATTTGAAATCTTTCTTATGCTCACACATTCTGGGAAAACTATACATGAGAAAACTTTCTTATTAGCAACTTCTTATCTGAGCACTATTCAATTAACACTGTTAATCAAAAAGAGAATCGTATATGATCATGTTGAAATACATTTAACACTGTTAATTAAAGGAGAAAGTTATATCATAATATTGATTAACAGTGTTAAATGACCAGCTTTCTTTTCGAAAGAAAGAATTAAAAGCCTGCGGTGTTCGACCGGGGTTCCACTTGTCGTCTTCTTTGCTTTGCGAGCAAAAATCAAAAGCTAGGAAAAAATACTAACTAATAGAAAAACCTTAATGAAGAAAAGGGCCATGACCAGTGCGTAAGGAAAAATAAATGAGTGCAATGCAATTAACACTGTTAATTAAAGGAGAAAGGTAGACCATAATATTGATTAACAGTGTTAAATGATTAGCTTTCTTTTTTAAAGAAAGGGTTAAAAGCGTGCGGTGTTCGACCAAGGTTCCAATCATCGTTCTCTTTGTTTTGCGAGCAACAATCAAAAAGTTAGGAAAAAATAATAACTAATAGAAAACCTTAATGAAGAAAATGGCCATGACTTGTGCGTAAGAAAGAATATTTGAAGAGCACAATGCAATTAACACTGTTAATTCAAAGAGAAAGGTATATCACAATATTGATTAACAGTGTTAAATAACCAGCTTTCTTTTCTAAAGAAAGGGTTAAAAGCGTGTGGTGTTCGACCGGGGTTCCAATCGTCGTCTTCTTTGCTTTGCGAACAACAATCAAACGCTAGCGAAAAATAATAACTAATAAAAAAACCTTAACGAAGAAAAGGGGCACGACTTGTCCACAAGGAAGAATAAATGAAGAGCATAATGCAATTAACACTGTTAATTAAAAGTGAGCGGTGTATATCACAATATTGATTAACAGTGTTAAATGACCAGATTTCTTTTCGAAAGAAAGGGTTAAAATCGTGCAGTGTTCGATCGGGGTTCCAATCGTCGTCTTCTTTGCTTTGCGAGCAACAATCAAAAGCTGGGGAAAAATAATAATTAATAGAAAACCTTAACGAAGAAAAGGGGCACGACTTGTCCACAAGGAAGAATAAATGGAGAGCATAATGCAATTAACACTGTTAATTAAAAGTGAGCGGTGTATATCACAATATTGATTAACAGTGTTAAATGACCAGCTTTCTTTTCGAAAGAAAGGGTTAAAATCGTGCGGTGTTCGATCGGGGTTCCAATCATCGTCTTCTTTGCTTTGCGAGCAACAATCAAAGGCTAGGGAAAAATAATAATTAATAAAAAACCTTAACGAAAAAAAGGGGCATGACTTGTCCGTAAGGAATAATAATAAATAAAGAGCGCATGCAATTAACACTGTTAATTAAAAGTGAGCGGTGTATATCACAATATTAATTAACAGTGTTAAATGACCAGCTTTCTTTTCAAAAGAAAGGGTTAAAAGCGTGCGGTGTTCGATCGAGATTCCAATCGTCATCTTCGTTGCTTTGCGAGCAACAATCAAAGGCTAGGGAAAAATAATAATTAATAGAAAATCTTAACGAAGAAAAGGGGCATGACTTGTCCGTAAGGAATAATAAATGAAGAGCGCATGCAATTAACACTGTTAATTGAAAGAGAAAGTTATATCACAATATTGATTAACAGTGTTAAATGACCAGCTTTCTTTTCAAATGAAAGGGTTAAAAGCGTGCGGTGTTCGATCGGGATTCCAATCGTCATCTTCTTTGCTTTGCGAGCAACAATTAAAGGCCAGGGAAAAATAATAATTAATAAAAAACCTTAACGAAATAAAGGGGCATGACTTGTGCGTAAGGAAGAATAAATGAAGAGCGCATGCAATTAACACTGTTAATTGAAAGAGAAAGTTATATCACAATATTGATTAACAGTGTTAAATGACCAGCTTTCTTTTTGAATGAAAGGGTTAAAAGCGTTCGGTGTTCGATCGGGGTTCCAATCGTCATCTTCTTTGCTTTGCAAGCAACAATTAAAGGCCAGGGAAAAATAATAATTAATAAAAAACCTTAATGAAGAAAAGGGCCATGATTTGTGCGTAAGGAAGAATATTTGAAGAGCGCAATGCAATTAACACTGTTAATTAAAGGAGAAAAGTATATCACAATATTGATTAACAGTGTTAAATGACCAGCTTTCTTTTCTAAAGAAAGGGTTAAAAGTGAGTGGTGTTCGATCGGGGTTCCAATCGTCATCTTCTTTGCTTTGCGAGCAACAATTAAAGGCCAGAGAAAAATAATAATTAATAAAAAACCTTAATGAAGAAAAGGGCCATGATTTGTGCGTAAGGAAGAATATTTGAAGAGCGCAATGCAATTAACACTGTTAATTAAAGGAGAAAAGTATATCACAATATTGATTAACAGTGTTAAATGACCAGCTTTCTATTCTAAAGAAAGGGTTAAAAGTGAGTGGTGTTCGATCGGGGTTCCAATTGTCATGTTTTGCGCTTTGCGAGTAACAATCAAATGCTAGGAAAAAATAGTCCCTACAGAAAAGCTTAAAAAAAGGGGGGGGGGGCATGACTTGTCGTAATAAAGAATAACTGAAGAGCGCAATGCAATCAACGTTGTTAATTAAAGGAAAAAGTAGTTATTTTTTGATTAACAGTGTTAAATGACCCGTTTTCCTTTCAAAAGAAAGTGTTAAAAGCGTGTGGTGTTCAAGTGTTCAATCAGGATTCAATCCTCATGCTCTACGCTTTGCGAGCAACAATCAAGTGCTAGGAAATATAATAGCTACAATATTCCTTAATGAAGAAAAGTGGCATGTCTGGTGTGTAAGGAAGAGTAAGTGAAAAACGCAATACAATTAACACTGTTAATTTAAGGAGAAAATTATATCATACTATTGATTAACAGTGTTAAATGACCAGCTTTCTTCTCGAATGAAAGGGTTAATCAGAAACTCATCTTTCTTGTGTAGTTTGAACAACCAAGCAAGAAATATTTCAAACATAATAGCATATAGTAGTATAATCTTCATCCAGAATTTCTAACATGAAAAGCAACACCAGGAGGATATGCACAGAATCCGCAATTAAAACACTAATGAGATTGCAAAAATGAGACACCATATCCAAAGCCTTGAAACAGGACAGCATCACAAAAGTATTACAATCAGCAATTTCAATATAATACCATAGAACCAATTTGGGAGATGGTTTTATTTTTGGGACAATTTTTCATAAGTCCATTATACCACTTTCCAAACCCCATAAGTCTACTTCTAAATTCTATAACCCCCTAGGTCCACTAATCTATTAGTAAGGATATAATAACCCTGATTAGTCTAATATACCCTTGTTTTTAAAAAAACTTTTTGCCCCATTTTTTCATCCAGTTCAAAAACATCCGATTCAAAATTCTTCCAATCCCGAAAAAAACTCCGGATCAATTCACTACAAAACCCCTCACCCTTCCCCCCCTCCCCCACTTTTCAGAAGGAACAAAAAAATTTCTCAGCCCGATTCATGATTGTGAAAAGCACTACATCACCGTCGGCTTCACCAACCGTCTCACTTCTCAAATCCGCGGCCTCGAGTTCCTTTCTTTGTCGACAAAGTTAATACCCAGTCGGCTTCGAGTTTCTTTGGTTTTCCTCTCTTTGATAAACTCGAAGGCCAGGGGCCAGGGAGCGGTGACCCGTCATGCTCAAGAGAAAATATACCCAGTCGGCCGAGGTTTCTTTATTCTATTGGTGGGGACCCGTTCATCGTTCTAGTTTCAATCGGAAGTTCATCTCCGCTCATTGCCTTTTCTTCACCCGTTCTATTCGCTGTCTGATCCTACGACGCAATCGATACACTAGGTATGTTTCCCTTCGTATATATGGTTATATGAATGGTTTGACTAATTTAACTTTTTATTTTTATTTTTGTTATATTATAAATTAGATTTCTTTTGGTTCAGAGTTTGTTATCGATACACTAAGTATGTTTCCCTTCGTATATATGGTTATATGAATGGTTTGGCTAATTTAACTTATTGTTTTTATCTTTGTTATATCATAAATTAGATTTCTTTTGGTTCAGAAGTTTGTTGACCTCTTTGATTCCTTGTTCAAACAAGTTATGTACCTTCTATTTGAGAGTTTTTGTACAGATCGAGCATCCTGGGGAAATTTTATAAATGATTTATGTGTATGTTTATGTTTATGTTTGAGCAGTCCAATTTATATGGTTATATAACTGGTTTGGCTAAGTTAATGATTAATGATGATATACTACGGAATAAAGGTGGCTTTGCTGGACTGAATTTTGGTTATATAACTGGTTTGGCTAAGTTAATGGTTTGGCTAAGTTTTTCTCTTCATATATATGGTTATATGACTAGTTTGCTAAGTTAATTTAGTGTTTTAGTTGCGAGTATATATGGTTATATCAATCTTTGAGAAGTCCAATTTATGTTTCTCTTCGTATATATGGTTATATAATTGGTTTGGCCAAGGTAAGTTAGGGTTTTGATTGCAAGTATATAAGGTTATATCAATGTTGCCTATATATTCGGATCAATTAGGCCGATGCGCGAACCATTTCAATAATCTAATTTAATTTGTTTTATAGATATAACCAACTTTAATGAATATATGGTTTTCCCTGTATATATGAGATACATATGGTTATATATATATCCAATAATGTACCCTGTATTGGGCCATCATTCCTTACATATATGGTTACAGGTGATTTTGCTGGTATAGTGTATAATGAGATGTATGACATTTAGATTATTGGTTTGGCTAAGTTAATGATTAATGGTGATACACTACGGAATAAAGGTGGCTTTGCTGGATTGAATTTTGGCAAAGCCCTCAACATCGTGGGCCTAATTGGATTGTGAGAGAACACGTGCAACGCAAGTGAGTAAAGCTTGAGCCGTTTATTTTGTAATCATTATAATTTAATTAGTTAAGTAAAGTGAGGGATTAGTTGAGTTGGGTTAGTTGAGTCAGTTTCTCCTTGTATTGGTTTCGTGTATAAAGAGGGGTAGAAGAAGCTGTGAAGGGCATGTTGAAAAGTGTAACCAAAAACAGTTGAGATGAGAGCTCTCAATATGTCAATTCCTGATCTATCAATAAACTCTCCCATTATTTTCCATTGTTCTTATTTCTTCTGCAGTCTATACCACCAATCCTATCAAATGGCTAAGTTAATTTAGTGTTTTTGTTGCGAGTATATGTGGTTATATCAATCTTTGATCCGGTATAGTATGGTTGAATTAAGTTAGGGATTCGATTAATAGTATATATGGTTATATCAATGTTGGTTATATACTAATTTTGTTAAAGGCTGTTATTTGTGCAGTTGTTCAAGGGGTGAAGAGTATTAAGTTGTCTGTGAAGTTGACTGTAAAGAAGGTGACGGCGACGAAGGGAAAGAAGTTATGAGATCTCCTCTTTTTATTTTTTTAGAGTTAGAAAGGACAAAATCTCATGTATAACGTTTTTTTTTTGTGTATTATTGTTACCAGAAGCAAGTCATTGAGGCCGCTGCGCGGACCAATTCAATAAAGTAAAAATATAATAGAAAGAAGTTACGAGATCTCCTCTTTTTCTTTTTTTAGAGTCAGAAAGGACAAAATCTCATGTATAACATTATAAGGTTATATGTTTATTTTTTGTCACATGCATTACGTTGTTTTGTGTGTATTATTGTTACTAGAAGCAAGTCATTGAGGCCACTGCGCGGACCAATTCAATAAAGTGAAAATATAATGTTATATGAGAGTTTTTGTGCAGCAAAACTCAAAAAAAAAAATCAACAAAAAAGTTTAGATCAAGATGTAACTCTACAAAACAGAATATACACTGTTATATAACGTTATATAAGTACAATAACGTTAGATACGAAACTGATCCAACGTAACTGTTATTTCCCGATAATTTTGCGTGATTTCAAACGTATAAGGGATAATGGGGGATAATGGGCTAAATGGATGAGATTTGAATGGAAGGGTAAATCTGTCAGGCACTATTTTCCTTTTTAAATGTAGTAGACTTTATTCCTTACCAAATACATATTAATGGACTTAGTGGGTTAGAAACTTGATCAATGGACCTAATGGGTTAGAAACATGCTATAGTGGACCCTAGACCAATTTTTTATTTATTTTTCTACTGCCACCACCAGACACAAAAGACACTAAAGTTTCAGACAAAGACTCAACAGGACTAAAGACACTAAAGTTTCGGACAAAGACTCAACAGGACTCAGACCAGACACAAAAAGACAATAAAGTTTCGGACAAAGACTCAACAGAACTCACGAGGGCACACAATGAGACAGGACAAAGCAATATAATTCGTATCCACTTTGCATATCTTCAATCAGCAGCACTCTTCCAAACTCATATCCACTTTGCATATCTTCAATCAGCAGCCCTCAAGTCTTCTTTGCAGGTCTTTCGGTTGTGTCTTCCAACCTTCCCACACCTGCTGCACTGTATTGGTCTGATCTTCTCACCATTTGACCGAAACCTTTTCTTTCGAGGTCTTCCAGATGGCTTCCTTGACAGTGGTGGAAGAATAGTATCCTCACTGCCACCTGGAGCAGGCTTCCACAAGGTAGGTATCGGATATATTGGAAGCGAGTACACCTCACGGTACGTCTCAACCATGTAGTAAGGATCGACATAGTTTTGTAAGTCCTTTCCACTGTTGTAAATGGCACAAACTGCATGGCAACACGGGAAACATCTAAATTGCCACTCGAAGCACGAGCATGTCTGATTGGAGAGATTTACCATTACCGAAGGATCAGAAAGCACTTCGAAAACATCAGTAGTTGAGCGCTTTACGTTCCATGACTTTGAAACATGAAATGAGTTCTCCAGCTCTTTGTTCATGTTCGGGCAGATAGAAAAGTTCCATTTTGTAGCAACTTGACTTCTTTTAGCAATATTCTCCATCATTTTCACACGGATTCGGTCAACAAGCTGTGTCACCGGAAGATGACGCTCCTCCTTGATCCAATTGTTGAAGCACTCCGCCAAGTTTGAGCACATTTCTCCGTACCGTTTACCTGGGAAAAACGCACATGCCCAGTGTTCTTTTGGCAGCCTTGACAAGAACGTTATAACCCTACCCTTACCCTGGCTCTTCAAATCAGCAATGAGATCATTGAACATCTTCTCATTCGGCGCATGAGCGCACAAACTAAATAAGCTAACTAAGTGTTCCTTAAAACCACCTTTCAGACCATTCAAAGCATGTCTCAAATTCATTTTCAGGTGATACAAGCAATATGAATGGGGACTCCGTGGGAATATATTAGCAATTCCGCTACATATTCCATCATTTCTATCCGAAAAGAAAACAATGTCCCTCTCATTACTCAAAATATCACGCAGCTTACCTAAAAACCAACTCCAACTAACATTTGTTTCGGCGTCAACAATAGCAAAGCAAATAGGAAACAAACCTGCAAAAAAACAAAAGAAAGACACTTAAATAGAGTAGACAAAGCACAATTTATTCACTCTTTGAACGACAGAAATCCATATCCAAACTTATGAAGCATACAAAGCATGCGAATTGAAAATAACACGAACAGAATCCTATATAGATATTGGTGATGAAAGGATAAGGCCTTTGAACACACGATCTAGGATAAAAATAAAACTCTCATCAAGTTTTTGAAAGGTTAGTGACAGATGAATTGTGCCAAACCTTTGTTAAACAATGTTCATATTAACAATCCCACGAGGATACTGCACTTGCAATGACACAAAAACAAAATGTTTACTAAACCATGATTTAACACTGTATGCTTAAATACTACGAAAAAGTAAAGAAAAACTAAATTTACATGGGCAAAGCATACAAAGGATGGAAAGACTCGACTCTGAATACACAGTCATAGCAACTTTCAGATGTTCCAGCAGGTTTACATGGTTTCAGTTGTGGCCTATTTTCAATGCATGTTTAGCAGGTTTACTTCAGTCTTTCAATTGATGCATAAGCATTTCTATTTCATAAATTAACTTACCTTTGTTACCATCTTTCGCTGATGCAGCCAGTAAGCAACCCTTATGCCTCGCCTTCAAGAATGTCCCGTCAAGAAATAACATAGGTCTACAATGATTGAAACCGTAGATACTAGCCCGAAATGCAACAAACATCCTCACAAAATGCTTGGTTTGGGGATCAAAGTCGATATCGAACACACTATCCGGATTGGAACACCTAGCTGCTTCAACCCACCAACGCAATTCGTCAAATGACGTTGAATAATCTCCAAACACATCAGCCTTAGACTTCTCAACACCAGTCCAAGCTCTCTTGTAACTAATTGATAGCCCATAAAGTCTCTTCATGTCATCAAGAACATCAACTGGACGCTTTTGTGGCCGTGAACGAACCTCCTCCAAAACAAGTTTTCCAATCAAAGAAGAACTCGCACGCGAGTGTTTCACATTGAAAGCGGAAACATCACAATCATGGACATTGTTAAACTTCCTAATATAGAAAAAACAGCTTAGTTTATCCACCCTACCGTGTACGATCCATGGGCAGCCTGATCTTTTATTCCTACAAACAGCCGTGACCCTTTCTTTGTCGTTCTTGACGAAGTCATACTCAAAACCACAGTGCATCGCATATTTTGCTAACGCATCCCGAAATTCCACAACCCCACCAGCAAATTTCTGCCTCACTTCCCTAATGAGCGCACTCCATCCAGCAGATAACAAAACTGACTCTTTATGCATACAAAAACTTGGCACCCACTCAGGCTCTTGTTTATCTACATCCATCTTTCAATCCCTACGTAAAGTAGCCAACTGTTGATCACCACCAGCGCCACCACAACCACTATTAGAACCACCACCACCACTTGTACTACCAGCATCAAAGACTGATACCTTAACACGATTCAACCCACTACTGGACACCAACTCAAACATCACATCTAAATCGTCATCATTCCGCAACATGCAGAAACGATCAGTTTCCAAACTATATGAAAGTCCTACTTCCCCAGCTTTCAAACCATTCCACCTAACAATGAGTTTATCAACCAATTGTGCATAGCTATTTTTATGAAAAATTCTAATTCCACAACTCTCTCCACGGTAGTTACACAACAAAATCAATGAATCCATCTGCAAAATCATTTAACTTAGTCAAGAACGAAGAGTATATCATGTAACCACGACCACGTACAATTCTTTGCATACATAATCAGACAATTAACGCAATTAACAATGTTAATTGATCACGAATACTATATATCACATAACCACATGCAATTCTTTATAAAACATAATCAACTATTAGCGTTGTTAATTGCGCACTACAGATTGACAGTGTTAATTGACCTCATATGGATTATGTTTTGTAAATAACGATGTAATTCTTTGCATACATAATCAGACTATTAACGCATGCAATGAATCAACAAAAAACAACTGATTCAAAGGTAAAAACGAAGCACATTATCATCGAAGAAAACTTTGGCAAATCTCTCGCAAATCTCGTGGACAGGAGAAGAATGTGGTGTGCTATCCTCCACACTAGATAATCTCTAAAAAGTAAATGTGGAATACAGCTATTACACTATCTCCCAAGCACGATTACTGAGGAAGAAAACGAACAGCAACACAGATACAAATTGACAGTGTTAATTAACATCATATGGATTACGTTTTGTACATAACGATGTAATTCTTTGCATACATAAGCACACTATTAACGCATGCAATCAATCAACAAAAAATAATGATTCAAAGGTAAAATCGAAGCACATTATCATCGAAGAAATCTCTGGCAAATCTCTCACAAATCTCGTGGACAAAAGGAGAATGTGGTGTGCTATTCTCCACACTAGATAATCTTTAAAAAGTAGATGTGGAATACAACTATTACACTATCTCCCAAGCACCATTACTGAAGAAGAAAACGCACAGCCACACAGATACAAATTGAATTTTGAAGAAGTGTGGAAGAGAGAGGAGAAGACCAGTTCAAAGCATGAGATTGATCACCGCCGGAATGCTTCAGCCTCTGGATCGCAGGAATCGCCGGAGAATTCTCTGGATCGAAGGAATCGCCGCTCTGATTTCATTTAAAACCCTTAAAACCGTTGTCTGGAGGTTTATTTGTTTTTAAAAGGGGTAAAAATGTAAAATACCCCCCACAGGACCCATGAGGAATTGCACTCTATTAAAAAAGGATCCAGTGGGCTATGAAATAGAAAAATAGGAGCGGCCCAGAATTTCTTCGCCTGAAAATCCACACTAGACTGGACTTGATGGTAACACCTGCTGGACTGGACCCCAACCCCTATCCTACACCTCCACCGCTTCTTCTTCTGCTAATTTCTTTCCAATAAAAGAATAATAATAAAAGTAAAAAAAAGAGTGGCCAAGAGAATAATGTAAAAGATGTACTATCATTTTACACGTGTCAATAAAATTGAGAATACAAAAAGTTACTACTTTCATCCCAAAATGTTTGTCTGCTCCGCAAAACGGTGTCTAAAAAATAATACAATTTTAAAAAAACAGAACAATAGTTTTTCAACAACTTACCAAATATCAATGAGCTTTTTTAATTTGTGCAAAAAGTTTGAATTTTTTCTTAAAAAAATTGAATTATTTTTAAGACTCCATTTCGGAGACTGACAAATAATTTGGGACGAAGGGAGTATAAAATATTATAGTCTGAAAGATTTGTTGGAGTGCACCGTATAAACTTATTCCTTCAAATTTTGATTTGAGATGTGGGAGTAAAATACAGTTTTGAATGTGACATATTGAGGGAAATTCTGTAATTTATCTCCTATTTTCTGCACTTTTGTCTCCAAAATAAAAATGTGGTCTCCAAACTCCATCCAAAAGTAAATTTGAAATTCAAATATCTGAAAAGAACAATGGGTTCTTACAAAATTTTCTCAAAAAATAAAAAGTAAAGAAAAGAATGGATAAATTACAAAATTTCTAATCAATATGTTACATCCATTTATTATTTTGGAGTTTTGAAGATGAGTTGGAGATACTCAAGGTGTTTTGTTGGGTACAGTAGTACGAGGGAATAAGGCCTCACTTTGTTTAAAGCTATACACTTATGTCACATAATCCTTTTAAGTAATGTACTCCACTTCCCCTCTTAGCACACTCTTAGCACTCGCTATGTGTCTGCACTTTCAATCTCACTCTCGTAAAATTTCAATATTTTGAAATATTTTTGAAAAATGCTTTCACACACGCAAATTATTAGCCCGTTCCGCTTCCCACCTTAAAAAATAAGTATTTTTTTGCAATTTTCAATCTGAAAAATAATATGCTCACTAAAAAAAAATGCAATATGAATCTTGTTTGATAGATTTTGATAAGATCTATCAAACCTACAAAAAAATTGAAAAATTATTTTCGTAAGTCTATTATTTTTAAATTTAAAAATAGGTCCTTATTTACGTATTAACAGAGGGTTAGACTAAACAGTGGGTATGATAGACGTTAAAGAGAAGACGTTGGTTCAAGTGTGGTAGTAATAGACAAATGACACATTTTGGCACAAAGAACTGGCACAGAGATTGGGAACAGGTGATTTGAAGCCCTGGAAATGGGTATTTGAAAGAGTAGACTTTTGGTTTGGGGTGCTCGAACATTCTCCGATGGCTGTGACACATCGGAGGAAGATTTTATAATTTATTCTCACTTTTTGTAATTTATGAGAGAATTTAGAAGAAACTCATCTTATTTTTTAGAAATTTGTCTCCAAAATGGGAATAGTGTCTTCATATTTGGAGAACCAAAGGCAATTTGGAGACCCAAATATCTAAAAAGTAGGATGAGTCTCTACTACATTCTCTCATAAAATGAAAAAAGTGAGAATAAATTACAAATTTTTTTTCCAGTATATCACATTCATTCTTCATTTTAGACTTTTAGAGATGGGTTGGAGATGCTCTAAGGCTAATTATAAAAAAGGTGGAAGAAGGGGAGTACAGAGAAAGTTGGAGCTAGCTGGTATGTGAAGAAGATCAGAAGGCTGGAAGGTTGAAAGAAGTGTGAGGGGAATGGAAGTTTTTTTGCGAGGGAGGGTAACGAAATTGAACTTGTGGTCTATTTAATGGCTGAGATTAATTATGAGAAATCCAAGGTGGGATATCATGCCACGTTTAGTCCAATTTTGGCTCTCAAACTATTGGCCGAGTCAGGATTTTGACTCCGGGGAGGTCAGTTTAAAAGACATTTTTTTTATCGAAACGTATACTTATTACTATATCATATGATTTTTGTTTTTCGGTTCACTACATTTGTACATTAAAATGATTCTTTAGGCTAATTCAACTGTTACGTGCTTATTTTTTATTTATGAAAGAAATTGAGAAATGAGACTGTAAAATAACTAATTTTTTTATCAAATCGAACAAAAATTATTAAGATTATAAGTACTTGTACACGAATACTTATCAATAGTATTCAAAATCAGATATGTACAAAATAAATTTTTTAAAACTCGGATGCTCGACCCCCTGGGCCCCAATATAGCTCTGCCCCAGTCTCAAACGGCACTTTGGACTTGCTAACGGAAAAAGTTGCATTTAAATTTTTTTTTTTTTAGTAAATCCAGATGTTGAGGGGCTCTCAAACAACGCATACCATTTTTTAATGATTCAAACTGCAAGTTATTCTTAAAAAATATTTTAGGGTGGTTCTTGTAAAAAATTAGTTCAATCCAATATCTGTAAATGATTTTTCAACATTTGTAGGGGCTGTACGAATTTTGAAACTGCCCTTATCGATATCGGATTGAGTTAATTTTTTTAGGAACTCGTAAAAATATATTTAAGAGTAAGTTACAATTTGAATTATTTTTGTAGGACCCATGATCGGCTCCGCCAAAATGAAAAAAATTATTGGGCGCCCATTTAATGGGTACCAAGTAGCTAGGGGGTACACTGATTAGCTTTTTTTGATTTTTGTGGGACTCATTATGGGTCTTAATAAATATGATTCAAACTGCCAATTATTCTTAAAATATCTACGTATGGGTTGCTAAAAACAAATTAGTTTAATCCGATATAAATAAAAATTGTTTTAGAATTCGTAAAGTGTTTTAATATTCATAAGGCCCCTACGAATACTAAAAAAGTTTTTACGGATATTAGATTAAGCTAATTTTTTACGAGAACCACAAAGAAATACTATTTTTAAAGAAACAACTTGGAGTTTGAATAATCTTTGTGGGATCCGAAATGAGCTCCAAAAAATGGTGCAGTATGTGTTAATATTTGAGAGCCCCTCAACATCTGGATTTTCTCAAAAGAAAAAATCACGTTAAATATAACTTTTTCCGTTAGCAAGTCCCAAGTGCCGTTTGAGAGCCAAAATTGGATGGGACATGGCATGATGTCCCACCTTGGATTTCTCACGGTTAATCTCAGCCATTAAATGGACCACATCGGACAGCAAATTACTGGATGGGATCCGACCCCGGAAAGGGCATCGAAATGGGGTGTTTTTTTTGGGATCCGCGGGAAATGAGGGCTGAGAGAGTTGCATTCCAGAAAATTGATTTTTGGGTAAGTGGTACTCATGCAGCACATCCGAGCCGTTAAAAATACAATTGACGGCTAGGATTGAAAGGTATCGAACGAATTAAACCAAAAAAGATAAAAATAAGAGAAAAAAGAGTGTTTTAATCTGAGTTGTCAATTGCATTGTGCTGCACTAATATCGCGTGGTATCTGATTTGCAAACAAAAATTCCTCCAGCTTGAGAGAGTTATCTGTGTACCCTGTTCCAAAAACTTTCTTAAAATTTCAATACTTATTTTAAAATTTTCAAGCTTAAAAGTAATATGCTTATGAAAATAATTTTTAGTTTTTTTTCTGCATCGTATAAAAGACCTCATCAAGATCCTTCAAACAAGATCCATGATTCCATATCGCATATTTTTACATTTAGGCTCCATGTGTTTCGAGGTAAAATATTTTCACCGTAAAAATATTTCTCTTGTAAAACAATTTTTGTAAAAATGAGTTTTTTTCATTTTGTTTTCCGTTGTTTGGAAAAAAATTTAGACAACAGAGATTTACCAATACTTTCAACCCTATATCCCGGAAAAAAATAGGAATTTTAGCCTCGCACATGATTCGAGGTGTTCAATAATTTGAAATGAAAAAAATCTTATGTATAGGACTCTGAACTCCCAAATATAAAGAGGCAGACAAAAATCTTTCATTGTCGCTCCAACACGTGTCGAGAGAGAGAACCGTGTTTTATGGTCTGGAGGCGAGAACCATGTTAAAGCAAAAACAACTTACGGGAATCCGGCTCGTAAATCATTTTTCACCAGTTGATGTTGATGTAAATCTATATATTAAAATAAACAACGATTTTGCAAATGTCCCTCTCATAATCAGCCTCCCTGACAGGTTCTTTGTTCTCTTTGCAACTTAAAAAGAATTTTTCAAAAAATTCCTTCTAGATTCTTCCTACTTTTAATATTTCTCTCTCTATCTCTCTCCACTTATTACCCCTACTATTTTTCAAAAAACTTTTCAAATTACAATCCAAACAAAGCACAGGATTCTGATTGAATTTTAACGTTGAGACACCAATTAATCCAAGGGCCTTTTGTGGGTTTGAAATTATTATTTTTTACTCGGCACATGACCTCAGTTAAAGGGTTGTGATTGATCCAATCTTTTTTCCACCGTCAGATTTCTAGGCTCAATCCATTTGGGAGGCAGGAAATGCCAAAATAAGTTGGGCTAATGTAATTAGCCTGGCATATCAATAAATTGGGTTAACTTAATCAGCCAAATGGGTCGAGGAATTGTGCAAGTCCACTTCAAAAAAATCATAAAAAAAGAGTCAAATAATAAATTCATCATTTTTCGTTTAAATTAAAATCATTTCCTTAAACGAAGTATAAAATCTTTTTACGTAGAAAATACAAGCTAATCAAGGATCTTTTTCAAAGATTTTGCCATACTAAAGTCTCCTCTCTTTGAGTCTGTAAGTAGAGGCTCTGAGGCTCATATGAAGAAGCGAAGCTAGGAACCTTTGGCTTGGCATTCTACAGAGCTCTCAAGCATCTCTCAAGGCTTTCAAAGGTCCCAAATCCTACTATCAAAGTTTTTCTCAAATCCCTCTCAAGCACTCAAGCTACGTGTTGATTCGTCAACAACACCGGTCTGCGCGCCGAATCTTGCAAAAATCGCACCTCAAACTCATCGTTTGGTCAAGATTAAGTTGCTCAAGCCCTCGATCAAACTTCGTTTTTCAAGCTTCTCAACTCGAAGATTTGAAGGAATTACCTACTATTTCAATCCCACAACAAGCTTTTGCAACTGTTGGATTGTAATTTCAATTGGAGATCGAATCAGAGGATTTTGTTCTTTATTTTGTGAGAGCAAGAGGATTGTATCCCTTATTCTTTTTTAAATCAATAAAATCGTATTTTGTGCATCTTTTTTGTGTTCTTTATTGCAGGACTCGAATTTGTGCGTTCTCCCTATCCTCGTTGATGTCCGTAAGTTTTAAATAGTTTCAACCTAAAGTTCTTCAACAGGAAATGTTGCAAGTATTTTATTCTTTGTTTCCAAGTCTTCTTGGCATAATTCCAGCATGGACATCCCTTACGAAATGACCAACAAGGCAATATGGATCAACTATATCGCGTAAGTATTTTAGACATACCCAGGTCTTGGTTTCCCAATTCATTTGTTTAATTATTTCATGGAAGAAACTTCAAGCCTATTTCAAGTGATATACATGGAAACCTAACTGGTGTCTAATTTAATTTCAGTCTTTTGGGTTGCTCTAAAATACCATGTATGGGCTAAAATGCTAAATTATATCACTTGAGAATTGATTTCCATAGAGTACTCAAATTCACATTTAACCCGGACCAAGGTGACATTCTTATAGAAAGTAAGGCACAAAGCAAAATGAAACTAGAAATTCCTATTCATAGAGTGCAATAAAAAAAACATATTCATGTCCGCTCATTATGTCACTTTATGCCAAAACTCAAACGGTAAACCTCGCGGAAAGTCCACCATATATTGCTTAATTTGGAAAGATAGGATTTGAAGAGGGTTTGAGTGAATGTGAGAGAGAGAGAGAGAGAGAGAGAGAGAGAGAGAGAGAGAGAGAGAGAGAGAGAGAGAGAGAGAGAGAGAGAGAGAGAGAGAGAGAGAGAGATTTAATGGCAGATTTAGAGTGATTTCAGCGTTTGAAAGAAACAAATTGAAAGTGATTTGGACCATTTGTGAAATTTCAATAGTAAAAAATGATTGATTTATGATTTATTGGTAAGTGTTTGGTTCTTTAGAATAGGTTTAATTCCACTGTTATGAACAAGTCAATAAATAAATACATAATCCGAAGTGGAGTACTGTATTTATCCAGTAGAACCTACTACTGTAATATTGATCCAGTAGAACCTCTATTGATAATTGATTTGTTTTCTGAATTATGGGACCTAAAAGGAACAACCATCGTTGGTTGTATGTTGGTCATGAATGTCACATGTTTTTACCTTACCCCTAACCACGTGGCTCAAAAGGTTAACCTCAGATTATATAGTAACTGCTTGCGTTCCACTGTAAATCACACAAACTTCCATTTATTAGCCGATGCGGGATACAACCCCAAGAAGATTGTGACACCCAGTCCAAGTATTGTACTGATTTGAGTAGATATGACGAGTTTGGTGGGTTTGTGTACATGTTTGAGGTAATATAAAGAAGGAAAAGCAGAATAAGATATATGTGCATGCAAATTAGGCAAAGCATGTGGATTTTATTTGTATCTATAAATGTGTGGCATAAAGATAAAAAGAAAAAGAGGATAAGAATGAAAACACACAAAGAATTATAAAGGAAGGTGAGGAGGACAAGTGTCAATTGGGGAAAACAATATTCGGTGACTGGTCATTGCATATTTAATAGAAGCAAGCAGGAGATGTTCGGTCACGGGTGAGGGAAGCCGTGGGGTGGTTTTGGTTGAGAGAGAGATAAAATAAAATAGTAAATTAAGCGAGAGAGTGGAAGGGAGAGAGATGTGGGGGGTGTCTATGGTAAGAGAATGGAAAATGGTGGCAGACAAATAAGAATAGGAGAAGAGGAGGAAAGAATTACAATAACCGGAGGCACTTTGGCCGGTAGACACATGGGTTGGAAAGGTGTGTGAATGTGAATATGAAAATTTATGTAAATATTTAAGAAAGTGGTTGATGGCTTTTCAATAATTATTTGTTTGTGAACATTGAATTGTTGGTATAAAAGATTTGGTTTGGTTGGGTTAGATAGGTTGGGGTAGTTGAGGTTGTTATAATGAAAATTACAGACCATGAATCGTAGTTTGTTGTTGTTAATGAAGTGTGTTCTTCTCTTTGTAGTGGATTGAGTAGCGACAAATCAAAAGCTTTAGTTAATAGCTATCGAGAGAGCTAAAAGAAAGGTGGTTGATTTATATGTTTTATGACAAAAGATAATGAAGGGTGATTGATGATCAGTAAAACTCTACCATTGAGTTTAATTGGTGGGTTGTGCTAAATTTTATAAAGCTAGCTGCAACAATTGAGAAAATTAACCGGTTAAGAGATTTGGTGAAATCTCATTTTTCAGAAAAAATAGTATCACAAATATGAGTGTGACGAGCTCCACATGGGAAAATTGGTAGAGGGAAAGACTTTTAAAAGGTTGAGATCTCACTTGTGTTTATGTGAAGATGCGAATTATATAATGGAAGGAGCTATGGTCAGCACCTAACACTTTATTTGAAAGTATTTTTCACAATATTGTTCCGGTAGAGGAGGTGTTGTTTCGCAAAATGGTCGTTAATCCATGATCTCCGTGAAATGAATGAAAGTGATACGTTTGAATAGAGTTAAACTGACGCGCGTAGCGCGTCGGCATCTCACTAGTGACTTCTAAACTAAATATGAGCACAATCATACAAATAGGAACTCTCAAAGTATGGGTGAGTATCTCATAACCTTCTTTCGCAAAAAAGCTTACAAGAGTATGTACACCAGCTATAGCAAAAATAGCTATTGAAAAAGGTACAAATACTTGTTGATATTCATTTGAATTGATTTTTTGCATGTACCCTTAAAAACATGTTTTATACAAGTTGAACAGCTCCGATTATTAGTGCAGGACTCCGAACTATGAGGTCCGCACCATAGGAAAGTAAGGGATCCCTTACTGGAAGGGATATATAGCCTGTTGGAAACTAGTTAGGAAAAATAATACTTTTGTGTAAAAGAAACAAAGAACAGATTATAAACCAAGTAAAGAATCTGCTTTTAATGACCAAATGTAGCAATGTGTGTGTGTGTGATAACAGATTCAAACACTAGCAGTAAACGGTAAAATACATGAAACAATTAAACTAATCTAAGTGCAACCAGATACGGACAAGAAAAATAAGAGGAGGAAATACAACTCACAGATTACAGACACTGACGAAGAAGAAATAGATCGAATCCAGCGATGGATCACTGTGTCCATAAAGCAGATTACGCCCTCGCCAAGGTGCTCACAATTCTGGACGTCCGCTTCCCAGGATGCAACAATCTTTATGCACGCAAACGCAGCACTTCGAATGCGTGCCCCACAAACAAAATTATGCAAAACTCTCTCGAACTCTATATGCGGAGTGTATGTGTGCTCTATGGATTTTTGGACGCCTGAAATGGCTGGAAACGAACTGATGCATTGGTTCAAACAGGCATGCACTGGTTCGGTCAAACCGAACAGCCACGCCCCACTTTGGTTTGGTGGAAACAAAATCAGTCTAAGTTAAACTAATTTGGCCCAATAAAAAACAGTAGGACTCTAGGAACCAAGTCCAATTGATTTTAATCGAAGCCCGAGCCGGGCTGGACGGGCGGTTCCTTCCATACCAAATGACCAACTTCGAGACTCAATTTCTTTCACATCTAAAAATGGTTTTTCCAAGTAACTATTCGATCAATTGTTATCTCCTAAACAACAATGAATATTTTCCCAACTCGGACTCGTCCTCAAGAACCACAACAAAGTGTGGGACCCAAAGATTTTATGCCCCAAAGATTGCAAAAAATCTTTTCAAAGAAACCATTTTTGTAACATAGCCTTGTCATGTAGAACCTCGAACACTTGTATTTAGTTATTTAGATGTTTTGCAGGTCAATCTAGCAAGACAGACTATTCAGGTGACCAAAGAATTGGAGATTTTATAAGGTACCGGTGTGGTAGCCATCTACAAGATCGATATATCTTTGGCTGAAGTTTGGAGTTCGAGATTGAGAAAACATTTTATTTCACTATTGCTATCTCCGCATGTACTCCCCAGTCATCAGAGAACCTCGTGCATTTCCCATCTACCTGTTCATTCTGTATTTTTTCAGTTTTACTGTTGAGGCCCGATGTGATATAATAGCTTTGAAGGGTAGTAGATGGTTTTCTTCCCATCTTTGTATTTACGTGAACTAGCTGCTCTTTGTAAATGCTTACTTGTATCCCCATTTTGAATTCATTCTGTTTTGAACGTGTATGGGGTTGATTTTCCAACCATCATTACATATAGCTTTCGTCATAATTGGATGCAGTAATTCCACGAAATGAAGATACATATCTTCGTAATCTTATCACAAGAAAACAAATACAAGGTGGTATACATACCACTGTTGTAGTCTAACAACATTTACCATATCTAATCATACAAAGTCTGGTCCAAACATTATCCAGGAATCGAAAATATGCATGTCTCCATGACTTGATGAAGAATATAGGACCACAAACACCCCAAAAACCTGCAGCAAATCCAATAGCCATAAGCACGTAGAACCAATCCACTCCAGATCCATCACCTGTATCATCTCCTTCGTTGTCTGCACCAGGTGTAGTTTTGCCATGATCAAAGCTACAATTCTTTATAAGTGGAAGCCCACAAAGCTTATTGCCGACAAAGCTGGAAACATTGAAACCCTGAAGTTGGGTACTCGATGGAATTCGACCTGACAAGTTATTAAAAGACAGATCCAAATAACTCAAAAAAGTCAGGTCTGATATGCTTGGAGGAATTTCACCATAGAGTTGGTTTCTGGATAAATCAAGAGCTCCAAGCAACCCCATGCTACCAATTTTCTTTGGAATCACACCACTCAAATGATTTCTGGACATATTCAGCGAAATCAATCCCACAAGACTTGTTAGTTCCTTGGGAATCCTTCCAGTAAAATTGTTGTCCGAAAGGTCCATGATTGCTACAAGTGACAGAATCTTGTCATATCGATACATGTTTCCTTTCATCATCAAAAGTTCATTCTCCATGTAACCATAAATACTGAAGCCACGACTGGTAGTATAGTAGATAGGACCGCTGGAATTCAGTTTCACTGCCATGGCAGCAAAATTATTGATACACCATGGTATTGCTCCGGAGAAATTGTTTTGTGCAAGATCCAAGACTTGAAGATAGACGAGACGACAAAGCTCTGGAGGTATCATGCCCTTCATCTTATTGGAGCGAAGGGTGAGAATTCTCAAACTTGAAAGGCTTTCCCCCATCCATGTTGGTATGCTTCCAGTGAACTCATTCTCACTGAGGTCAAGCACCACTAAATCCGTGCAGTTCTGCAAAGACCAAGTAATTTCTCCCGATAGATGGTTATTGCGCAAGTGCAATGATGCCAATGAAATCATTTGCCCCATGGAGCGTGGGATATTCCCTGTGAAGTTGTTGTTTCCCAGCTCTAGGACGCGTAGTGATGGCCAACTCATCCAACAGTCAGGAATTTCACCTGAGAGTAGGTTTTCTCCCAAATGAAGAACCGTGGAAAATGTTGTGACGTTCACACATAGGAAGTCCGAGATACCCCCAAAAAATGAATTGTTCGAAAGATCCAGCTCAACAATGGAGGATGTGGAGGAGAGACGGGGTAACGAACCATTCAAATGGTTGGAATTCAAGTAAATCTGGTCTCTACCACTAAGCATACCAATATATACAATCTCGCCATAGATTTGGTTGTGAGAGACATTTAGGAAATGAAGTGCGGAAGACAAGTTCCATAACCAACTTGGAATTCTGTCTGATATTCCAGTATTGGATATGTCAAGGGTATCAAGACTCTTTTGTGATTTAAGCCATGCGGGAAACTTCGGGCCCAAATGCCATGATGCAAGTTCTAGTTGTTGAAGTTGAAATGGAGGGATCCAATCGGGACTCACTTTTAGAGTCAACCGGTTTCCAGTGGCACGAAACATAGTGAGATTTACTAGATTGGTGAAATGAACTTCAAACACCATGCCTTCCAACAAATTATTGCGCATGTCAAGAACACTCAACTTTGAAAGATGTCCAAGACTTTCGGGAAGAGTTCCATTTAATTGATTTCCGGCAAGAATCAGTGTTTCCAAGTATTTCAATCTTCCTATAGTCTCTGGAATAGGACCACCAACAAGATTATTCTCTAGATTAAGCTCTCTTACATATTCAAATTGCCCTAGTTCATCGGGTATTTCACCAGAAAGTTGATTCTCCTGCAAGAACAATGTCTCCAAGGCATACGAGGAGCATTTTGATGAACTTTTAAACAATTCTCCCCCAATTTTGTTGTTTGATATATCAATAATGCTCAAATTGCAAAGATTGCCTATTGAGTTAGATAGCCTGCCTCCAAGTTTGTTCTTTGATAGGTCCAGAGTGACAACAGAGGCTAGGTTTCCAATGGTATTTGGTAGCTCACCTTCAAGTTTGTTATATGATAGGTCCAGGGTAACAACAGAAGTGAGGTTTCCAATCTCATGTAATATTCCACCTTGTAACTCATTGTCGGACATGTCAAGATACTCAAGTTGAGTAAAACTATACAGCCAACTCGGTATGCTACATTTGAGGAAATTGTGAGATAGATCAAGATATCTGAGACTGGTCATGTTGGGAATTAGAACAACTGGAAAAGGAGCTTCAAATGCATAGTCCAGGTTAAGACGAACGAGACTACTCATCCTAAACAAAGAAGCAGGTAAAGATTTAAACTGGTTGTAAGAGACATCAAGGGTCACGAGAGAAGTTAGGTTCCATGAACCTTCAGGTATACCCACTACAGTACATGAAGAGAGATCAAGCGAAATGAGGTTACTAAGACTAAAGATCCACCTAGGCATCACAGAGAAAAAGAAGTTATCAGAAAGATCGAGCACAACAAGTGAGGTAAAATTAACACTTTTGAGAGGAGGAATGTTAGGAAGTCTACAACCAACAAGGTGTAACTCTACTAAAGAAGGGAGCTTGTTAATTACCGGTAGCCAGTCGGGCACCTTGATTAGGTCCACACTACTTAAGTCAAGGTGTTCCAAATGGGGAAGAAGAGGAAGCCACTGAAGGCCGCCACCCTTAACATCCAACTCATAATTTCCTCCGAGACTTAGAAAACGCAAGGTTGACACATTTCCAAGTTGACGGGGGATCATTCCCCCAAATCTTGCCTTAGACAAGTTAAGATATTCAAGACTTGTCAAAGATCCGATAAAGGATGGAATCGGTATTCCTTCGAAGTCGTTTCGACTGAGATCCAGGTAACGAAGTTGCTTCAAACTCAACAAGGAAGGATTTATTTCACCTCCCAAAGTTGAGTTATCGTTCCCAAACCCATCAACACCCAGAATTTGATTTTGAAGGTGGAGCTCGAGGACATGGCCAGTTGTGTTGTCACAAACCACTCCTGCCCAGTAGTTGCAGCAGTCGTGTTCGGCCTCCCAAGAAGAGAGTCGCTCCGAAGGGTCTTTTAGGTGTTGTTTGAAGATTAGGAGAGCTTGTTTCTCGCTCTCCAAGCAAAGCGTGTTGACATGGCTTCCAGTGCAGAAGCTAAAATCAATGGCCAATAAGGTAAGATAGCTAAGAACAAGAAATGCCACAGTTTTCATAGACGTATTCATGGTTTTGCAAAAATTAGTGACCAGTTAGTTGAATTGAGATGTATGGATGACAATATTTCGTGTCCAACCATTCACTCAAGGTCGCATGGTCAGTCTCTTTCTCTTTCCTTTTCTACACCATCAAACTTCTTTTCCTGGAAACGTCTTTGGTAACCAATCACAAGGACCCACTCCCAACATTTTCCTAATTGTGAGAGTAGAATTCAGTCACTTTCCAATCCATGACTAGTTATTGTTGTAAACAAATCATAATCACTTGTTAAGATTTTCTTGGATGTTTTCGACTTGAGAGCTCAACTTTCTAAGTCTTCCACTCTTCCTCATTTTGTTTTGGTTGAGACTTGAGAGCCCACTTTTCTAAGTCTTCCACTCTTCCTCGTTTTGTTTGGGTTGAGACTTGAGAGCTCAATTTTCTATGTCGTCCACTCTTCCTCGTTTTCATTGGGTTGAGACTTGACATCGGTGAATTGAAGTAGGCGTTCTGCCAATAGTTCAGCGATTAGTTGGAGCTACTTTAAAGAACAACCTGGAGGAAAGTCTTTAGTTTTGGCATCAAGCAGTTGAGTTCGAGCATTGGTCTCTCCATCCAGGTGGGAAAAAATCTTCAACCAGCTTGTTTGATCTACCGGAAGAGACAGAATTCTTTGTTTGATCAATCAGAAGAGACAAAATAAGAATTCGAATGCAATTTCAGATTTGAGAGCTTAATTTTCTAAGTCTTCCACTCTTCCTTGCCCAGTGACATTGACTTTGACCATAACAATTCGACATTGACTACGACCATAAAGGAGTACTTATCCTATGGCACTATCACGCAAGGGCCACATTGTCTCCCAATTGATGGCATTCTCTTCTCATATTTCTAAAACCAATGGCCGTGTTCGGTTTGGGTTTGGGTTTGGGTTTGGGTTTGGGTTTGGGATTAGTCTCGCAACACTCCAAAACCATCATTCGGAAGAATTTCCAGCCCTTTTGGATTGAGGGATTTGATAAAAAAGAACAGAAAAAGAAAAGAAAGAGTTTGAATTTCTTGCCAAATCACTCCTTTGGAATGGATATTTTGGTGAGAACAAAGTCTAGAAACACTGGCGCTTTCACACACATTCACACAAACTCGCTCGCATTAAGTATGGGGCCCACAAAACCCACATTTAATGTGAGAAAATGTGTGCGAGAGTGTTTGCCGTTGTAGCATTATTGTTGGTGAGAAATGGAGAGGAAGTACAAAAGTGAGATTTTTTGACTGGTTCCTTCTCTTCCTTTGAGATTTTTGAAACGGCGGGATTTGGTGGGAAAAGACTCTCATTTCTAACCTCACATTTTCTCGCAATCAAAAGGGGCTTCATCATAAATTTTTTACTAATAAGCATAAAGCATTTAGAAAACAAATCCTAAATAACCTTTCTTTGTAGACCAGGTAGCTGCAGAGCGGTTGGTTTTCTACCAAGACGCTTTCTTGACGCCCATCAAAAGAGCCACGAGACGCCAATCCACGGAAAACGATACGAGACACCCGAAACAGCGCGTATACGGAACGAGGGCGACCCGTGTAAATGCACCGGTTTCTCACCCTTCCAAAGGAGCTGTTCCTGAGCAACTTGGACAAGTTGTAACGGTGGGTCTCCCGCAATTCGGACTGAAGATTGGGGGTCTTTAAACAGAGGGCTTTGCAAAGGTTTCGCGTCAGTTCGTACTTGGCCGCGAGCAGTCTGCGTTTGTGGTCTCGTATGTTTCGCTTCTCAGAGATTTTACTCGGTTCCTTGGGGGACGGAGAAGACTAGTGAAGGATTATTGAGGGAAATGGAATCGTGCCAGAGGAGTGGTGGTTCTGGTTTCCGGTGAGTCGATTTGCTAGAGGGGCAATGGCGGAGGCCGATCGCCGAAGAAAGCCAGCGAATGCCAGAGAGAGATGTATTTGCCAGCCCTTACCCCATTTTCCCCAAATCTGAGTAAAAATCTAATTTGGGCAGGAGTATTATTTTTAATTTTTAAAATATCCAATGACGTTAATGTTCTAAGTAAATACTAAAAAAGGGAAACAAATTTAATTTGGAAGGGAGAGAGAGAGTGCTCAAAGTTCTGGCAACAAAAAGCTCCGGTAACTCCAACAAAGAAAGCTCAATAGGCTCAGCAACTTCGACACTAGTCGACCGGCTCCGACCAAGCTCAGCACCTATGGCCGGTCCCATCTCTCTCTCAAAAGAGCGGTTGGAAAAATAGGGAGAGATTTTGGTAATGCATTAGAGATAGTTTTTAAGATTTTTGCACACGTTTCGAATTTGGGTCTCTTCAAATGAAAGAATTGGAAATGGTTTTATTGGAATGAGAACGCCGAAGTGCGTTTGCGTATAGTGCAGCATTGTAACCGTCCAAAAGTGTTTTCAAATGTTCAGATTAAAAACAAACTCTTCAATGACAAAGTTTGTTTTTAATCTAAACCATTAGTTGTTGAAATCGACGACTGTAAGCCGCCCCTAGAGGGCCACTACACAGGAGTGCACTACAGCACCTCTGGATCCGATCTTAGATAGAAGAATTTTGGTGAGAAAAGAGAATAAAAAGGAATCTCATTTGGACAAATATGTTAGAGACACATACTCATATACATAGATTGTACTACATAGATGGCATATGGGGACCCACCTTATAATCTCACACAAATAGTTATAATTCTATTAACTAAGGCCCCGTTCCAGAACACCTTCTTAAAAAATAAGTACTTATTTCATATTTTCAAATTCAAAAATAATGTAAATGAAAAATAATTTTTCAATTTTTTTTGCACCGTATTAAAGATCTCAATAAGATCTATCAAACAAGATCCATATTGATAGGAAAGTTATTTGCGTAAACACATGATTTTTGAGCTTGAAATTGCCTTCTTAAAAAATAAGTACTTATTCTCCTTTCCGGAACGAAGCCCAAATAGTACATAAATCTAAAGCGTTGGTTTCTTTAATCAAGTACGAGAACAAAAATTGGACCATATAACCAAGTAGATGACATATTCGGTATAGGTTCCGACTAAACATCTATTGGACATAATCCACAAAGTTTTAGACATAAAATACCATGAACAATACTCCATACCGTACATCTCATCTTGTTTGCTTCCTAAGGGAAATTGTGTTATTTTAAACTCCCAAAAAATAAATTACTTCATGAGATAATTTCTTAATTCTTTTTGGCACCATCCAAAAGATTTCAATGAGTACTTGTGAACGTTGTCAAAAACTCCGGGGGAAAAAAATTCTCGGAAGCAAGCACCTCATTCTGAAGGTCACATTAGAATGATTTTACGTAACACGTAAACAAAATGAGACGAATAGAGTAATATAGTAGTACTATCACATTGCTATTTTGATCTGACCAAACAAATGGGCTGAAAACAGTTTAAAAAAAAAGGGCTGAAACTGGAAGG
>CM033800.1:38240585-38265585 GCA_019656835.1 Rhododendron ovatum | reverse complement strand
GTTGGACGCCATATTCGGGCCACAAGAGCAGCCCAAATACAATTCCAAAAGCCCAAAAAGCTCTTTTTGACGAAATCCATTTGAGGATTCTCTCAGACCCGTCGTGTGGCGACCTCAATTTCCCACATCATTTGCTCCATTTTCGTCCATTCCTTTTCGCTCCTACCTGCTCTCGGAGTTGGGTCCAAATTCGCCGGCGATCTACCTCCGCCACCATCATTGTAAGTCTTCTCTCTCTCTCCTCATTCTTCCCAACGCTTTCACGATCGTCTCTTCTTACGCATCTTGTTAGGGTTGTTCGTAGAAGGATGCTTTTACGAGCTCACCTAGTGTATCTACAGACTATTTCTCGTAACCTTATGCGTTCAGAAACTGAGTTGAGAGATTACAGACCATAGCTGAAATCGGCCAGGATTTTAAAATAGCATCCGTACGTAGATATGGTGATTTGAGAAACAGTGGCGGTTCCTAGCGGGGCCCGAAGCCAATGTAGTTTTATGTTTAGAACAAAATTTTGTATTCTGTAGGTGTATATTGCTACTTGCTAGGTCCAAGAAAGAGACTAGATTGTGTGTATACCTTTAGTCGCCATTTAATTCTATACTTGAGCTCAATCAATGATTGATAGTTTAGAATTTTATGGATTTTTTTCGTGCACATTTATAAGAATTTTAAGATTTTTTCTCATTCAAGGAACTTGAAAGGGCCAATCCCATAGAATTTTCTCAAATTATCCTGAAAAACGACCGAAATTTTATTTTATGTGTGAAAGTATTTAGAATTGTTCAGGGGCCCAAACACACCCTGTCACCCCATTGTATCTGCCCCTAGATTTGAGGTTCTGAAGTCTGAATGTAGTTTACAGTGATGTAAAGTGGGGTGTTGTGCTGCTAAGGCATTTTTGGTGTGACTTACGAACAAATTGCTGTTATCAATGTTTTTTGTTATGAGGTTTCTTAAGGTAGATAATTCCTTGTCTATTAGAGGTGTGAAAGCTCTGATTCGTTGCTGAAACTGATGTAACTGCGAAATATCAGCATTTGTTTTAGGATCCATTGAAGTGCTGCTTTTTCATAATAAGTTTTGTTACTGTGTTCCTATTGTACTTATCAGCTCTGATTTTGATGGGTATTTCAGTTTTAGTGGGAGGTTGACATATAAGTACCAGGTCGGTTTTTAATCAAGATTTTCCATTTGAGTTTATGGATGAGTTTTTACTTAATTTGGTGGTTGGTAATGACTACTATCCAAATAGAAATGTTTTAGAAGGAAGAAAGTTACGACGTGAGACTTTTTCTGAAACTTTCCCTTTTTATGGCTTATGGAGTTGTCTCCAATATTTCTGGGTGCCACCTTCAGTGTTGTGATAGAGTCAAAATTAAGCTCTTCCAGGTCCTATCATTTTTTTATAAGTGAAATTGTGTTTCTTTTAATGAACAGGTCGACTAAAATGGCTAGTAGAGCAATCCACCAATTACTGACGCGGAGACTTCAGTCTCAATCTGTAAGAATCTTTTTCCCTGCTTGCCTTATCTATAAGCAAATCGTAGTTACAACGTCTTGTAGCTTTTGAACTTGATTGGAATTTCTGTATTAAGAGTATAGAATGTGAGACTGAGATGCTTCTTTGTGCTGATTTGGTGCATCTGAGCTTCTATTAAAAGTAGTTTTGTTATTTTGTTGTGGAAAATGTGTCTCAGTTGAAGATGGTAATTGGGAATCAATACAAATAAAATATCCGAAATCTTCACATTCTGAAAAGTGAAATCTGAATCCCTATGGAGCCCACATTCACGGAAGGACGGACAAATACAGTACTTAGTTCCTTCTTTTCAAACCAGGGGAAAGGAAATTCATATTCACACAGTGGAGTACCCTAGAAGGATTTGGTTAAAAATATTTGCAGAAGATGACAGGATACGAGTTTTTACACTACCAGTTCTTGTTTGGTGGGGCATGTCGTGGGTTTTCCCTGCGATGGTGGTGGAGCTTATTCAAGAATGGTATGGGGTTATTTTGAATAGAAGAAGACGGAAGCTTTGGAGGTTGATTTCGTTGTGCTTGATGTGACTCATTTGGCGAGAGGTTAATCGCACATATTTTGACAGAGACGAGATGTTGTTGCTTAAATTTAACATTCTTCTCTTTCTAGTTTGTTTAGTTTGGAGTCGAGGGAGTGTAAACCAACCCTTGATCAATTTCTCAGCTTGTTAGATGTTATCGGCATTTAGAGAGGTGTACAGGCTCTATTGATTGTTCGGTCTCTTCTGGTATTGTCCTTTTTTTAGCCTTTTGATCTTTGCTTTCAATTGTACATGGGTGGCATCACCTTGATGCATTTCCAATAAATTTATTAGCTATCAAAAAATTATGACACTGCTAGTATCAATTTACACTTAAATTGCAGAAGACAAGTGGTAATTTACGCGTGTCATTATTACTGTTTGCTACTAATGGTTACTTCTGTAGTTCTGTTGATAAACTTGATAGTGTGTTCGTTCTGCATAGTGCCAATAATGTTGCTAGTGGCACTCTCATATATATTTTAATCATGGAAACTAAAGATTGGGTTTCATGTGTCATGTGTCATGTGTATGTGTATGTGTATGTGTATGTGTATGTGTATGTGTATGTGTATGTGTACTCATTATCTGCTCAAGGTTCCCCATAATTAGCAATAGAAACTTACCACAATTGGGCTATTATCAAGAAGTAAGATGAGGAAAGGCCAATATAGGTAGCTTTCTGTGACATTTCCCCAAATTCTAGAGCACTACTTTCCACAAATTTTTGAGCACTTCATATGTTTCCTAACGATTTGACTCATCTCTGAGCGCTTTTGTTGCATCCATCAAGGGCTATTGGCCTACTCTTGTGCTGTCATTAACAATTTCTTACAACTAGTGAAACTTTATTCTTATCCTACAACTAGAATAACTAGTGAAATTTTATTCTTATCCTACAACTAGAATAACTAGTGAAATTTTATTCTTACTTCTTGTTCGTGAAGTGTCTAACTATGTAGCTTTCTCCAGTTTCTGCAAGCTAAGAAGCACGGATATGGATAGGACTGCAAACGAACCGAGTCGCTTGCGAGCCGCTCGCAGCTCGGCTCGTTAGTCGCTCAGCTCAGAAGTTAAACGAACGAGCTCGAGTCGATTTTTTCAGCTCTTTTTGTAAACGAGCCGAGCTCGAGCTAGGATAAGCTCGGCTCGTGAGCTGGGGGTATATATACTTAAATTTAGGATTTTTATTGTTATTTCATAATTTATTTTTTCCGTTTCACTTTCCAGTCAACCAAGGGAGGCGAAAGCATACGCACACCAGTATACCCCCACTCCATAGGAAAATGAAAGATGTATACCTTCACAATCGAAATATTTTTGGTTGTTTTAGGCCTATGCGAAGATATATATATATATATATATATATATATATATATATATATATATATATATATATATTTCGTTGGTCCGTTGAGGCTCATGAACAAGCTCGAGCTCAAGTTAAGCCAAAGCCCGCTCAGCTCGAGCTCGACTTGTTAAGTTTTCACTGAACTCGAGCTCGAGCTTAGGTTCGTTAAAAACTTAATAACCAAGCATGAACACTGTAAAGCTCGGCTCGGCTTGTTTGCTGCCCTAGAAACAGATACGGGATACGATACGATGCGGATGCGCGAATACGTGATTTCTCTAAAAAGAAGGATACGATACGTTAGGGGATACGTTGAATATAAAAAAGTAAATTAAAAATATATTATATATAATTTTTAATTCCTAAAATTTCATTAATGATTAAGGTTTTTCATTACACAAGTTAACCATTTCACATGCCGAGAGAGATATATTCACGTATAGTTATATATATGATTGTATCTATATAGTTATATATATTTACATACACACAACGAGAGAGAGAGAGAGAGAGAGAGACTTACAAGGTTGTCAAGAGAGGATATTGTCGGTGTGTTTCTGGTGTCGATTGGTGGGGGAAAAAGAAAAATATAGTCCTACTTGCATTTTAACTCATATTTTAAGTAATAACATATTTACCCTTGTGCGTATCCGAAACATATCCGAGCGTATCCAACACGTATCCGCGGGTATCCAAAACGTATCGGATACATATCCGGATTGTATCCGAGAGTATCCGCGCGTATCTTAAACGTATTGGGATACCCAAAAATAATTCTAAAAGCAGGATACTTTAAAAGGCATATTGGATATGTATCCGGAGAGTATCCAAGGGTATCGGTATCCGATACAGATATGATACGTGATACGGAGGCCAAAATAGAGTATCCGTGCTCCATAGTCTGCAAGAGCTTAGTAGTTAGGAGTGTTTTCCATCCACGCGAGGCAGACGTAAGATAGGTTACATTTTTTGAATGAGTGGCTATGCTTGCAAATCTTTATGGAGTAAAAGATTTGGTGCTGACTGTTGAACTATTGGTATCTTGGTTCGGTGTTACTGGATGAAATGAGTCATAAAGGGTTTATACAAGCATTGATTATTTTACTTTTCCTAATCTAACTGTTGACACTCTAGGACAACACTAACCACCCGCTAAATGGGCAGTGTATAATAGCAACAATGCCACACAGGCACACACGTTAGAATCCCAGTACATTCACAGATAGCAAAACACAGTGGCGGATTTGTATACATGAGATGCGGATATTAATGGACTTTTTGCACATTAATCATTGCTCTAAGGATGAGCGTTAGCATTTTCCTTTCATAATCCGTAATTGAATTGGTTGTGTTAACCGCTGATGTTTAATGGCATCTTCATGACACTCGGCAGGCTCCAGTTTTGTCATCACTTGTATCAAAGAAAGATCAAGAGGGAGTTGGATCTACTGGAATGAAGACCCTAAGAGCCTTTGCACTACTTGGAGCAGGTGCGACAGGGCTTTTGAGTTTTGCAACAATAGCATCATGCGCTGATGAAGCTGAGCATGGTTTACCATGTCCAAACTATCCTTGGCCTCACAATGGCATTCTCAGTTCATATGATCATGCTTCGTGAGTACCTGTTGAACCCATGAAATGGTTATCAAATGTGCTTTCTTAGTTGCACATGAGTAGCATAATCTTGTGATTCACTTGGTTATAAACTTATAATTATTTGACTGTTTTATATTCCACTAAATCCAATGTTACATGAGCAGGATTCGTCGTGGTCACCAGGTTTACCAGCAAGTCTGTGCTTCCTGTCATTCGATGGGCCTGATTTCGTATCGTGACCTGGTGGGTGTGGCATATACAGAGGAGGAAACAAAGGCTATGGCTGCTGAGATTGAGGTGGTTGATGGGCCAAATGATGAGGGTGAAATGTTTACTCGCCCTGGTAAACTGAGTGACCGCTTTCCTCAGCCATATGCTAATGAACAAGCTGCTAGGTTTGCCAATGGAGGGGCATATCCTCCAGATTTAAGTCTTATCGCCAAGGCAATCTTTTGTTTCTAATTTTGTTTCAAGGGACTTTGTGTATCTTTTTTTTTTCCTTTTGATCGAAGAGACTTTGTTTATCTATTCCCACGATTTCACACTGTTTGGCGTTTCAGGCTCGTCACAATGGCCAGAACTATGTATTCGCCCTTCTAACTGGTTACCGCGATCCTCCTGCTGGTGTTACTGTAAGTTCTACTTAGACAGTCTTTGGGCTGAACTTGTGGTATTATGGTTTTGGGTATTCAAAAGTGTGGATGATATCTTCCACAAACAGATGTAGATCTTCCACAATGACATTGACTTTGGTTAGTTGTACCAAAAAGGAAAGAAAGAATAGGTATGAAATGATTGGAAGAAAAAAATACTCAAAACTATTTTCCGCTGCACCAGTGGCTGATATGGTTGGCATCTATTTGGTCAGCAATGTATAAGCTTAGTGTAATGCCCTCATTCTTTGCTTAATCATCCTAGTTGTAATGTTATCGTAGATCCGAGAAGGGTTGCATTACAATCCATACTTCACTGGCGGAGCTATTGCAATGCCTCAAATGCTTATTGATGGTGCTGTTGAGTATGAAGATGGTACCCCTGCAACAGAAGCTCAGGTCTGTTTCCCTTTATAATTCTATACTATTTGATGTGCTTGTTTCCTAGATCCTTTTAGTAAGCTCATATTTTCTGGATGCCATTGATGCAGATGGGGAAAGATGTTGTGACATTTCTGTCGTGGGCTGCAGAACCCGAAATGGAAGAAAGGAAACTGGTATGCTGGCTTCAAAATCATTGCACCCTATTATTGTTGGAGATAATCAAATCTCACTTGATGTGCTTTTGCTTAATGCAGATGGGATTCAAGTGGATTTTCGTACTGTCATTGGCATTGCTTCAAGCTGGTTATTACAGGCGCATGAAGTGGTCTGTTTTGAAGTCTCGTAAGCTGGTGCTTGATGTCGTCAACTAAATCACCTTTAGTTCCTCTTTAATACAGTGTTGTGGTAGGACTAGAATTGGCAATAATTATTTGTCAAGCAAACTATTGTTTCTTTGTCGCAGTTAGTTGTTTCAACATGTTTGTGGTGTTGGTGCTGTGGGTGACCTGAGAGTGAAATATACAATCTAGAAGAGAAATAAAGAGACTTTGTACAAACTATTTGTTTTTCTGTATGTCCATGAACTTCTTGGTATTTTTGTGGAATACAAAATTTTCTGGATGGTTTCCGGTCTTTGGGATTGACAGATCTTTCATTTTCAGAGGGCCATTAAAATTTGAGTGATCAATAGGTTTCTTGGCATTGATGGAACACGATGTAGCTGGTCTTTAAATTCATACTTGTGATAGTTTGATTGGATCGTATTTGGTACTAACATATGTTTCATGCAACTTTTGGTAATTAACACCATCCTTAGTGATGTTATTGACCAACAAAATATTCAATAGAAGCAGGTGTTGTGCCATTTTATGTCATATAACCAATAAAATCCGCAAAGTGATTTTCATCCTCCTTGTTTGGACTTCAATTATTGATGGAAAATCAAGACTATGTTCATGTATCCAAAATCTTTGATAGGAATAAGAACTTGCAGACCTCAGCTGTACAAACGTATTTTGGACGGCCCAAATCTGAATAGTCTCTTTCCTCCTCAGCCGACCGCTCTCTCTCCTCTTTCTCTCTTCTTAAAATCCTGCTCGTCCAAAGCAAATTTGGACAATTCAAATGCGCGCTTAGATACCACGTGGATTATTCCTTATTTGTACCCAAATACTAACAAATTGGGTACCATGCGGTAATACCCAGCACGTATCCGAGCAGTCCAAATGTATTTTTGACGGCCCAAATCCGAACACTTTCTCTCCCCCTCTTGCGAGGGCAGTGATTCACTAGGAAAAAGAAGAAGTCCACTCGCTGGGTAAGAGAGTGGGATTGGTTCCCTTCTGTCTATCCATGTGAATTGTGAAGTAAGTAATACACTATCTCATGAGGTCCAAAGATTGGTTGAAAATGATTTCCTTCAATTTCAGGCAAAAAAGAGAGGAGAGAAATGGTTCTTGTCCCAAAGAGAGGTTACTAAATAATGGTTTCCACCTATATATGATAGACCCATAACAGGTTTCGACGTGTACCATAACCTCAACCATCACTGATAGTGATGTTGTGTAAGGAATCGGAGGGGCTGTAGTGCACCCGCCGCATTACACCGTATAATGTGGTCGATCTGGCTGTCCATCTAGGTGCGAACGGCTTGGATTTAATCCGAACTCCTATTAATCCTAGCCATTCATTGTTCGGATGAAAATCCGAGCCGTCTATTGCCGAGATGGACGGCCGGATTAACTGCACTGCACGTGTAGTGCGGGGGTGCACTACATCACCCCGGGTCCGTTTTTCATGGCCACCACATTTTTTTATGAACTTTAATTATATGTTGATCAGACAGATTTTCATAGTATTGGTTATTTATATAGTAATTGTTGGTACATGATTGACAATGAGGCTGCATTTGATTCGTTACATGCTAATGACTCATTTATGTATTACTTCGTCAAAATGTTATTCGTGCCACGATTCTATTTCTCTCTGTTTTCATCTTTGAACACAATTGGTTAATCTAGTCCCAAAGTTTCATCCACACTGACGTCGTTCCTGAATTGAATTTTGAAACCCGCTTTTTCGTGTCGTGATTCAATTTCTCTCTGTTTCGTATTTTGACTGAATTGTTAATATATACGCACAAAGGTTCACCCACCGCGTCGTTTCGGATCGAATTTCAAAGCCGGAAAACGAGTTTGGGTCTTACAAAATAGCCATAACCATCAATTGGAGATGCTCTTGCGTACTTTCTAGTCCTCTTTTTTTGTTACATTTCTCGATCTCTCTCAAGTACTTGTGGTCCATTGATGTTCATAATTCTATGTGATTAAAAAAAACCATTGGTGTCAATTGTCAAACCACGTGGTGAAGGAATTTATGCTAAAGGAACTTATGCCACGCAATGGATCCAATCCCAGGAGATCAAAAAAGGAAAAATAAATAAATAAGGGCCTCCCATGATAAATAACTTATTAATTTTCATTTAATCCTAGGTAGTAGTACTTGCATTTTCTTTGTTTAATGTCTCAATAGTCACTATTGTTAAGACAGAGACAGTATTCATGTTGCCTTCTTCCCTCTAGGTTTGCTTTTCAATGAAATAATTTATATGAGTTAAGTACTTATACTCTCTCACATGAGTTTTAAAAAATTATTTTATTTTACTTTTTACCTAATTAAAGTAAATCTTGCAATCATCTAGGTATCTTTTTAAGGTTTGGTATTTTCTATCAATATGGCTCCACAACCTAATAAGTTCCACTTACTCCTGAATCTCGAGACACTAAGTCAGAAATTCTGGTTTTGCCCTTACCATAAGTTGATTGAGTTTGATGATTAGAATATCTATATAAAATAAAAGGGTGTTGAGACAAGTTGTTGGAATGACTATGATTCATTTGATCCAAGGACTTATATGTGTTTTTCAACTCTCTTAGGAAAACATTCACATTCTTACAAATATATTACAAAAAGACCATCAATTTGTTTTTTCCTACCAATCAACTTCTGTTTTGTTGATTAAAAAAAAACAGTAGTCACCGCCCTCTCTCTCTCTCTCTCTCTCTCATCAAAGCCTCTTCTCTGATTGTCCGGCCACATCGCCCTTGTCGGTAAGTCACTCGGAATCCTGAATCCACTGTCCTCGGTAACATACTCTCTCACGCTTTCTCTGATATGTAGTAGTTTTTGGTTTTGATTATCTTTTTCTCTATTTTCCTTTATCTTTTCTAAAAATTTTATAACTATCTAAAAATTAAAATAATGTTTTGAGTCACTATCAAGATTCAAATGGTAATTTCAATTCCAAACGGAGTGAGTAGTGCTGTAGGCACGGACCGAAGTGGATAGTACCGTAGACACGAATAAACATTATTATTCCTATATAAGATGAGCTGATCGTAAACAATCCAGATTGTTAAAGATTTGATTGCTCGCTTCCCTTAACCTTTGTCTTCTTGTCAAAAAGAAACGAAAAGAAAAGAACCTACATAATACCATAGCATCATGAATCCAAAGACACATTAAAGATAATTACAAATGCCAAAAAGAGTACGTTCAATTTGATCCGCATTATATGCATATGTACATAGATATATATACGTATACAATTACAAACACACACACACACATATGCAAGTACCATCCACGAGCTAGATGAACATGAATTACACACTAGCTAGCCAGATCACTTAAGAACTGACTGATCTCTCGCCTTTGCTCATAACTAAGGTTTTAAATAGCAGTAGCTTTTTGTGAAACGACAAAAACTTAACGATCGTTGACCTTAGATTATCGCAATGTATCATTCGATACTTCTGCCACCGTTCGATACTCCTGCCACCGTTACGGCTGTTTAAAACTTGATTAGAACATACTATTAATTACCTGTTCGATCAGGATTTTCTGCTGCCCTTTGCATTGATTTGCTCTAATTAACGTCCCAAACTAAGAGCTGTTTGGACATCCAGCCTCCATGCAAACCCTCCATAATCCATCTTCCACACATCACACGGCATCGTTCTCGACATCTTTGATTTCCTCAATGTGTAATACTCCACTGTCACTCGACATGCAAACGCCGGATACTCGGCCGGCAACCCCTCCTTCACCACCAACTTCACCGCCGTCTCCGGCCGCAACGACCACCGTTCACCGCCTTCCTCCTCCTCCTCCCCCACCGCAACCACCATTTCTCTATACGCTTGGTTAATCCACCGCACACTGTAAGTGCTGTCCGATACAAAGGCGGGACACGTGTCAAGCTCTAGATTCTTCATCCTCTCCCCATCTGTTTTCCCCAACCACGCTCCTCCTCCTCCATGACGGTGGAACGCATCCGTCACACATTCCACCGTGACCCACGACTCCGCTGCCTTCATCGGCGGCGGAACCACAGCCGTCAGATCGGTCAGATCTGACCGATCTGACGCGGCGTGATCCATCGTGTTGCTCTTCTGATCTAACTTACCGTCGAAGTTCAACCATACCGGAAATTTCCTTACCATCGCAAGATCATGACTGCTATTAGATCCGGCGGCTGAAGTACACACCGGCGGCTCCAAAACCGTCCGATCAAACGCCGCATTTCCGTTTTCCAGTTTCTTCGTTTTGCACCTATTATTCCTTTTACCTCTCACGTACTTTCTCTTCCTTCTTCCATTAGTATCCGAGCCACTCTTCTCCGGCTGTGCCTCGCCGGATCCCGAAGTTCCGGCTACCGGTTTCGGTGCAATCGGCCGGAATCGTAGCATTATCGGGTTGACTATCGTTTTGTTGGCACCACCTCCGGCAGCCTGCATAGCGTAAAAACCTCTTCCGCCATACATATCACTCTCTCTCTCTCTCTAGAGAGCGACAGATGTTTTTATTACTCCTTGGGGTCTCTGTGTGTGATTTCCGGGGGGAGCTGAAACGATAATCAAAGCGATAGTACGTACGGTGGGCAGGTGAGAGAACCCGACTATGGCTACAGAAAATGTACCGAGGTGCTATGTTGGCCCACTTTAAATTTTACACAAATAATCGGAGCCGATTATTTTGTAGAAAATTGTTTCTATACTTTTCTAGGTAGACATCTACTTATTCGGATACTATCGAGTTTCATATAATTTTCGATACAGAATTCGTAGTTCAGGGTTATGAATCAAACATTGATTCATTAAATGATGCATTCAACGATATTCGATCAAAATAATTTTTTCCAGAGATGATATGAAAACTATGTTCGACAAAATAAATGGTTTCGATCATTTGTGTGGAAATCGAGGTGAGCCCACACGACACATCTGCATAGTAGTATTTTACAATACATCTGTGCATTTTTTGTACCCTTGGATTTACTGCAGGTGAGGAGGCGACACGTGCGGGAAAAATGTGAAACAATGAAGACATGGCGTTTATCAATACAATCTTCTCACTTTAAAAAAAAAAAAGAGAGAGAGAAGGCATGGACCAATTATTGGATACTTTCGGAATACAAATGACATTGTCATATAGTACTTCTTGCAAATAAAATATTATTACCACACAATACATGTCATTCTTGTCTCTAATCACTAGTAAAATTGAATGAATCCACTTTGTTTGGTTTTGGGAATTTTTTTTTGATGCAGTGAGTGGTAAAAAATAGAGATATATAGATAAAGAAACTTATTAAGAATCGTGCAGTGAGTAAAATTATTTTTCAAAACTTGTATAAGAACAAAATGGGGCCCTATCAAATAATTTATCGCTACGTAAATAATTGAGAATACCACGTTAAGTCCATTGAAATTTATCACTTCTCTCTTTAAGGAGGTTTCGGCTCCCATCCTAATCGTTACTGTCCATTATTAGATTCAATGATTCGAATTTACTCATAAACTCTTATCGGTCAAAGTTTAAAAATGTTTCAAAACCATTAATTACAACAAACGAACGATCTCGATCAAGGTTGTCTTTCCTAATCCAAAATATGAACAGGAGAGAGTCCGGATCCCTTTAAGAAGGGGATGATGTGATGAGAAGGAATTTGAGGCGGTGATTGGTGGAGAGGTTGAGCCAATGAAGGGGTGGCCACGTATCCGGCACTTTGGGAAAAAAGAAGGGACACGTATGTGTGCCTGGAGCGATGTGATGTGATGTTCAGTGGAAGTGGGGAGGTGGATTTTTGCTGGGAGGTTCCAGAAACTGGACGCGTGGAGAAGTCTTTTTTTTTGACGGGCGTGGTACCCGTCGGTGATTTTAACCGTTTAAACGTGTTTTGAACAATCCGAATTTTAGGAAAAAAATAGAGGAAAAGAGAGTGGTTGGGTAAGGGGAAAGAGATAATAAATATGAGTCATCCAAAATATGTTTGGACAGCTAAAATCGCCAACGAATACCGCCATGTGGTACTCTCGCTCGGCACCTAAAAATTTCTGGACGCGTGGCTTCGAGTTTTGGCAGTTGAGATACCCCTCTGTATGCTCTACTACGCGCCAATGTTACGGGTGGAAGACACCTTCGCCTATGATTGGATAGGGTTGGAGCTTTGGCCTTGGGAAAAGACAAAAAAGGTAGATCTCACATTCTTCTAGGAGATATTTTGGAGAAACTGCAAGGTGTCAGTGGTCAAGTTTGTCGTGACATACGTTTACATGTTTACACGTGGAGTGAGATAGTCACGAGAGTTTACTTGCAGGATAACTTCAACATGAAATCTTAATAAGGAGTTTCGAAATCTTGTGCTGCTTCATAACCAGATCAATCTTTTAAGATTTGTCGCTCCTCCCTTTTTAATAAGGGGACAGTAGAGTTTGAATATGGCTGCTGATTTTGTCACTCCTATTTTTGTCAGCGTCACTCTTCTGTAAGTATATATTTTGTGCAAAAATACACTTGCAAGGAAGTGGCAATAACGAAAAAAGGAAGTGACAAAATCATTTCCCTAAAGTATTTGTGAATTTTTCCAAAACTATTTTGATGTTTGAAATTTCTTTATTACACTTCTACGGTTAAAATTGTCAATTATGTTATTCATACATGTTAACCTGGTATCAATCATCGCATGGTTCAACTCATTTATATTAGTACAAAAAAATAGGTTTGATTTAGTGAGACAAGTTAATCTTTTAACATAAGTGCATTGATATAAGATCTTTTAATATCTAATCAATGAGATTTTTGACATGATTCATAATCTTGAAGTGGTCTAACCAACATAATGATTTTTGATTTTCTAGGTGTACACGAGATGATGAGACAACGGTCGGTCCAATAATAAAGTTGCGAATTCAAATTAGTGGACCAACGACCGATCGTTTGTAGCAATCTTAACCAAATAACCGATGTTATCTCAAAAAAATAAAAACAAAGACTCCGTAGAAAGGGATTGGAGGGATCTCTTCATTTACCTGTTTAGAACGGACACCGCTTGGTCGCCCCTCTATTATTTTCTCTCTGTATCGTTCTAATTTTATCAGATGTTTTTTTAGGACGCGTTGATTGCGAGGGTGGGGGTGGGTGTTATTCCTGTTTTCTACAGTTGTGTGGTGGTTGAAGTTGCGGGATGAATGCCGCGTGGTCATAATGAAAGGCGGTTTGGTTGAGGTCATCATCAATGGGATGGACGATGATATACTTTGATGTTTACTTTACTATGGCATAGCCACATGATCTGTGGACAACCATTTTAACTGCCTCTCAAACTTTAGTGGAAACAATTTTCAGCCAATCACAAACGAATCTTTTTAACCTGGGATATATATATATATAATTCACATGTTTCCTCATATCAATATCCACCTCTCCTCCCCAAATGAGACTAGGAAACCAATCCCCACTCTGAGTAGTGATTATTCAGTGGCCCTGGGCACCGTTACGTGATATCTCAGCTTTTTTTACACCGTATATTTTTATAGAGTTCATATACTTAGTATTGAGCCTTATGACTTTACACACTTGGTACTGAATTTCACAAAAATGTGTTGTGAATAAAAGCGTTCGGATTGATAAAAAAATAAAAATAAATAAGAGTGGTCGAGCACTACATGACATGACTGTGCCTTGAGACCAAATAATTTTACCTCATACCAATACCCAATGAGTGAACTCTTTTTTGAACGGCTTCCCATTGAGGGACCTAAGCGCCCTCCTACTCCTAACAAACTTGGGGTCAAGTAATTATTTTTTATCAAAAGAAAAGAAAAGCTTCGTTCATAAAGCCAAAAAGGATGGAAGAGAGGGTGATCGGGCATAGTATCCCTTCTTTGGGCGTGACAATAGAGATTCCAAACCTTTTGCGAGTTCCAAGAGGGACCAAAGAGCCATAACAATTACCGTCCCACCAAAGGTTAGTGGTCACAGCCAGACTTCGCAGGAAAACCAAGTTCGAGAAGACGTCATTAGCACAACTCAAAACTATAACCTCTTGGCCACCCAAACCCGGTGAGAGTAAGGCATGAGCCATTAGACTACTATCCTTGGTGGTTGGGGTCAAATAGTTTGATCATAATCAGAGACGGAGGGAGGTGTGGGCATATGGGGGCTAAGGCCCCCGCGCGGTTTCGGGTTTTTTTTTTTTAAATTTTTTTTTTTGTTTTTTTGTTTGGTAAGAACATCTAGGTATTGTATTTTGTATTGGATATTATTTAGACATAAAAATGTGTTCGTTTTTTGTCCCAAAACCCAATTTCTCTCTCTGTGCACGGTCTCCCATAAGTTTTTCCTTCAATTATTGATCTCATTTCTTTTTCTATCTCTCTATTTACTACCCAAAAAAACCTTCCTCAAAATTTAAACCAAACAAACTATTAGATTCCCGAACCTTCAAATTTCAAAATCGTGTTCATAGGTTGGCCCCCGTGTTTACAAGATCTTTGTTCCATTCCTGATCATAATTGCTCATTTATAGGTTGAGTTGGCTAACTTGATTATTCATAAATTAAAATGAAGTCAGTTAGAACATCCGTATCAACCTCTTTAAATTATGAACCAAATTACACCTTCAAAACTCACTTTATTACTTTAGTTATTCACTTTTAAAATGTCTACTGCATCAGACTCTTTACTTTCACTCTCTACCCAATTAAATATTCATACTTTTATATTTCTTCCATTTATTCCCATATTTCTCTACTCAATCAATAGTTGAAAGGGTGAATAACGACTCTTTAAAACAAAAGAGTCACTGTAGCAAAGTTATTTATTTTTCAAAATAAAGAGGAAGGAAGAGAAGCTAGGGTAGGGCATTTTTTGTCACGTGCGGATGCTCTTATACACATAAGCAAAGCATAGACATTTTTTTTTTGAAGGAATAATCTGACCGTAGAGAAGAAACTGCAAAACAAATGTATTCTGATCACGTGACTATCAATATCCGATCAACTTGATCTTTTGTGTAAAGAGTTACCTATTTGATTCCAAAAAAGTCAGACCAAAATTTACCTATTTTCAGGTGGACGCCATTTTATGCTGTCAATTTTACCTCACAGCTCCTACATTAGTTCCTACGGGCTACATGACAAGATGAGTGCAGGATAAGAGTATCACTGGCTGTGTTGCAAGACCATAATTTCATTCATAAAGTACCATTCCGCTAAAAATTTTATTTTTAAAATATTTAATTTTTGTTTTACGAAACATGTCATTTTCTTATCATATATCACTTTTAATTCAAAAAAATAAATATTTAATTATTTTCCTTAACGGAATGAGATCTCACTGTGCTTTTGTGCCGATGTCTTGAAATTGGAAACAAATTAATAAGTGAACAAACGTAAGCAAGATAAAAGGTGGGGACAAAAGCCTATGACACATGATATTTTCGTTATAATTTTGAAAGCACCATAACAAGTGAAACTGAAAGCACTAGTGCCATACGTTTTTTGATTCCTTTTTCTCCTCAGCAAGATTGAAAATGAAGGCCAACGCAAATCCAGCCCATCCTTTTACCAACTAGTACATGATTAAAGGGCCATCCACGATATCCTAGAAGTAGGACCCTTTTTTTTCTTCCCCTAGGTCAAATTCCTGATGTCTTAAATAGGTCATGCGCATCCGACTAATTCTCGGGGGTGGAGGTAGAATTTTTAGTTAGCGGGGTCAAAATCTAGAACCTTATGTGACTTACTTTTCCTATTTACCAATTGCCATATATGATTAAACCAAGATATCAATCAAAATGTACGTATAAACTAATAAATGTAATTTTGCATTAAAATTGACCCCACGACTTCTCATCTATTCAAAATGATGCATAATAGTCTCTTTGTAATGCTATCAATTTGCAAGACGAAGAAAACAATTGGGGAACTGAATCATGTTGGATGTTTAAAGCAAGTTGGAGCAATTTAAGGATTTTTTTTATGGGGTCAAAATAGCAAAATTTTGCTTCAAAATACCAAACGCCCTTGTAAGAAATCAAAGGCAGTGGAGTCATGACACCCCACTTGTACCATAGTTGCTCTGCCCATGCCTGGGGTATCAATCTCAATTACTTGCAAAAACCCATTTAAAATCGGGACAAAACCCCATATGAACTAGTTACACAGGCAATCCGTAATCCCCATGTTTTGGATCAGTTAAGATCCCTGATCTATCCAAAACTTCCACTCAGGTAAAACTAAGGAATACAAGGATTTGTCTTCATAATATAAAGCTACCAACATCAAAGAAAGTGATCGCATTCTCTGGCAGAGAATACATTTCAACTTGACCAGAGGTTTGATAGGGCCTTACCCTTTTGGCAGGTTGTCACACAATCCAGTACCATCTCGTTCAGTTGTTTCTCAACATCTTCCATGGGAAGACTTGCATCTATACGCTGCAATGCAGAACAATAAAATCAAGCCAAGTCTTATAAAAACAGCCTTGATATACGAAGTACGAACTGTATAGATATATTTCTTTGGAATCGCAAGTATCCAAGATTTCATTCCGACTAATATCCCGAGTAATATGCAGTTCCCAAATTACATGGCAGATAATTACTTGGCCTAACTCCAGGTATTCCCAACAGTGCTAAGGAATGAAACAATTAATCATGGGTCTATGGTCTACCCCTTTCTATTCGCACGTATGACCATACAGGAGTCATAAGCTTTGACTAACAATGACAAAATGCAAATTTTATCTGTTACTAGTTTGAGTTTGTAAATTGGAGAAGTAAAATGTAACAAAAAAAGCAGCAGCTAAGCTTTACATTCCAAACAACTGGGGGAGCAATAAGAATCTTTTTAGCCACTGATGTATAAGTTATGAGAATGCTGCCTGGGAGGATGCAGAAGGCGTTAGCCATAGATGCCCCTACTGGGGTAAAATTCCGTTAGCTGTTTTCACCTTGTGGTCTCAGTCATATCAACAAAAATAAAGATACAAAGATCCTAAAAATCATGAAAAGCCATCTAAAAAATGGACTTTAAGTTCAAGTTTAATCTGTGTTCAGCATCATTTAGTGCCTTCAATTTTTCCTTTCCCACCATCATGCCATACTAGCCAAAATGTGATGACAAACTGTAAGGTGATACCCACTGGATGGCATCACAACGAGCTGTATTATATAATTTTTAAGAGCACAAAACGATAATCTTTGGTATTGAAGGAGAGAACAATTAACTAAAATATATTACCTTCCATGAGGCATCATGGAGCAGCTGATAGGAGTGGGCAACTTTTCTTTGAAACTCAAGCTGCTCATACCTCTCACCTCCATAGCCTCCTCTTTCAGCAGCTTTCTGGAAATGCTCAACACGACTTTTCAGTCTTGAGTTACCACAAAAGCATTTTTAACAGAGAGCTGTTTAAAACTGTTTTCTATTCTTTTATGAACTTGATAAAAGCCAAAAATCAGTTTTAAAGGAGTGATCTCAACTCTAACTTGATCACACACAATGAGGAATGACCGATAACTAGAAAAGGCAACATAAGTTTTTTCATCTTCTACTATTCCTCATCTTTTTTGTGAAAGAGTTTGTCTACTTTACTTCCTTCAAAATTTATATTGTCACTAACTCTTTTTTGTAGCTAACTAAGCTACCCATCAAACGAGCAGGCATCTTGAGAACAACCACGAGAAACGACTAATCTGCAAGCTCTGCAACATTGTGGAGATCTTAATGTTCTACAATCCAATTGTACCAATAAACATAATGACAGAACCTCTTACCTCTGGTGGTATGTCTAGGTATAAGACCATATCTGGTGCCAGTAATCCCATCTCTGGAGCCTGCGCAAGGACTCTATTCACTACCCAAAAACAGAAACACAGTTGTATAATAGTTTGAAGCATGTGCTCACCTTACACCATTCAATATCCAGTCCTTTGGCAGATGAAAAAGCTACCCCGGAAAATGAATAACGGTCCACAATGAGGGTGGTCCCACTTCTCAGCTTAGCCTCCATTAAGGATCTGCAAGTACATTACAAGTTGGTCAGGTTAAAACCATGACATCTCAAATTATTTGCACTGACCAATACCAAATGACATTAAGGGACTATAAATCCAATATTCTAAAACCTTTCCTATTGGACCCATCAGCTAATAGAAAAGGAAAAGAAAAGATTGAAAATAGAGAATGTGAAGATGTTCCATGTAAATGGTTGTACATGTAACAAGGCTTCAATCAAATGATTCAGATACATGTGAAAATGTAAAGAGTTGGGGGCTACAAGCCTATGACGTGTCCTAAACCAATCGTGTATAATTCTGAAGATACTTCAGTCACTTTTAAATATTACGTAAGTTCTGAAGATTCAGATGACCTCTTTAACAGAATACAGAATGAACTTTTTTCAGTGACATGAATTCGGACACCTTTTCTATTTCACGAAAAGGGAAATCAGGCTAGCCGAAGCATAATAGTTGACCAATTGCAAAAGTCACAATGCCATGTCCACAGACAAGCTGACCACTTGTCATGCATGCCCAGTGGTGGATCCAGGAATTTTCGACAGATGGGTCACTCCTTTAAGAGCGACCTTAAATGTTTCAAAGTTGTAGGCTAACTCACATCAATTTTTATTATTTAATTAAAAAATGAGTGTATATATTCATCAAATATTTTTCTTGTTAGTGGTAGTTAATGTTGAGTTTGTAAAAAATATTAAAAGAAAAATACATATTTTTATTTTATTTTATGTGGAACTTAGAATTATAGTAATTGATTTGTGTAGGAATTTATATTATTGTAAATGACTTTGTGGTACCAATGGTAGATGAGATAGTTTACCTTTGGGTTTGAGGTTTGTACACTAAAATGGGTTTGAGGTCTGTACACTAAAAAAAAAAAACACATGAAGAGGTGTGTTTTAACCATTAAACACAAAAAAATAGAGAATGTAGGCGCTAAGATTCGAACCTGAGCTTAGACTGAGGGGAAGCTGCTTCCTTCCACCGGAACAACCAAGTACATGTTGAAAATATTTAGGATATTTTATATATATTACAAACTTAGACTTGGGGCCCTTCTTTGGGACCCAATTTTCAACTGGGTCACGTGACCCACCTATGCCTACACTGGATCCGCCCCTATGCATGCCCTCCCACAGAAGGCCTCACAAGAAGGCAAGGTCCACAGAAAACTAAAATTACTTCAGACTGGCACAGAGAATCTAAAAAGTGAACCATGTGGCTCACAAATCATGTCAAAATGAATCTGTTCAAGATTTTTAGTTGATATGGTATGCAGATGACTCATCTGTAAACAGATACTAAGTTTAGGGATATAATTAACCAGATGGGAACATCTGGATCACCTGTTACATCTGCAAATCAATGCAACAGGCAGCCAAATCAAGGTCACAAGTTCAAATTTGAAGTAGATAAGAAACGACGAAAACGTTTTCGATGGCATATGCAAGACTGAATTGCAGTCCTTTTCCACTGCATCTGCAATGATTTGCTACAAGTGAAGCAAATCTGCAATTGCTTCCGTTCCAAAATAAAATAAAAAAATGGCAACAATCAGGCAAACTGATATTCATATCTGAAATACCAGCAACTAAAAATTCAAATTCCAGCGACCACAAATGCGTATAACTTATAGGGAGTGAAGCAATAGGTTATTTCCTACATCATATCCAGCCCACTTTTCTTTTTCCAACTTCGCTAGAAAAAATGAAGCACTTGGCAGTTGGCGCATGTATGGGGCAACATGCAACCTTCATTCACACAATTTATGAGGTTCTCAATGACAAATTACCCAGCTTTGCAGCAACTAGTGCAACTTAAGTTCCAGTTGTAACAATTCCCTTCTTAAATGTAACAATCACTGATCAACAGAAACCGATTGATGTTCACTGCAATTCAAGTTATTAAAGTGAATGCCAAGTACTAATATAAGTGTCAAGCTGTATGATATGGACTTGGGTTTTCAAAGGACCTCAGACATGGCCAAACACGACAGGCTGCTTGAGATTAGGAAACAAACCTCTTCTCCCAACGATTTGCGCTGAACAGTAAATGGATGGCATGATCATCCAGCTGCGACTTATTGGTTAGATAAGATGAGATCATTTGCCCAACACCAGTATTTCTATCAGGAAAACGCCATGATTCAACTGAATGACCGAGTCCCTCCAAGTAAGAAATCAGCCTACTCGATTGTGAGGTCTTCCCACTGCGATCCAAACCTTCTAGTACAATTAAAGCACCTCTTGAATCACTTTTATGACCATTCTCCATGGTAATTTGCCTTGAAGCACACTTGAATGAAGATTTCAAACTCAGTGGTTGTCGAGATGCTACCGCCGCAAGTTTTCTAAAAGTGAAATACCTTCTTGTTAGAAAAACTTACTTCTTCAATCAATTGACTAAAATTCACATAGAACTAATGGACCTAAACAAGGATACTGATCCAAGCCGCATGAATATGCACACATGGAATCAAAGAATTCCCCAACTTCGTTTAAGCACGTGCAACCATCACCAAGAGTTTTGATATTGAGTTCCTATTAGACAACAAAGATCCCATGTTTTCCACTTCGTTCAAACACTAGAACACAAACAGAATTCTTCTAATTCTCAATAGATCTCTGTAGTCATCAATATTCCCTTTACTATTATTCTTGTCACTAAAACTAGTGAGACTTTACCATACGCTCAACGATTGGACCCCAATAGTTGTTAGGAAAGTATGGGTGTTAATTTAATCACTTCAACACGAACTTTTTTCACCAGTGAGGATCTGGGAAACAAATTACCGCTTCTCATCTGAATTCAGTGGCGGCATTAACTTAGTGAAGGTAACATTCTAATTTTCTACTACTTTCCCCTTTCTCCTCAAATTCTCCTTTGGAATATTACCAAATAAGTAGGGGGGGAAAAAAAGCACAGAAGCAAACTTCTTTTTTTTTTTTTATTAATGTAGGGCGTCCCAGGCCAGCTTACGCGCACCTTGGACTAATAACTACGGCCCCCTCCCACAGCCGTTCCACATGCTTACGCGTGGGGATGAGGTGGCCCCAAGAGTTAGGAGAGAGCAAACCCCTAAGTCAAAGGCTGAGATCACTTGGCCAAACCCTTGGGGTACAGAAACAAACCTTCTGTTTTTTTTTTCTGATCGGTACAGAAGCAAACTTAGAACAAGAGAATCAGGTGAAAGAATGCTTACAAAGCCTTCGAAATTGGGAAATAGCGAGCATGTATCATGACAATCTTGACCCTCCAAACTGAGATCGATCGACAACAGAAATCATCAGTACAAATCCACAGCTGACACGATCGACTTCAGATCCAATTGAGCAAATTGAAGGATAATCGTACGCTACACATCATAACACTTACAACCAGCCAAAAATTCATACATAAAACGGAAGTGGAAAAAAGGAGCTTAATCGGAAGTACCTGAAATCGACGAGGAAATTAGGGTTTTTAACTAATTAAAAGCCATAAGCAAGAACTCATATCAGTCGTTGCACAAATCAGAAGAGAGTGAGAGAGGGATATATATAGGGATTTTGGATTCAAATCTGAAGCTCGCAATTGCGCGCCATTTCCATGATCGATGAGGGAGGGAAGGTATTTCCCTCCAAAATTGGGGTGGGAAAGTGGGACCCAGTGAAAGTGGTTCGTGGATCTTTTTATGTCGGCAACCGCTCCGGATGGGTTTAATTGGGTAGGGATGCAACGGTCCAACTTTCACCGTCCCGCTTTTGTTCAACTACAAGTTGTGGATTATAATTTTTTTATTTTGTCATCATTTAATTTTATTTTATTTTTTGCGTCTTTTTAGTATCGCTCGCGCCAAACTTTCATGTTTAATTGGTTCGTCTAGACGAGAGGAATCAATTTTAGCAGAAACAAATTGACACTTTCGTTTTTTTTGTTTAACCGTAATCGACGCGTTCTCTTTCGTTACATTGTTCATCTCGACGAGAAAAATCAAAAAAGTATAACAATATATACCAAAGTTGAAAAAAAAAATACAATGGACTTTATACAAAAATGTTTCTTTTGATCGGCTTTAGTAATTTCATTTTTCAACTTTGGACTTTATTTTTATACTATTTCTTTACTCATCCTTATTTGATGAACCGGTCCGGCTAACGGGTGCTATAGCGCTCCATTTAACATCGTTTCTTGTGTTAGTTAACTCACTTTATGTCACCATCATGAGTTTGAGTCTTTAACGGTCTTTTGCTTTACCGAATCTACCATTTCCCTTACCTTTTCTTTTATTTACACTGTGTATCTTTTTCAAAGTTACTTCCTCCGTCTCTTTTTAAATGTCCTACTTCGTAACTCCAACTTATTAAAAAAATATCATCATTATATCTTTCACAACAACTTTTTCCTTCACTTTCCCTACTTACCCATCATCATTACACTTTTTACTCACTAACTTATCAAAATGGAATCTACTTTTAGGGACAAAATAGACAATGTATCAACTTTTACCCACTAACTTTACCAAATGGACACTTATTAAGGGACAGCCCAAAATGAAATACTGGACAATAATAAGGGGACGAAGGGAGTACATTTTTGCTTGTTTTTCCACTTTTTTTTTCTTTCCAGGTTTACTTGCACAGACAGTGCTATAATCACCGCACAAAATTTACCGTAGTCCATTCTGTATATCACAAAAATTCAAAAAAAATATTCATAAATTTTAAAATATTTTTTTATAGAGCCCTGTAAAAAATCATCTTCAATTAATATTGGTAAATATTTTTTCTGAATTTGTAAAGCAAAACTGCTCATTCTAGATTCGTAAAGGCAAAACTAAGTAGTTTCACCCTACAAATCCAAAAAAAATATTTACCAATATATGTTCGTGTCGATTTTTTATATAACTCCAAAAAAAAATTATCTTAAAATTTATGGAACTTTTATGTATTTTTTGGGATCCAAAGTGAATCCACATGCATCCAGTGCCTAGACTTTCTAGCAACGCCATGTCTAAACACCTGAAGCCCTAAAATGCCTAAACCAGTACGTCCCAAAAAATCCTCGTCGGAAATCGCCAGTGACTGTGACGGAACCCTCGCCAGCGAAACACAATCGACAATGATGGGACCCACTATTCTTCTTGGGTTCTAAGTAAAAAGGAAATGGAAAAAGAAGGACAAAACAGATTGCATGTGTGATTGGCGGTGAAATATAGGGTTGCCGAAGCACACTACGCCCGGGAAAAGAGGCCTCGTACGCTTGAGAAACGAACGCCGAAGCAGGGAACAGACACGTTAAAGGAAGAAAGAGTGGGAGTGGCAGCGGATAAACAAACCCATGTGCTGCTGATGGAAACCCAACGTTTCCTTACGGCTGTGGAGAAACAAGACTTGTCTTCAACAGTGTGGATCTAAACTGAGCCCTAAGGCTTCTGACTTGCTCAATCTCCGACCTCAGGCATCTCTATAGGGAGGGGGGAGGGGTGGGAGTCCCTCCCCCAACCAGAAACCTGGGTCTGGATTGTTTTTCGAGAGAGAAAGGAGAAAAGAGAGGATGTACATAAATTAATGGTTGGTTTGTTACTAGTTACAAAACCAAGGGCAAATTTGTAAAATCATCTATAAATACTTTTTGTGATGTTATTGTTCAGAACTTTAAAGGACAATGATACACCCACCACCCACCACCCACCGTTCCTCCCACTACACGCTCGCCGGGCCCACTCCGGCCACCGGACGGCCGATCCGAACTGTCCAAAAATTCTAAAAAAAAAAACTGAGTGGGCTAACGCGAGAATAAACGGCATCCGACGTGTGTAAGTGCTCAATCCGAACTTCCAAAAATTAGATGATCCGAGCCATTAAAAAATGGAAGATTGGTTCGAGCACTTACACACTTCGGATGCCGTTGATTCTCTCGTAGGCCCACTCGGTTTTTTTTTAAGAATTTTTGAACGGTTTGGATCGGCCGTCCGGTGGCCGGAGTGGGCCCGGCGAGCGTGCAGTGGGCAGAGCGGTGGTTGGTGGGTGTATCATTTTCGTACTTTAAATTAGAAAGAAGCATAAATCTGTCCAAAGGGAACCATTTATCTGGTGCCATGTAGCCCCTGTTAGCAATTGCCTTGATGAATTAGTTCTTTTTCTAGAGGTATTTGACAAACGATATATCCAACGAACAATTTAATGCGCCATATATTATGGGTCAACTCTTGTCTTCAAACAACACAACAAAAATGATGATATCTCGTCGTAAAATTATCCTTACATAGTTCGTTTGGAGTGTGAAAATGTAACATTCTATACTCAATGATCATATCGATAAAACATTTATGAATTACAAAATTTTGTCTGTTTCCTTTCTTTTGAAAAAAAAAAAAAGTTAGGTAATTTTGGAGTATTAGGTAAATTTTTTTTAGCTGGTTGAGTTGTTAGGAATCTTTGGAGCTCTTTTTTCATATTTCAAAAAGTTAGGACTTTTCTTTTTTCGTGCTCTCATTTCCCACCCTTCCATGATCTCTTACCTATCACCACCAAAGTATGAAGAAAGGGACAATCCCGTTACAAATCGGAAGTCCTTCGCTACATATCGACCTAGATCTGCATAC
>CM033800.1:38090485-38240485 GCA_019656835.1 Rhododendron ovatum | reverse complement strand
TATATGCGTGTCGAATAATCTTTCAATAGAAGCATTTGGTTCAGCTTTCAATTTTGCCTCAGCGGTTCTGCGTTCATGCTCTCATTTTTCGCTTCCGTTGAGATGTTTTCAGAAAACGTTTTTCGCTCAACCACGCGCATTGTGACACATTATGTCATCACCGTTGGCCATAACTTTCCGAAGGCTTCATGGCCTGGGGTGCCCTTCAAATTTTCCGAAGACTTTATGGTCTCGTGGGTGTCTCTTTTTCTTGAATGACCCAACCACACCAATTCTCTCTCTCTCTCTCTCATCTCTCTCTCTCTCTGTCTCTCTCATGATTTATACCTTCACGGCTCTCTCGTGCACACACTCTGTCTCGTCATCTCTTCCACTCTCTCGAATTCTGAATCTCAATACATTTCTAACGCCCTCCAATTCAATCTGGTGTTTCTGAAAAAAATGGAAACCCTAACCCTAGCTCCATTTCCAACCCTCCCCATCTTCTTCACCCAGTTCCTAATCATCTACCTCATCGCCCACTTCATCGTCTTCAAGAAATGGCCCCCCAAATTCCGCCCCGAAGCCGCCAGCTGCCTCATCTCCCTGGCCCACGGCACCCCAGCCGCCTTCCTCGCCTCCCGCGCCATTCTCTCCCACCCAAACTCTAGCTTCTCCTCGATCAACACCGATTCCCAGAACACCGTGCTCGATTACAGCATTGCGTACTTCCTGATGGACCTCGTCCACTACCTCGTCTTCTACCCGAGCGACATGCTCTTCATCGGCCACCACCTGGCCACCCTGTTCGTCTTCGCGACGTGCCGCTACGTCGTCCACCACGGGGCTTTCGCGATCCTCGTGCTCCTCGTCCTCGCCGAGGTCACCAGCCTCTGCCAGAACACGTGGACCCTGGCTAGGGCTAGGAGGGATGATTCGAAATTCGCGGCGAGAGTGTGTGAGTTCTTGTCCCCTCCGTTTTACGCTTTTTACTCTGTTGTTAGGGGTTTGGCCGGGCCGGTGTTTATGTATAAGATGATTGTGTTTTATTTGAGTGGGGCTGCTGATGATGTGATTCCTAGGTGGATTTGGGTGTCTTGGGTAGTTGTGGTCGTAATGGCGATTTCTGTTAGTATATTGTGGATTTCGAATCTTTGGATCGAGTTGTATAGGGAAAGAAGTGGGAAATTTGAGAAGAAAACTAGGTAGATGAAATAAGGGTGGTAATTCTGCCTGTTGTATGTTTGTTGGAGGAATTTAATGGCAATCATAATATTTTCAATTTCGCGGCCAAAGTGTATTGAGTTCTTGTCCCTTCCATTTTATGCATTTTACTCTGCTCTGAGAGGTTTGGCTGGGCTGGTGTTTATGTATAAGATGATTGTGTTTTACTTGTGTTGGGCTGCGGATGATCCGATGATGTGATTCATAGGTGGGTTTTGGTTTATCAGGTGGTTGTAGTTGTATTGGCGAAAACTAGGTAGATGAAACAAGGGTAGTTATTCTACCTGTTTTACGTTTATTGGAGCCTTGGAGGAATAAATGGCAATCATAAAATCTTTTCACTTTCGTGCTATATCAGATTTGGAGTTTTTGATTGAGCATTTTGGAGAGTGTTTGTAATTTGTTTCATTGAGGTATGGAATGCACCTTTCAAAAGCTTAGATGGTTATGTTTTGAAATTTGGACTTACTGCAGTTTGATATGTGTAGTCTCATCTTTTTGCCATCGCCCATTTGTTCACGGAAAATCTGAGTCTGCTTTCTCAAACTATGATACTTGTTCAACATTCTGTCTTAACTATCTTTTTGACCATCACACACCCTGATTCCTTGAGGATGAACACGGGTCCAATTTGCTCTGAACTTTTAATTTCCGTAGTAAAGTTGGCTTTAAAGATTCATCACTTTGGTTTACTTAACATTTGTACAGAACATGGTTTTCGGCTAGAACTTGGGATGCAGTTTAAGTCCCTTTGACCATTTAGAGTGATGGAGCTCATATGTATTCTTGTGAGAGTTGCTCTGTTGTCCCTTCAATGCTCCTTCTGGTATCTAAAATAGCTCATTTATGAGGTACTTCGTCAAAAGTTGTAATCTTGTTAGCAGAATTTCAGCGATTGATAAACACGACGTTAAGCATGAGACAGAGCCTATACGGGGTATGGGATTGGGTGGGCTGTGGTCTTGCGATTTGAGCTTCAGAGGGGGGTGACCTCTAGTCTGGATTAAGATACATAGAAGTATTGCATTTTGATAGGCAATGAAGCTGCCAAAGAAAGGGAAGCAAGGGATACTACGATCGGGTTAGTGTAATGTATATAGATTTGGCTGCCATGGACGTCATCTGCGGAGCTTGGTGATGTGTTGTGGTCCTAATGTCCCACATTGCTAAAGTGGTTTGTTGCTCATGTGGATATAAGCTCTTGGGCTCCTAAACCGTGCTGGTTTGGTTTTTAAGAGTGAGTTGTATCCAACCATCCAAGTGTGCATCAATAGGTACAATGATGACAATATTGTGATACTTTGAGGGATTTGAGTAAATTTTTCCAAATTTTTTAAATACTAGTACAAAGTACTCTAGTATATACAACAATAAAAAGAACAATAAAAGAACTCATCTAGTCAAGATATAAACCAAGCTTAGGGAAAGAGTTCTGGAGAGTGAGAGGCTCTCTCTCTTCCTTGAGAGAGAGAGAGAGAGAGAGCGCTTCAGCAGCCCACCCTCTTCCTTGTTCCCCTTCCCCCAACGGCGGTTTTTAGCTCCGTTCTCCCCCATCCTTCTCCTCTCTTCTTCCTCTCTCCCTACTACATATGGTTGTCGGTGATCGAGACTCTTGTCCTTAGTAGAGATGTTCGTCCACCACCCCATCATTTTTCGACCTTTGTGACCCAGATCTGGTTTTCCGATTTGGGGTCTTTGGCCCTTAGATCTGATCAACTTGGGCGACGAATTCATGGGCTTTTCTGCGGCAATGGTGGTGGCGCGGCAGCGGCAGCAGCTGCAGTGGTCTCCACGAGCGGAGCAGTGGTCTCCATCAACGTGGCTATCAATTTTGGTGTGATTTTTATGTTTTGTTGTAGTTGGGGGTACAGGCAGAGGATAATTGGAGACAGACTTAATCTTTGGCAATATATGCACAAAGTGGCTTCTTTCAGAATAAGCTAAAGAGATGTTTGGTTGCGAAACCATCCCTTCAAATCAAAGTCGAAAGGTATCAGATAGGGCAGGTCTAGAGACCCACATCAATTTTTGTGCACATTACAAACTAGTACTCTGCGTATATATTGATCCATATTTTCAGTAAGCATCGTTGTTGAGCATTCCTTAAATATTCGGGGCTGTTTGGGAGTCTACTTTTGGGCCTTTCAGTTTTAGTTTTTGCCTTTTTAGCTTTTTGGATTATAAATAGAATGTGTTTTTGAGCATGGAAGAGTGTTTGGGAGATATGTGCAAAATATATTTTGGAATAGTATTAGTGTTTGGTAGATGAATAATGAAAATGAATTATGGATTGATTTTTTACTAAGTTGCCATTGGTCTTTATTATTGTGATAAAAGATATATGAATATTTATTTATTTCTTTTTGTAGTATTTTTTTTATAAAAATTTTCATATGTGATGTGTAAGGACAATTTCAGAGCCTGAGCAAACGGAGAAGTTCCATTTTTCATTCCCTTTCAATTCGGTGCAGCATGTGGCAGAAATCATGGGAGGACAAAACAAGTAAATAGATAAGCATAGTTAGGGTATTTTGGTAATTTGACATAAAATGGAAAAAGCCAAAACCTCAAAAAGGACCTTCTACCCTCGTTCTGGGTTCTTGCCTCTGTAAGCAAAATCAGTGAATGTGTTCTCCGAAAATGAGTCATAGAAATGAGCTCCCAAACACTCAAAATGCAAAAATGAAAATCTGAAAATGCAAAAAAGCACTAACCAAACACCCCCTCAATGCATATACTTGGATTTTCCCATTTTTGGAATACTATAAAGTCGAATACCTTGTTTGCATTCGCAGAAAAAGATTCTGGTTGGTCATCGGAAAGAGCAAAAGTGATCTCTTTATTCTCTCAACCACTAATAATCTACTCGACTAACGTTTTAGTTGCTACCTGCGAACAGGAAAGGTATAAATAATATAATGAACAGGAAGGAATATGTTCAACAATTAAGAAGTCATTATATTTTTTTTTGTTAACCGGTTTTCGGGTCAGTTTCCGCGCACCTCGATTAATTCTGGAGTTCTGAAGTTAACAATCGAGCAAAACTAATAAGTTATTATATTTGTCTCCAATTCCCCTTTCCTCCGGCATGTTTTCAATAATGTTTCTTTCTTCGGTGTTGGTTGATGAAGTTAGGTTTCTATCCAATTGAGCTGTATTAGGTTGGCATTCTGCAGAGAAGTCATCTTTCTTTAATGTATTTAATTGATAGGATTACAAAAAAATAGAATGTTAGGAGTATTAATTGATTGAACTTTGTATTGTCTGTGAGGAATGTTCGATTAAACGGTGCCTAATTATGCTCTAGCGGTAAGGGGACTGCATAATTCAATTGACCAACTGGGCAAGACTTGGTATGTGCTTGATATCCGACCCCACCAACCGACGTATTTGGAAGATCAATCTCGCCATCTATCAGCGGGCTCAATTAAGAAGTTGTGGTAAAGTCTTGACATTGAAATTGATAGCACGTTGGTCGAAGTCGAACTCAAGATAGACTAAAAGCTTGTGAGGTCCATCATTGCTAGTTGAGTCTATCACTGTGCGGGATTGTTGATTACATGTGTAACAAATTTGGGGACGTTGTAGTGCGACATCACAGCCGTTCAAAAGTGTTTTCAATGATCCAGATTTAACACGTTTTCGTGGATGTTATAATTCTCCAATCCAGCAACTACCACTTCCCTTGGTTTTCCATCCGACCTGAGAGGAAGCCGGTTATCCAAATGTTAAACCAATCATGATCATCCAACTAAGCGATAAAATAAAAAAATGGGAAAAATTGACACAAAGGATTTTTCTTTTTAACATTGTAACGAGCAATTCTAAAACTTGATTTGTGTAGTAAATGTATCTTATTGAGACAAGTCAAGAACAATTGAGATTTGATTTGTCAAAGTGAGCGCTACAAAACTTGAAAGAAATTGCATCAGGTAGACAATTCATATATTAGTAGGCAAAAGACATGATGCCCAAAAACAAATCTAGTAGTTCAACAGCGGGGCTCTGGATAGATGTGAATGGTGGGGCAGAAATGCCTCCACTAGTTGGTTTAAACACAGAGCCGGCTTAGCGAGGAAGCCGTTGCTTCCGGCTTCCAATTCTTTTGGCTCGAATAGGGCTCCAAAATATACAGTTTATAGTTTTAAATACTAAGGAGTTTCAATTGCCTTCAAGTAATTAATATCTTCTTGGTGGTGTGACAGCCTAGGTTCTTTGAATATTTTAAGAGCTGAGTTTGAATCTCTATCCCTTATGTTTTCCTCTACTTTTTGCAAAATTTTATTCAAAGATACGTATGCGGAGATAGATGGTTCCATATTAATACTTCCTCTTTGGGTCCCAAATATCTTTGAGCCGGCACTGTTTAACAAGACCACTAGTTCTCTAGTGGGTTTGAAGAAGGCCAAATGAATTTTTACACTTCTTGTTCTTCCTTCAAGAGTTTTTTTTTTTAATACTGTATACATCAGCGGAGATAAGCGATGTGTTAGTATGTTAATCAACAGAGGATTAAACATGTAAATTTCAAAAGTTTGTCTGTCAACAACAATGACAACTAATGAGAACAGCCAGTAAAGCATGATAACCATGCATGGAGATGTGACACCCCGACCTAATTTTGGATATGTTTATCACGAAAAATAAAATTTCCTTGGGTCTAATGTAGTTTTTTTTTTTTTTTATAATGATACATGACACTTAGGTGGAGTTCCACCACACTAAAAGGACTTTTTGAAGTTTTTGTCCTTATTCAAATAATTTTTTGCGTTCATTAGTTTTTCACGATTTGTCTCGATAAAAAGAATCGGAATACTTTTCCCCAAATATTTTGAAAAATATTCACTTTCCAGCCAAAAAAATTAAGTTGGATTTTTTGGCTTAAAATTTGATATTTCCGAAAATATTTGGATAAAAGTAAATTTTTTTTTTTACTTTTCTCATTCATCTCGTCGAGATAAATCAATAATCTGCAAAATTTTGGCGTAAAACTAACAAATGCGATTTTTTTAATACGCAAGGACAAGACCTCCAAAAAGTGCTAAAATTAATTAAGCGGAATTTAGCCTTAGAGATACTAATATTTTACTTTAGGTAAACTGGAATGTTAACAAAATTTAATTGTACGTCAGGATGGAGTTATTTATGCAAACGAGAAATGATTAATACATTTTGAATCAAAATGCAGTAAGCCCAACCCTAAACACGTACATCTCTATGAACTAGAAATGAGTTTTAATTCCATATTTATAGAAGTAGAACTGAACCCGTACAGTTTTATCAATTGCTTCTCCCCAGCCCCAAAACAAACATCTCTCTCTCTCTCTCTCTCTCTCTCTCTCTCTCTCTCTCTCTCTCTCTATATATATATATATATATATATGTCTATGAATGTGGAATTAAAACTCAAAGCAACAAGGTGGATATATCTCAGAAGGTCCTTAATTGGAAGCACAAAACGGGTTGATCAATGAAGTGGATCGACTCTCAAGTGGGAAAGGCTGAGGCCAGAAAACGAGAGTGGTTTGAATGCGCGCAAGCACAGAACGGGTTGATGAAATATGCGTAATAAGGTTGCCAAGAAGATCAATTTTTGGAGTGAAGAGTGTATGTTCATTTGGGTGGTGAGGATGAGTGGAAGGGTGTCAAGATGATTATCATCGGGGACTTCGAGTTTTTTAGGCCTAATTAACCTCGTTCGATCGAGTGGGAAGAGATTGACAAGTTTGCTGCTGAGGTTGGCATTGCTTGTTTGGATGCAAGGCCTACATCGATCGTCTACAACCATGCATGCATGCAGCAGGGGAGGAAGCTAAGAGTCTAACAATGACTAAAACTTACAATTAAGGCTTTATCAAATTTATTTCCAAATTATCCTCTGGTTTGTAGGAAAGAGATCTCGGATAATAAATAAATTAGCAAAAATAAAGAACATAGGATGAGCAACTTATCACTAAAAAGAAGAATTTTTTTCCGTGCCAAATTAGAAAAAAAAAAATACTCTTTTAGCCTTTTTAACGAATGGAAGGATAATTTGATAAGAGGGTATGTTTGAAATAAAGTACGTAATTAGCACTAGGGTAAATAAGAAAAATGAAGTACCACCATATATACTACATTTTCTGAAAAGAAGAGCGAAAATACACTTCAAATTTCTATCACAAAATCAGCAAATATCGAGTACTCGTGAAAATCGAAAACTCTAAAACTAGTTAAATTATCCAAAATTATACTTCCTTCGTCCCAAATTTGTTATCCGTTTTTGGATATCCGAGTCATTTTTAAATTGTTTAATTATTATGAAGTACTATATCCTACATTAATTGAGAAAAGAAGAACAAAAAAGCATTCCAAATTGTTACGTACTAGTACAAAATTCGAGAATTGAGCAGCCACGAAAATTGAAAACTCCAAGATGTTGAATCGAACCTATGGAAAGGAAAGAAAAGAAAAACTAAAAAAATATTCCTCCTCTTGTTTGGTTTAGAAAGAAAGTGGGAAAAAAAAAAAAAAAAGGAAATCAAGGTTTGAGCACCATACATTTTCCTCATATTTTTTTTTTACCATTTTCCTTTCCACCAAACGTACCCTTAAGACTAGGGGAAAATAACGGCCAATGACGTATTTTGATAATTAATACCCGTTAAGAACATTTTCAGCATTAATAAATGTTCATAGCTTGTCTTTGACGGGTATTAATTATCAAAATACGTCTTGAGCCGTCGTTTTCCCTAAGACTAGTCAAATGAGAAAAATTCATTCACGGAAGAGTTGTAAATAAATTTTATGAAACCCAATCTCGATCGTTTAAAAATGTTTTGGATCATCCGAAGTAAAAATTAATTTATTAGCTGCCGTGAATAATTTCTTCCCCTAGTCAATTACCCAAAATTATACTCCAGAAGGCGCGCACACACTGGTACAGTGGTACACATGCAGGAGCTCTCTCTCTCTCTCTCTCTCACTCTCATTCTCAGACTCTCTCTCTGTCTCTCTCTACATGAAGATTACTCTGGTAAAGATGGTGCGGAGATTCACCGGTAAAAACCCTAACCTCAAAAGCCTCCCTTTTGTTCTTTTTCAGCTACATTTACATGTCGCCGCCTCTACGTTTCTCCATAACCCGTCGGTCTGTGCTGATTTCCATTGTTATTAACGTATGAACATGCAATGATTTTCGTTGGCTGAACCGTTGATTCAGTATTTCATTACCTCTACTTTTCTTCCTTATGTTTTTGTTTTGTGTTTCCGTTATATTTATGAACTCAGAAATCCTTTGACAAACTGGAGAGAGCCCCAACGTCTTCCCAAAATGGAAACTGATACAACGAAAACCCTAGCTGATGAAAATGGGGGGAACCCAGGTGAGAAACCTAAGGAAAATCTAGGTAACGAGTTCAGATTAGGTGAAGATGGGGAGCAAACAGGGGAGGGGGGGAGAAACCTCGAAGGGAATGGCGATGGAAACGAGAACGAGGAGGATGGAGAAGAGGAAGGGGATGGTGGTGAAGAACACGAATATTTTGTGGGTGACTTGGTGTGGGGAAAAATCAGGGGTTACCCTTGGTGGCCCGGACAGATTTACCATCCTTCAGATGCGTCGAAGCGTGCGACAATGTATAATCAGCGGGAGCGGCTGCTAGTTGCGTACTTTGACGGGTCGTTCTCGTGGTGCCGCCGGTCACAGTTGAAGCCTTTTGCCGAGGATTTCGAGGAAATGTCGAAGCAAAGTGATTCCAAGAGCTTCTTGAATGCTTTACAGAAGGCTGTGGAGGGGATTGGTAGGCTCGTGGAATCGAAAATGAGTTGCTCTTGCGTATCCAGTGAGAATCGGTTTGGGCTGGATAGACCATGGGCAGAGAATGCTGGAATCAGGCAAGGTGTTCTTGTGCCTGAGGGCGGTCCACGTAGAATCTCAATTCCTCGGCATGGACCAGCAAGAGTAATTGCAACTGTTAAGTATATTGCTGAAGTTGGTTGTACTAGCGGTATGCTTGAGCTCACAATGTTAAAGAGTTTCTTGTCGGCATTTTATCGAGCAAAAGGAGGGCACAAACTAGCTGTGTACCAAGAACCCCTGCAGATTGAAGAACTAGAAGACAAGAATAGGAATTGGGAATCGGATGTGTTTGATTTCAGCAGTTCAGGGGAAGAAGTTAAAGGAGGTCGAGTGCCGTTGTTGCAGAAGTGCTACAAAAGGAAGAAGAAAAGTGTGGCTAACGGTAAGAGAAAAAGGAAGCGCAGCCACTTCGCACCTCCATTAGGAAGGAAGAGGGGAAGAAAGGAGGAGGCCGTGCTTTCAGGGTCTCCTAAATCTGCAGAGAACGAAGTATTGAGTGCTAAACATGGCAGCGGTGGGGGTGAAGAAGCAGAAGCTAAGCAGGACAACGTATCTAGCATTGAGAATGGTGATAAAATTGCCGAAGAAGGAACTGAGAATGTGTGTGTAGCGAGGGAAAGGAAGCAGAGCAAATATTTATCCCCTCCCTCCACAAGTCTGAAGTGGGTGTTGAGAAGCTCGAGGTCTAAGAGGGAGTTGGAAGCAGAATCCGTGAAAATTGCTGAATCGTTAGGGGAGCGGATGATCAGGGTTGCTGACCAACTCATTGGATCACCTCCCATTGCAAAGTGTGGTGAAACATTTCAGGAAAAACTCCCTAATGAATTTGATAACCCAAGAAGTCCTCATCCACCAGGAGATTGGAAGAAGATAATCAACTCTATGGAAATCAATGCCTCTACAAAGGAAGTAGTATTTGAACAACGATCTGCAGCCCAGAATCCGGTATATTTCAGGGTGAAGGATTCGGTTGATAGGGTCGGGAGATTCATCTCTGCATTCAGAAGTGCACTGTTCTTAAATGGTTCCAACTACAAAATGTACCACTGCAAATGTCGATCAGGTGGAAAGAGGAAGTCTTCTGGCGTTGATAAAGCGTCCGCCCGACTTCTCCCTATAAAGCAGAATCTAGAGATGATGACACAAATGCTGGAAAAGGCTGATGGGAATATGTTGCCTGAGATGAAGTTGGATTTAGAGAGTGAGATGAAAAGCCTATTGGAGAAGGTGAGCACAATGGCCGACTAGGATTTGTCTCCTGACTCTTTTACATGGGAAATAGATAGGTTTTAATGTGCATTTCTAATGAATATGGCTGTAAGAGAGTAGGTGAAGTTGAGAATATGGCTAGGATATACTTAAATCTGTTAAAGGCTTGTTCCTGCAACAACAAACTGTTTTCTTTTTAATCTTAGCGACCTTCAACAAACTGAATCTCTCAATGTAACAAAAAAAATTCAGCTGCTACTGAGCCGTTTTTCTGGCCAAGTTTCCTTGGAGTTGAATCTCTATTTGGAAACTAACTTTTCACTATATCAGTTGCCAAGTTTTCTATTGTGTTTTAATTTGAACTTATAGCAGTTTGATATGTGTAGTTTCATCTTTACCATTCCCCATTTCCTTGGAGGGATATTTCGAGATCGCAGCGAAAGTGAAATGAGTTATTGTCCCCTGTTTTATGCGTTTTACTCTGTTGTGAGGGGTTTGGCTGGACCACAGGATTTAATTCTGATTTTTCCTTCTGTATACATCACACATGACTTATCTCTGCCTGCCTTGTGTTTCAGAACCAAGCAGCAGCAACAGCTCCACCAGGTCCAGCTTCAGCTTCACAACCACCACGAGCAGCTCCAGCTTCACAACCACCACGAGCTGCACTATATAAGGGCATCTGGAGGGGCCGTAAAGTGTGCACAGTGGGAGGATCAAAGCCAAGTTGGTCCCAATACTGACTGCCTAGGGAATTTTTGCTTTGTCGGAACTTGTTTCGCATTTTGATTCCTTACCATTAGATATGACAGACTTGGGTCATTGTGCCAATTGGTTTATGTTGTTTCGCAAGTTGGTTTTCATATTGACTGGATATTGAATGGTTGGTTGGCAAGTAGGTGTTTGGTGTATGTATTGACTGATGTTAAATTGGTTGTATTGAATGATATTATCTGTAACATAGTTTGTTATGTTTTAGTTTCATCTTTGCCTTCTCCCATTTGCTCATGGAAATCATAGTCTGCATCCTCGAACTATGATACTTGTTCCACATTTCCTCTTAGCTATCTATTTGATCAGAACACACCTTGAACATCAACATTCCATTTGCTCAAAGCTTACAATTCCCATAGAAGAATAGGGCTTAAAGATTGACTGCTTTGATTTACATAACAGTAGTACAGAACATGGTTTTCTGTTAAAACTGGTATGTCGTTTTACTTGACGAAGCATGTGCAAAAGCTGATGAGTTTGTTTGTGAGAGGGGCTCTGCTGTCCCTCCAATGCTCCTTATGCTACATGACATGAAATAGCTCGTTCATGAGGTACTTCATCAGAAGTTGTGATCTTGTTAGCAGGGTTGGAGCAACCTCTACTAGGATGGGATCGGGTAGGTTGTGGTTTTGCAAGTCAAGCTGGAGAGTGTGTGGCCTCTAGGCTGGATTAAGATACAATACTGCCATGGATGTCATCTGCAGAGCTTGGTGGTTTGTGACGATCCTAATATCTCACATTGCTTAATTATATAGGTTTGGTCGTGTGGTTATAAGCTCTTGGGATTCTTCTTCACCTTGCAAGTTCGATATTTTTTTTTGGGTTGAGAATTGAGATCAAATTCAAGGGTGTGTCAAAAAGTACAATGACATCAGTTCGATACTTAGAGTGGTTAAAAAGGTGAAATTTTATGGAATATTACCAAATATAAGTTATTCCATATTTCCAGTAAACATAGTTGTTGAGCATTCCTCTAATATTCAATGGCAGATATAGAATGTATTCGTTTTCTTGAGTATCTTGATTGAAATAAAGTAATGTCACATTCTCGACCACTAATAATTTGCTTGACTACTGTCTACTTTCAGTTTTATTATAACAAGATGTCCGGGCCAACTTGCGGACATCTCAACTAATTTCGGGGCTATGAAGCTAACGACTGGACAAACCTCCATCAGAACCAAGGTTTGGAATGTAGTGTCAAAACTAGGCAAGCCCAGCTTGAACTCAGCTCGTCAATTTTTATTTATTTTTTTTTAGCTCAAGCTCGGCTTGAATTTGTTTAAAAACTTAACGAACGAACTTGAACATTTTAAAGCTCGGGTAGATTCGACCTGTTTGCAGCCCTAGGCATGACCTGTGCCTAGTTTGAGAGTTTCTGCTTTGAGATGGTTATCACGTACCATGACTTGAATTTACATTTTTTTGAACAAAAGTTTCTCCCCAGCTTCGCTCACGTGATATTAATCAGAATCAACAAATAGAAGTCACACACAGCCTTTAGTCATCACAAATTCATACAGATTTAGAGTCCAATCCTTAGTTTAAGCAAATTGCATGAAGAAACATAAATTCAAACAGAGAGTGATGACTTGATCAATGCACACCAAGTAAGGATAATAAGCTGTAATTTATGAAATAAAAGAGAGGTCCCCTGGAAGCTTTCTTCTAAGGTCCCATTAGTTCCAACTTGGCCATTTCAAAAGCTTGGGTTCTCCATCTAGGAATTATGAACAGCCACTTCCTAGTTGGTGCGACAAGAGTTGCTTAAGAGTAGAATGTATATGTCTTGGCATCTTGTATAATTTCCCTCAGCCCTCCAATGGATGAGAAAATCATCAAAAGAAGACCCAGGATAATGCAGATCTGCAATTCGAATTGATTGATCCGCGTTAAACTTCAAAACATAAAGGAAAAATATAGTAGTATGACAAAATCAAAGTCAAGTTTCAAGCCGTTCATACCCAGTTAGCAAACCAAGACAAAACAAACCTCTTCGGTTTATAGATGGCAAGCCACATGATGCAAGGCAACTGCAGAAAGGAGCGAAAAAAATATATGGAAGAGAAAAAATAACGACAGTATGATATTTGTACGATTTTGGTTGCGAGAACCATTTTCTGAAATTTCAGTAAAGAAAAGAACCATATGTATAGTTGCTTACGAAGAATGTTGTTGGTGCAAACGCAAACCCTCCGACGAAACCAAGAAGAGCACCAAAGAAAGGGAAGGTCATGCCAATGAACATTGTGAAAGCTGCAATAGAAGGGCGTAAAATGATGTCAACATCAGAAGAATGTAACTTCTTCTTCACTATAACGAAGATATTTGTAATGCAGCAGTTTGGATTAAGAGTAGAGTTCCTGACTTACCCACGTATATATTTCGTGAAACAAAGCGAAGCATCCAACTCGGTTTGAAGTGCAATTTCTTTACGAGAAGAGTTTCTATCATGTCAAACACCGGCATTGCAAAGATCTAAATTGATTGACAGAAACAAAGAAAGATTAGACAAAAAGTCCCCCAAACCCATCAATATGTCAAATTCATTTGAACAACTTGATCAAAGGAAATTGGTTGTTCTGCACCTGATAGCTTCCGAGAACGTGAACAACGACAAATAAGTTAGCCATTGCAATGAGCCATGTGGGTTTCTCTAATGAGAGGAGGATGTCGTCTTCAACTTGATTCCCAAACATCCAAAAACCGAATATAGCGACGGGGAAGTAGCAGAAGGCCACAACTATATAGCCAACCATGACTCCCCTCCACATGGGGACCTTGGATGGCTTCTCAGGGGTAGAAGGGATTGTTGCTTGAATCTCTAAGACGACATTGTGCCCAGCATAGGCAAAGGCAACATCACCCAAGGCATTGAAGAAACCAAAGACCTTTCCCGGTGTGGTCGTATTAGGGTTGCCATATTTCGCACCCTTTTGCACCCCCTTGTGAACAGAAGCAGTCCAAGCAATGGTAGAGTAGCTGCAAGATAAATAAAATGAGGAAAAATCAAACCGTAGCTACAAGAAACTCATTTGAATAAGGAACCTCCCTCTCTCGGAAATGCTATGTTAAATGGAATCGGTTACGCAGACGGATCTTAAACATTTAAATATACGGCCTATGATGAACTATTACGGCATAAAATGTCGCAAATCGCAATTGGGAAAAATAGGGAATCTGTCACAATTATCTTCGTCTTCTTTCAAAATTGAAGAGAATTGAGGTTCAGTTGTCCTATTCTGGTGTAGATGCTCAAAATAATCACGTCGTACTATAACGGCTATAATTGGGATCAACTAGCAGTGCTCTTCGTGTTTTCAGCCTCACATAAAAAAAAAGTACCAAGAAAATCTAATGTATTGGCCGAGAACAAAAAGGGATTTACCTGAAGGACATTATTTCCGCTGCTAAAGACAAACCAGAGATGGAGTTGAAGCTGGGAAGATGGGATAGCACGAAATGGGCCGAGGCAAAGATCATGATGAAGAAGGTAAGCTTGATATCTTTGCAATCTGTGCACACCAAGTCGTGGAATTTCTTTAACGACTTCCCTCCGGTGACCATATAGACGATGTCCACTCACACCTCGCAAATGAGTTGTTGGGGCACTACAACATAGAGACCGAGCTTCTCACCAAACGCATGCTGCCCCAGCTCATGGTATCTGTCGAAACGTTTTCCAGCTACCATCTCATGCATCTCAACCATTGGCCACAGTGTGTACAAAGAAATAACCCATGATAGTATTAGTATGGTCACCCCAGCTCCCCTGAAAAGAGGAAAAACAAGTTCAATACGTTTTTTGCTTGAAAGATGTAATGCTTAAGTGTTAAAAGGACTGATGTAGAGCGGATTGCATCCATGTTCCTTGAGCGATTGGACCGAGCACATCCCAAACCACACTGGAGGCGAGGCGACAGTGGCAGATTTACCCGTGGGCCTTCGGGTTGATGCGAAACTGCCCACTGATCAATACGGAAGATGATCAAGGATGCTTTTTGGACGTTCGATATTTTTGCCTTTCAAAAGGCCTATTTTGCCGTTAATAGTAATATTTAGATTGTTAATAACTTTTGATAGAAAATTCCGTTTTAGTTGCCGTCTGTTTTGGCAACCTTATATTTCATTATAGTTTTTTATTTCCTAGTCAAATTAGAATTTTTCTTTTTGGGTAATTTTTGAATTTCCTTTGATTAGGGTTTGATTAGCGGCCCTAATTGTTTCATAAGTTGTCTAGTTTCCTTCACCCCATTTATATTCATTTGTAAGATTGAATTAAAAAAAACGAGATTTATCTCATCATTGAGTGTTCGAACACCTCTAATTCATATTTGTTCGTGTTTTCTTCTTGCAAATAATTTCGTACAAGGAGACTGCGCTGCATCAATGACTCATCATACATTTGTTCGACTCACGTAAACTTGGTGTTTTATCTTTCTTCTCTCTCTCTCTGTGTGACTGTGTGGGTGCGTGTTCATAGTTGTACCTTTATTTCCCAACATTATCAACTCAAGCAAAGTTTCTACTAAAAATCTTTAAAGAATGTTTTTTAAGGTAAATGAATAGGGGGATAAATAATGATCCTACATACATACCATCCAAGATCTGCCATTGCAGAAGGGAGACTGAGGACTCCAGCTCCAACCATGGCAGTGACATTGTGGAAAGCTGCGTACCACCACTTTGCATTTCTTGAAGAGGTGACCGGAAGCCATTCGTCGATCGCCTTCTCCTTCTCAGTCCGCGTGTCAAAATTACGCACTCTTTCGGGCGAACTGGCTGTATCCGAACTTTCTGAGGCGACTCCCCCCTCTTTGTTTGATTCCTAGTTTGAAAATGTAACAAATTAAATAAACAGAACTGAAAAAGTGACTTTCTCCCTAATATTAAGGGGTCATTTGGTCTAATAAGCCAAATGATTTTCTTTTTGTTTTTATTTAAATTTTTTTGCATTTATTAGTTTTTCATCAATTTTTTCGGATTATTATTTCCCCATGATGAGAGGAATCTAAAAAAAATAAAATATTACAATCGAAATCGAATTTTTTGAATAAAGACGAACAAATTGACTTATTTTTGTCTTTATTCAAAAATTTTAAGTTTCGATCTCAATTTTTTACTTTTTAGATTCCTCTCATCATGGCAAAGCAATAATCCACAAAAAATTAATAAGAAACTAACAAATGTGGAAAATGGCTCATTTTTGGGACACACGATTTCAGGACTAAGACATGATCTGAGCCGTTGATTTTGTTATAATGTTCGTGAAATTTGTTACATATATATACAAAAAATCACACAAATTGAGCATATCAAGCGGTACAATTGGGAAATGTTTGTTTTAATTTCATACTAGACGTTCAATTTTCTCAAGACAAACATGCATGTTTGGTTCATATCGCTTTTGAAGTATATATGATGAGTGGGATTTTTCGCGTGATGGGTTTTTTATGCACGCCAGTATAATGGAAAGGGAAGGGGTAGGGGTCTGGGTGCTTGATTTCAACCTTTCATATGAGGATCAACAAATGCTTTAGGGCACGTCGAAGACTATGATACAACTTTAAAAAATAAAAAATAAAAACGCTTTAGTAACATCATACAAATGCGTAATTAATTAATAGTACAAAAAAAAATGCGTAATTTTGCAGTTTGCACTCCTATTCGCAATAAAAGAAATTAAAACCGTAAAAATGCGTAATTTTTCTTGTCAACAAGTAAGATTATAGTATTGATATAGAGCCCACCGACACTTACATAACGGAGTTCATTACAAATATTTTAGACAAAATCAAACTAATTATCATCTAACTAATGCAAAATGAGAAAAATACAAAACAAAAGATGATCCAAAAAGCTTAATGAGAAAAATGCGTAATTAATAACCCAAAAGATATGGGTGTCTCATATTTACCATGATTCAAAATTTTGCATACCATACAGTTTCAAATTCACCTTGCGCACTAACCAGAAAAAAACGTAACATATATATGCACCAAAAATGTGTAACATACACACCAAAAAGAAGGGGCGCTTCCGATCTCTTTTGTCCCGAAAATCCTGGTGCCTCGACACAGAGGCACAAGATTTTTTGGCACAGAGAATTCTACGCGCCTCAAAAAGAAGTGCCTTATTTCACCTTGAGCACAAGCCAGATTGTTTTGCTTTAAATTTTGTCTTATTTCTTATATTTCTGTTTCGTGATTTTTACTTGAGAAATGGTTCTAACATGTCTTATGTATACTTGTACGTTCGAGAGAGAGAGAGAGAGAGACTGACGTAGTTGGAAGCATAGTTATCATCAGTTGGAGCTTCAGTTGCCATGGCAGCTTTGTAAGTACTGCAGAGAATAACAATGAAGAAGATAAAGAGAATACAAAAGAGGATTAATTATCTCAGTTAAAATGTCATGGGAATATGTACCGATCCAATAAATTCTCTAAACAAGATAGTTTTACAGCCTCTTTCGCTGCCCAGGAGAGAAAGGGAAAGAAAGGGGATTGGTCTCCCTTATTAGTGAGAGAAGAAAAGAAATGGGTGTGGTTTCTCACCAACCCATCTAAATACACGTGACAAATCAAATTCTCACTCCCATCTCCGGCGACTGGTCTCTTCTCCGGCGACCTGGAACTCTCCTCTCTCTTTTCCGGCAACCTAAAACTCTCCTCTCTCTTCTCCGGCAACCGCACAGCCACTAGTCCGACAACGAAAAGATGCCGTCGTTGCCGGCACGCGCTGCCGGAAGTTAAGCGAGTGAGATCTACTCTCACCTACGCTCCCCACTCGCCTCTCTGTTCTCCTTTCTCACGGAATTGCGCCAAAAGCGGCAAGAAACAAAAATGGGCTTTGAGGGGGCTCTCGTCTCCCGCCCTTCCTCACCCTCTCGTCTCCCGCACTTCCTCACCCTCTCTCGTCTTGTGGATCATCCAAACGGAGGTGAGATTGAGTCTCCCTCAGCTCCTTCCCCTTTCTTTGCTTCCGAAATTGCTCAATCCAAACGATCTGTTAGAGAGAGAGAGAGAGAGAAGGTGACGTCAAGGACAAATTAGTTAACAGGGATTGGAATTGGAGAGGGTCAAGGTTGGGGCTGTAAACAAAAAAAGAAAGTGATTAATCTCTTGGAAAATGATATTTTCATGCATCAAAAAAAATAGTAGAAAAGCTCGACTATCATATTATATCAAAACTTTTCATTATTAGCAGTCGAAAATGACGTTGTCTAGTGGTTATTAAAAACTCCTCCCTTCATACCCCGTGACATTCTTGTTTGATTTGTCATAATGTCATAAACAGATCGGGTATCTAAATTAGCATACTTCATCTTGACTATTCTATTTACAGACGAGAAGAGCCATGAGCTCACTACGCGATTTGTAACTAGAATAAAGATTTAACTGCAGGCAACTTTTTGTGTGGAGAGCTCTTGGCTTATTACATCGCACCTAATCGATCAGAATTAAAATTGTATTGCAAGAAAACTTTTTGTGAGGAGACTCTCAGACCTCATGACTAGGAGGGACATAATTAGAATAAGATATTGTAGTAATACTTAAAACCTGAATTTATAATATCCACCACATATATATTAATTCCTTCAAATTAAAAAAAAAAATCGAAAAACTAGCTAAAACTTCTTTTGGCGAACATGCACTCCCATGGTATGTAGATGATGAGAGATTAGATGGGGCTCTCACTAGTAGACAATGAGATTAATTATTCTCCCAGCTGGAACTAGCATGGGAATGAAAATAATTTTTGTTGTGCTTATATAGGATACAAATTTATATCTTTTTTTTGGTTCGATTGTCAACGGTGTGTCCAAACGTGCACCTCAGTTATTCTTATTGCATTGGTTTTTTTGGGTCTTACAATAGAAGTTATATCTTTTCACGCTAAGCTCCTCCCCATAGGATTTGCACACGCAATCGTATAGTACTTTAGTGTTGCTACACAATCACAAGGCTAACTGCCCTAGTCGCATTCCTATTGCATTTGTGATGTTTATAATTTATATTTAAACCAAATAAATTTTTTGTTACAATTTTATCATATCAAAAATTATACTATGCCCTTGGGACATGGTTATGCGGTGCCCCAGGAAATCTCTGCACCACACAAATATGTGCGGGCCACTAAAATATATGATGCAGAGAGTCCCTGAGACACCACGTGGCCATACCCAAGGGGCATGGATTAATCTCTCCTTCAACCATATTGATTAAGAGCATCTCCAACAAGCTAACCAAAATTCTAGCCATTTTGCTTAGGAAAAATGAGTTAGCTAGCCACCAAATGATTGATACACCCGACAGCCAAGGCCAAAGAGAACACAGCTGTTGACTTCCCAAAACTTCCTAGGAAACTTTGAGGTATACCGGGATACCAAATCCTATGATATCTCTTCCGGTTTGTTTTTTATTTTTCGGCTATTTTTCGATCAAATTTGAATGATCGATTTCGTTTATTTTGTAGAGTTCACAGCAAAAACTCTAATCAAGTCAAAAATTGTGTTCATCGGACTTTATTTGATACATGATCGGCCCACATGAAAATTGAAGAAAACCAAAACTGAGTCCAAAAACACACTGAATCAAAACCCAGTTTTGATTTTTTTACTCAGTTTTGGTTTTCTTCCATTTTCACATATGCCGATCATGTATCAAATAAAGTCCGATGAACACAATTTTTGACATGATTAAGGTTCTCACCGAATTCTACAAAATAAACGAAATCGACCATCTAAATGTAATTGAAAAATGATTGAAAAATAAGAAACAGACCGGAGGGGATACCATAGGACTTGGCATCCCCGGTGTACCTATAAGTTTCTCGACTTTTTTCCTAGGTCTCAGGTTGAGGTTCCCATGGACTTCCGAATTCTCTCCAACGAAACCCCAAACCCAAATCTAGAGAGGTGGAAAATCAGTCGATTTTAATTTCAATGTCCAAGCTACAAGAAAGGAACCCAGCGTCCAAAGCCACCGATTAAAAGATCAGTCAATTTTTATTTTGGGGCTACAAAAACAGGAACCAACCTTGGATTTTGCAGATCAAATGTTCGTCTTCACTAGTCTTTCACTACAACGACGATGAGAAATCACGTCTTCACTGACTCGTGAGAGTGGGAAATCTCGTCGCCGGTGGTCGCGGGTGTGTTTTGGGGGAGAGAGAGAAAGGAGCAGAGGGCAAGCCAGCCTTCCGTACCTCGCTGGTCGAGGCGAGGGGGCAAACCGGCGAGTGGCTGCCGACTCTTCTGGAAACCGGAAAAGAGGAGTTTGGCTGGCCACTTCCACCTCGCCGGAGCTGGAGCGGGGCCGGTGGAGATGCTCTAAAGCAACAAGTTGAAACTTTAATGAATATTAATATTAATTAATTTATTGGCTAGTACATATTTGTCTGTGTAGGAAGTCCATCGTCTTCAAACCCTATTCATCCCATTAACTAGTTGCTGACTTGCTGTCTTCTCTGCGTTTACTTTTACATTTTTTTTTTTAGAATATATTTTTACATCTTTTGATTATGTATTGGATGCACTTTACTACTTTCGGGATATTTATGCTCCTCAAGAAACTTCAGAACATAATATAATCTCCAACTTATTAAATAAATTATCCCCTCTATCCGGTCAATTGTTCTATCCGACAAATGCAATCTTCGTAGCGTGCATTACCGTTTAGAGACGCCTTCCGATAATATTTAAACAAGGATGTATTGCCTAAAAAATGAATGAGAGATAGGGGTGAGATTTATTAGAAGATTAATGTTATCTATGTCGTTTAAAAGAGAAATGATCACAACTGCAACCTTGACATAGAAATATGATCGAACATTCTCAGTAATGTATGCCTAGACATTTTTTGCGTTGTTTTATAATACGATGTTTCACGAGATACTATAAATTTCACTACAGTATTAGTTATGGCTCGGGAATTTGAAAAGTAACTACGAACGGCAAGGACCCATGTCATGATCACTTTAAAAATTTTCCATTTTTTTTTTTTGTTGCCACACGGTGGGATGGTAGTAGAGTGGTTAAAAAGATAAATTTTATGGAATACTCCTACTACCAAATAGGAGTATAAGTTGTTCCATATTTCCAGTAAACATGGTTGTTTAGCATTCCCCTAATATTCAATGCACATACTAGAATGTAGTCGTTTTCTTGACTATCTGATTGAACTAAAGTGATAGTCACATTCTCAACCACTTGACTACTGTCTACTTTCTTTTTTATTATAACCATATGTTCGGGCCATCTTGCGGGCAACTCTACTAATTATGGGGTCTTGAAGCTAACTACCGGGCAAACCTCCATGGGACCCAAGGTTTGAAATGTAGTGTCAAATCTAGTCAAGCCCGACTTGAGCTCAGCTCTTCAAATTTTTATTGAGCTCGAGCTCGGCTCGAGTTCACTTAAAAACTTAACGAACGAACCTAAATACTCTAAAGTTCAGGTCGATTCAACCGGTTTGAAGCCCTAGGTATGACCTGTGCCTAGCCTGAGAGTTTCAGCTTTGAGATGGTTATCACACACCATGAGTTGAGTTAACATTTTCTTCAACAAAAGTTTTTCCCCAGCTTATCTCTCAAGTGCTATTAATTAGAGGTGTCAATTCGGGTCTAGTAACATGGTTTCACTCAAATTCATTCATTTGTAATTAGTCCAAATCCACCCATATTTAAATATGGGTTCTAATTGGGCCAACTTAATAAATCAACTGATTTTATGGGTTTAGATGGATTGGTAATGGGTCCAACTCAAAAAAAACCTATCCATTCTTCTAAGGGCTTTTCACACACGAATGACGACGAATTCAGTTAAGGTAAAAATTCAGTTTCTTGCCTCCGGACAAAACCATTCTGGGTGGGTCTTTAATATTCGATCAGATTCTCTCTCTCTTTCTCTCTCTCCTCGTAAAATCCAAGCTCACCGCTTTCTCCATCTCCAAAGTGAAAATCCATCTTCTACCCACTCATAGCCCACCCAACCCTGCAAATCTTGCTTTTTGGAGAGAGAATGATAGTGGTGGATCAGTGTAATAGTTCTGAAAGTTTGGATGGGTCATGGGTGTCTCCTACACCCTGTTGTATTCACCGACTATGGTGTAGGGAGGTATTCCCGAACAGATACGTTTAGTTGCCGAACACGTGGTATATGATAGCATGTGGAAGATTGGACAAGACTTATCGCCGGGCAGTGCAGTGAACGACGATAAGGGCCAATGAAATGAGGAGTCATTGGACCAGGAAGTCTGTTCGGCATGTTTAGACAAAAGACAGGAGAGGTCATTTGTCATAAAGAGACCTGTGACATATGAGGCCACTGGTCTAGATGGAATGTTCGACAAAAAGATAGTCGAACAGGGGAAGAAGTAGTCCTAAATCGTGAGGCGCCAAGAACGCTCTAGAAGGTTCCAGTACAGTAAATATTATGTAAAAAGGATGAGATCCCGAGTATGTAGGATCTTGGAAAGATACCCAACGTGAATGAAATGTTCGGTCAGCTAAGGAAAAGAGTCCTAAAAAGGACTAAAGCAATGAATTGATAAGGGAACGAGAATCCAAAAGATCCTGGGTTCCTATACGAGGTAGGAAACCTAGTAAAACACGGATATTTGGGCAGCAAGCATCCATAAATCTATAAATATGATGTAAACCTAGAGATAAAGGTACGATATACATTGCATTCTCATATTCTCCGACTGATAATTAGGGTTTATTGACTAGTACATGATACTAACTTTGGCATCGGAGGGCCTTTGCCACGAGAGGCAGATGTGCTCTCACCCCTTATCTGTTTTGCAGATTAAGATGCCGACGACGAATTAGAGTTCCGGTGAAAAGGCACTTATAAGCCGTTGCAATCCAAAGTGATCCGAAGCATCAATTGTTTTCATCCCCCTACATATGGTATCGAACTGGCAAAGGTTTTGTTGGACAAAATCAGAACTTTATTTTTACGAAAACAGAGGAAACACACTCGATACAAAATGGGATAATTGGATCGCCGATCGTGTTCTTCACTCATCTAATTCATCGCCTCAAATAAGTTCACCACGGCATGGCGGAATTTTTCAATGGAGGATAGATCTCAGAAGAGAGAGAGAGAGAGAGAGAGAGAGAGAGAGAGAGAGAGAGAGAGAGAGAGAGAGATGTTATGTCAGAAAGAAACAGAGAATTGTCCCCGTTAAATCTATTCTAATTCTAATATCTAATATATAAAGGGATAGTAATAGTTTGATGTCTCCTATTTTTTATGGAATTTTTAAATATTCATCTTCATATCTCATTCCACGTAAGTATTCATCCCGATCATTTTGAACGGTTATGTTTTCATCCTTTTCACTTGTGAAATATCTTATCTACCCTTATTTGGTGATACACATAAATATGCATAAATATTGTTGCCTAATTAGGTGGCATGTAATTAGGAATTATGTAAATACAGTTTCCTAATTAAGTGAAATTTGATTGGTGATTTGAAACGGAAGGAGATAAATTCAAATCTTTGTTATCTTTTTTTCAATATAAATCATTCTCTCTTTTTAATTTCGTGATTTTTTCACCATGATTTATCGATTCAATCTAAACAATTACGTATGATTTAATGAATACACTTATGATTATGGTTTAATGAATACACCATGATTTATTTAAAAAAATACAAATCCGAACCATGATTTCAGGAACTATGAATAAAAATAAACCATGAAATACATAAATAAACCATGAAATTGTAAACAAATAAACCATGAAATTGTAAACAAATAAACCATGAAATACACAAATAAAGCATGACATCCATTAATAAACCATGAAATATATGAATAAAAATAATTCATGAATACACAAACCATGACTAAAAATAACCATGAAATACATAAATTAACCATGAAATTGTAAACAAATAAATAATGAAATACACAAATAAACCATGAAATCCATAAATAAGCCATGAAATACAGTAATAAGCCACGGTCTGTACATCTTCCGCCATTGTCCTCCAACACCAATCCAACCGTTGGTTAGACTCTCCGGTTGCAGAACTCGCTGAGAATCCACCGCACTTCTGGCACTTGGAGGCGGCCACACACATCTAACGACATGACGGACACGAAGAATGAGATCCCAGCCATGTGGAATCCATGGCTGCACTACGACAATGCTCGGATTTTGGACTTCATCTCCAGCAACGAACTCCGTCAAGCAAATGGCGCAGTCGGAGAATTTACCGGCGTGTTCAACGGCGTTCTACGTGAGTTTCGGGAGAGAATTGAGGACTTTCTTCTTGAGGCCTCTGTTCGGCAGCGGCAGCGGAGTAGGTGAGCTGCCGGTGGCTCTGTCGGAGATTATGGCGGACAAGAGGGCGGTGAGGATGTCGACGAAGTCTTGGTCCTGCCGACACAAATTAATGGTTTTGGAAGGTTGGGTTGGGGGGTTTAAATAGTTTGGATGTTAAAGGAAAAATGGATATGGAAGTGCTGCCGAAAATTTCGGGATTGAGAGAAAATTGAGCACCGATTTTATCACGGGGATGGGAGGATTAATTTTTGGTCCCCTTTTTTGGTTGCTATATATATATATATATATGGGGGACAGTCTTGGTATTATGAAAATATGAGGATGAAATCATAAGTGCAAAAAAAACGCCGGATGAAAACTTACGGAGAGTGGCACCCGAGGATGATTCTTTAAGTCTCCCATTTTTTATCACAATTTTTCATCTCACAAGTTAAATGCCATTCTTCTTCAATAACTGAAAGAACAAAGGCGTAAAAAGTCCACCCACAAATTGTTCCACTATGTAACTGCAAATAACTGTTGTACATGGTTGTTGTTTTCCTCTTTGCATCTCTGCTATTGCCAGCACCGGAGGAAACCAAAAAAAAAAACCCCTATTGACTCTCTCTCATGGATTTTTGGAAGGATTTATAGGCTTTGACCAAAAAATGGTAAGATTCTCTCTCTCTCTCTCTCTCTCTCTCTCTCTCTCTCTCTCTCTCTCTCTCTGTTTTATCAAATTGGAATTGATTTTTATACCCAGCTTGATTGGGCTGTTTGAGGCACTATTTGAAGTCTCTCTCTTTTTAAACTGTACTAGAGGCTGGGGCACACGCGATGCATGTGTACGTCACACTTTGACAATAGCTTCCCGTTTATTGTTTGATTGAATTTTTGCAAATTTCATCAAAATCTAACGAGCACATGCATCGTGTGTGCCCCAACCTCTAGTGAGTATTATAGGAGAGGATCTGAGCATTTGCATCCAAAATATATTCTCCTGTGGTATCTAAAAACAAAAAGATAATTTTAATCCAATAGTATGAATAAATAAATAAATAAATTTTAAAAAAAAGAAGTAAAACTGGTCAGGTCAAGTGGGTTTGGGCACGGCTTGACCCATATTCAACCCGACATGTTTTAGCCCGTCTACTATCGACCACTATTTGGCCCATCCATATTCAACCCACAACTCGCTTCAACCTGCCCAAACCCGCCCGTTTGCCACCTCTAATATTAATCAACAAACCTTAACGAAATAAATGGAGTATTTACAATATTCGAAGAGAGTTCAGAAATAGAAGGATGGCTGTTATGAAAGAGAGTATTATTTGATATAAATCACCACAAATAGAAGTCACAAACAACCTTTAGTCATCACAAATTCATACAGATTTAGAGTCCAATCCTTAGTTTAAGCAAATTGCATGAAGAAACATAAATTCAAACAAAGAGTGATGACTTGTATGCACACCAAGTAACGATAATAAGCTGTAATTTATGGGAAAAAAAAATAAAAATGGTCCCCTGGAAGCTTTCTTCTACTTGACCATTTCAAAAGCTTTGGTTCTCCATCTAGGAATTATGAACAGCCACTTCCTACTTGGTGTGACAAGAGTTGCTTAAGAGTAGAATTTATATGTCTTGGCATCTCGTATAATTTCCCTCAGCCCTCCAATGCATGAGAAAATCATCAAAAGAAGACCCAGCATAATGCAGATCTGCAATTCAAATTGATTGATCCGCGTTAAACTTCAAAACATAAAGGAAAAATATAGTAGTATGACAAAATCAAAGTCAAGTTTGAAGCAGTTCATACCCAGTTAGCAAACCAAGACAAACCAAACCTCTTCGGTTTATAGATGACAAGCCACATGATGCAAGGCAACTGCAGAAAGGAGCTAGCCAAAAAGATAAGGAAGAGAAAAAATAATGGCAGTATGACATTTGTATGATTTTGGTTGCGAGAACCATTTTCTGAAATTTCGGTAAAGAAAAGAACCGTATGTATTACAAAGAATGTTGTTGGTGCAAATGCAAACCCTCCGAAGAAACCAAGGAGAGCACCAAAGAAAGGGAAGGTCATGCCAATGAACATTGTGAAAGCTGCAATAGAAGGGAGTAAAATGATGTCAACATCAGAAGAATGTAACTTCTTCTTCAACATAACGAAGATATTTGTAATGCAGCAGTTTGGATTAAGAGTAGAGTTCCTGACTTACCCACGTATATATTTCGTGAAACAAAGCGAAGCATCCAACTCGGCTTGAAGTGCAATTTCTTTACTAGAAGAGTTTCTATCATGTCAAACACCGGGATTGCGTAGATCTAAATCGATCAACAGAAACAAAGAAAGATTAGACAAAAAGCCCCAAAACCCATCATTATGTCAAATTCATTTGAACAACTTGATCAAAAGAAATCGGTTGTCCTGCACCTGATAGCTTCCGAGAACGTGAACAACGACAAACAAGTTAGCCATTGCAATGAGCCAAGTGGGTTTCTCTAATGAGAGGAGGATGTTGTCTTCGACTTGGTTCCCAAACATCCAAAAACCGAATATAGCAACAGGGAAGTAGCAGAAGGCCACAACTATATAGGCAAGCATGACTCCCCTCCACATGGGTACCTTGGATGGCTTCTCAGGGGTAGAAGGGATTGTTGCTTGAATCTCTAAGACGACATTGTGCCCAGCATAGGCAAAAGCAACATCACCCAAGGCATTGAAGAAACCGAACACCTTTCCCGGCGTGGTCGTATTAGGGTTGCCATATTTCGCACCCTTTTGCACCCCCTTGTGAACAGAAGCAGTCCAGGCAATGGTAGAGTAGCTGCAAGATAAATAAAATGAGGATGAAATTATCTAATGCACTACAAAGTCCCAGAGGAGGGGTGAATGGAACGACCGATTTAAAATTAATTCAACCACCAACTTAAACAATTCAAGCTACTATCCAAATTCCATGCCAATTCTATCCAAATTAATAATATAAGTTAAGAGCAATTAATGTAAAGAACGCAAACACCGAGATATAAGTGAAAACTACTTAGGGTCAATCACACCCTAAGCATAAACCACGGCCTAACTGCCAAACTTGCTAAAGATCAAAAGGTTTACAAAGTGCCAAAAGATGAATAACAAACTTTATCCCAAAAGCTTATCCTAACTCCACCACTTTGATGTAGCTCCCCGAACTCCTTCTTGATTCCATAGCCACCACAAGTCCAACGCCTCGATCTCCGTTCACCACAGCTCCGGTATCATCCGGCCAAGTAGTATCATAGGCATGAAAGTATGGATTTTGTAAAATGAAGATTTTTATGCAAAAGAATCAACCTAGAGAGAATACATGAATCAAGAAAATATTTCTCTAGATTGAACAAAGATGATTGAATGCTAGATTCAAATCATCCAAATGCAAATGAAAGCACAAGATCAAGCAAAAGAGATATTGTTTTCTCTCTCTAAAGTGGGCTATATCACTCTTGTATATCCTAGAATAATGAAAAACAAGCTTATATATGCAAGAAAAATCCTGGAGAGCCCTACAAAGGCGCTCTTTGCACGCGCACAAGGGCCTTACTCGGCTAAGGCACTACTAAGGCTCTCTTAACACGCATGCAAGGGCCTTAGTCAGGTAAGGCGCTGCTAAGGCTCTCTTAACACGCGTGCAAGGGCCTTAGTCAGGTAAGGCGCTACTAAGGCGCAAAGCACTTAAAAGGCCTAGGACAAAATTTTCTTTCAAATAAAACAAGGCCAATAATATAAGGTTAGTGCATAAATGATATTTTATAAAAGATTAAGACATTGAATAGCTGTAATGATGCATGGAAAAATATTAAGCTAAATGCACATGAGATGCATATACCTTTCCGAGCAAAATGCACGGCACGGCCTTTGTGATCAACTCTTGAACCAACGGGCGAAGTATCTAATCTAGACAAAATAAAATCACATCCCAAACCCAAAATGGAAAAAGAATAAATACAGACTCTAACGGTTTGTCGCATCCGGAAATCGCCAATTACATTAACAGAGGAAAAATCAAACCGTAGCCACAAGGAAACTCATTTGAATAAGGATCCTCCCTCCCTCGGAAATGCTATGTTAAGTGGAATCGGTTAAGCAGACAGATCTTAAACATTTAAATATATGGCCTATGATGAACTATTACGGCATAAGATGTCGCAATTGGGAAAAATAGGGAATATGTCACAATTATCTTTGTCTTCTTTCAAAATCGAAGAGAATTGAGGTTCAGTTGTCCTATTCTGGTGTAGATGCTCAAAATAATCACATCGTACTATAACGGCTATAATTGGGATCAACTAGCAGTGCTCTTCGTGTTTTCAGCCTCACATAAAAAAAAAGTTCCAAGAAAATGTAATGTATTGGCCGAGAACAAAAAGGGATTTACCTCAAGGACATAACTGCAGCTGCTAAAGACAAACCAGAGATCGAGTTGAAGTTGGGAAGATGGGAGAGCACAAAATGGGCCGAGGCAAAGATCATGATGAAGAAGGTAAGCCTGATATCTTTGCAATCTGAGCACACCAAATTGTGGAATTTCTGCAGTGACTTCCCACCGGTCACCATATAGACAATGTCCACTCCCACCTCGCAAATGAGCTGTTGAGGCACCACAATATAGAGACCGAGCTTCTCACCAAACGCATGCTGCCCCAGCTCATGGTATCTGTCGAAACGTTTTCCAGGTACCATCTCATGCATCTCAACCATTTGCCACAGTGTGTACAAAGTAATAACCCATGATAGTATTAGTATGGTCACACCAGGTCCCCTGAAAAAGAGGAAAAACAAGTTCATTATATATATTTTCTGCTTGAAAGATGTAATGGTTAAGTGCTAAATCTTTGAGAACTTTTAAGGTAGATGAATATATAGGGGATAATGATCCTGCATACCATCCTAGATTTGCCATTGCAGAAGGGAGACTGAGGACTCCAGCTCCAACCATGGCAGTGACATTGTGGAAAGCTGCGTACCACCACTTTGCATTCCTTGAAGAGGTGATCGGAAGCCATTCGTTGATCGCCTTCTCCTTTTCAGTCCGCGTGTCAAAATTACGCACTCTTTCGGGCGAACTGGCTGCATCCCAACTTTTTGAGGCGACTTCCGCTTCTTTGTTTGATTCCTAGTTTGAAAAGAGAAAGTGTAACAAATCAAATAAACAGAACTGAAAAAGTGACTTTCTTCCAATGATGATAGGATTACTAGAAGAGATAAACTTATTCACGCCCAGGCGTGTATAAGCTCTTTATAATAATTTTTCTCCAAAAAAATTTCATTAAAATTGAGACCCGTGACTTATTTATGGACCGAGCCTCTTGTTGTGACTGGGACACGATTGACCTTGCTGTGCTCTTAATTTGGGGCGCTGTGCTCTTAATTTGGGGCACATTTCGGGACTAAAACATGATCTGAGCCATTGATTTTGTTCTGTTCGTGAAGTTAGTCGCATATGCAAAAAATCTCACAGATAGAGCATATCTAGCGGTTTACAATATTTTGAGAAACGTTTGTTTTAATTTCACACTAGCCGATCAATTTTCTCAAGACAAACATGTTTGGTTCATACCGCTCATGAAGTATGATGAGTGGAATTTTTCGCATGATGAGTTTTCTTTTGTACGCCGTTCACTTAGGTTCTGTTGGAAAAGTTTTTTATTTTGAGTTTTTTGTTTTTGTTTCCGATATTTTTTGAAACAGGCACCATAAACATATTTGTGTTACTGTTTTTATTTACAAAATACATAATCAATTCCACTAATTTGCAGAAATTCAATAAACACAAAAATTGCATTTTTCATTTGTTTTGAAAATACTTTTGGCAGCCCAAAAAATAAATAAACAAAACTATTATGGTCACCAAAAATATTTTTTGAATTTAATTTTTAATAAATAAACAAAAACTCATTTCTTGTTTTTCATTAACAAAAAATAAAAAATTGACAACTTTATCAAACAGAACCTTAATATGCTGGAGTATTTATCTCGTATAATGTGTATATAGAGGGGAGGGGGAGCTTCGTTTCAACCTTTCGGATGATTGAGAATCAACAAATGCTTTAGAGCACGTCGAAGACTATGATACACTTCAGAAAAGAGAGAAGCTTATTCATAGTTCAGCCGTGAGCAAGTTCTTTACAATAGCAATCAATCGCAATCGTTCAAAAGTGTTTTAGACAGTTTGAATTTTAATAAAACTTTCTTGGTGGAAAAGTTTAACTCTTCCCCGGAAAAGTTTCTTCAACGTCCCGACCATCCAAAACATTTTTAGACAGTCGCTATTGGCTCCGTAAACTAACATCATAGAAATGCGTAATTAATACAGAAAATGCGTTTAACTACTTTGCAGTTTGCACCCCTATTCGCAATAAAAGAAATCAAAACCGTAAAAATGAGAGAGAGAGAGAGAGAGAGAGAGAGAGACTGACGTAGTTGAAACTATAGTTATCATCCGTTGGAGCTTGAGTTGCCATGGCAGCTTTGGAAGTAGCGCAGAGAATATCAAGGAAGAAGATAGAGAGAATACAAAAGAGGATTTGATCTCTCAGTTAAAATGTCATGGGAATATGTACCGATCCCAATAAATCCCCCAGCCCCAGCTACATGTACACTGGACTGGAATGACTTAAAACGAGAGAGAGAGAGAGAGAGAGAGAGAGAGAGAGAGAGAAGGTGACGTCAAGGACAAATCCATTAAGGGGAATGATACACCCACCGAGGGTTTCCCCACCGCACCGCCCACCGCACGCACGGCGGGCCCACTCCGGCCACCGGACGGCCTATCCGAACCGTCCAAAAATTCTAAAAAAAAAAACCGAGTGGGCCTACGCGAGAATCAACGGCATCCGACTTGTGTAGGTCCTCGATCTGAACTTCCAATAATCAGATGATCTAAGACGTTAAAAATGGAAGTTCAGATCGAACACCTACACACGTCGGATGCCGTTGATTCTCGCGTAGGCCCACTCGGTTTTTTTTTTTAGAATTTTTGGACGGCTCGGATTGGCCGTCCGGTGGCCGGAGTGGGCCCGCCATGGGTGCGGTGGGCGGTGCGGTGGGGAACCTCGGTGGCTGTATCATTTTCCATTAATTAGTTACTCCATCAGGGATTGGAATTGGAGAGGGGTCAAGGTTGGCGCTGTAAACAAAATATGAAAGAGATTAATTTCTTGAAAAATGATAATTTGATGCATTAAAAAAAACTAGTATACATGCTCGACTTTCATATTATATTAAAATAAAATTTTGTTGAAAATGACGTCGTCTAGTGATTATTAAAATAATAATTTTATAACCACACACACTTTACACATCCAAATACACACTCATACACATAAGAGGACTCTTTTTTCAACATGTTCTTCCTTTGCTTATTATTCGACCCATAGCTTTAATTGTCTTCAAAATGTGTTGCGTCGTGCTTTCAGGCTCGTATATTCGCTAGTAATTTGATAAATCGAGCGGATGTCATGCTATGTTTGGTTTGGTTTTTGAAATTTTTTTTGAAAAATTGTAGGGATAATAAGTGGAGAAAGATAGAGAGATAAATATTGAAAGTCGGAGGAATTTAAGGTGAATTTTTTGAATTTTTTTTTTTAAAAAGGGAAGAGAACACCTCGAATTTTTTGAAAATCTAAGGTGAATCTAAGCTTACGGATGTCTAAGTAAGCTTACGACACCTCGAATATTCTATTTGCAGGTGAATTTTAATGTGCAGGCCATGAGCTCGCTATGCGATTCCTAACTCGAATAAAGATCGACTGCAGGCAACTTTTTTGCGTGGAAATGGGTTTATCTTTTTTGAATTTTAGAATAATCAAAACGAATCCTACTGTCTAAATGGGTTTTTTTTTTTAACCGCGAATTTTTTTTAATTAATCTTTGAAAGTGATTAAAACTGTCTAAATGGGTTAATTTGTACATAAGATATTAAGGAACTTAATTTTTTTATTCTTCTGGTGATGTCTAAAATTCGATTAAACCAAGTAATTACATTGCAATCTTATCATATCTTCAACCCAATTCCAAAAGGGTTGGTTTAGTGGTCAAGACTTGGTACTTAGGAGTTAATTTGCTCCCTCCTTATAAGCTTTTAAGATTCGAATTTTTTAGATGCTATCAACTCCTTTAGAATCAATCTATACAGAGCTTTACTTTGACTTTAAATGAGACTTCGGGTTGGTGCTGTGCAATGAGGTGCACAACGTACATGCTGCACACCTCCGATCTATTGGATCATGCATCTAACAACTTGAATCTCATCTCGGCAACCATTAATCGAAAGCTGTTCATTGTCGAGATGAGATCCGAGCCATCGGATACACAATCCGATGGCTCGGAGGTGCGCAGCACAGTGCTGCGCACACCACTACAATGCACTATCCCCCAATTCCTTTAAATGGGGCTTCCACTAGAAGACAATGAGATTAGTCTTCTAGGATTAAACGAGGTGCACGCAAGTTGCTTAAAAAAAATCATATCTTCAACCCTATTTATTCTAGCAACATATTAAATCTTTGTATAAGGGGTTCAAATTTTTCTTCATTGGAAAGTAAATATTTGTTCTGATAAATACTCCATCATCGATCACTTGGAACTTACTGATCCAATCAATTCATTGCTCTCTTGCCGATAAAAAAGAAAAGAAAAAAGAAGAAGAAATTCGTTGCTCTCTTCTTTAAGTTTATTGTTACATCTTTCGATTATGGATCTCTTTGGATGCGCAGTAGTACTACTCTCATGGTAAACTTCTCAAAGTATTGGTTAATTAACCTCAAAGGGTTGCCATAGTGGTTAACTGACTTATCTCGACAGGGCTTACCACTTCAAGATCGCAAGATCAATCGATTTTCCTCAATAATGATCGATTTGTCCTTGGGGCCACCTCATGCAAAACACATGAAAAGAGCTATAGAAGGGGTTGAAAATATTAGTCCTGTTCATCGGGACCTTAATTCTTCGTTACCCAAAAGAGTCCACTAATTTCTTTTCTCTTATATCATACAGCCATGTGTGTCATCATACAGTACAGAACAAATAAAAGAATCACGTGCTGTGTGGTTTTGCTTCGAGGAATAGTTGGTTTTTAACCCAAGCTAGAGTACAAAACCACACAGCATGTGATTCTCCCATTCGCGTGATTCTCCTATTTGTTTTATATTGTTTGATGACGTGATAGTATGGTATTGGTTCAAAAGAAAAGCGGCGGAGATACCTAATTGATCTCAGAGATTCTACTCATCGATATATAGTATGGTATTAACTTCTTTGCAAGGAGAGCATGAGCTTACTATATATATGCTGCCTAGCTGATTGGTATAACTCTTTAGGGAAAATGACGGCCCAGGACGTGTTTTGATAATTAATACCCTCCAAAAACATGCTAAGAACAATTGTTAATGCTGAAAACGTCTTTAATAGGTATTAATTATCAAAACGTCCTTGTAAGGTAACTTTTAATATCCAAAAGTAGCAGCTAATTCCAATTATAATTTAATATACTTAACTTTCAATTCATACCCAATATTAGTATATTGCATTGTTTTTTTTGGTGTCTTACGATAGAAGAAGTTATTTTTCAACGCTGAGCTTCTCTAGCTCTCCGTAGGATTTGCACACGCAACCGCACAATACTTCAGTGTTGCTACCCAATCGTTAGGCTAACTACCCTGGTACGTTGCATTCAAATTACATTGGTGATGTTTATAATTTATATTTAAGGCAAATTTTTTTCTTTTTTGCAATTTTATCGTATCTTCAACCCTACAGATTAAAGCAACATGTTGAAAATAATAATATAATTGAAGCCATCTTTGGATCTACTTTCAGGGTGTGCTCCTCAAGGCGCTTCAGAACATAATATAATCTCAACTTGTTAAATAAATTATCTCCTTTATTCAGCCGATTGTTCTATCCAACAAATGCATTCTTCATAGCGCGCGTCAATTACCCTTTAGAGACCGGCACCGATAATATTTAAACAGGAATACATTGCCTAAAAAATGAATGAGAGATAGGGGAGAGATTTGTTAGAAGAATATTATAAGTGCCATTAAAAAAAGAAATATGATCACTACTACAACCTTGACATAGAAATACGATCAAATATTCTCGATAATGCATACCTAGACCTTTTCTAGGCTGTTTTTATACTATAGATGTTTCATGAGATACTATAAATTTCACTATTCCTATTAGTTATCTAATTGATCGCATCTATTGAAGCTCTGGGTGCATCGTTTGAAAAGATCTCATGGCTTGGGGATTTTAAAAGTAACAACGAACGTACGGCAAAGACCCATGTCATGATCACTTTAAAAATTTTCCATCGTGTTTATTTTTCTTTTTTTTTTTCTTGCCACATGGTAGGATGTTAGTAGAGTTAGTTATGGATTTCTAAACCGAAAGTATTGAGAAAAGAAATCTTAGGAGTACGTGGTTTCGCTTTATAATCCTTGTGGACCTTTTATGTTTTTATTCAAAAATTTTTTTACATTTGTTAGTTTTGCGTCAATTTTTATGAATTATTGGTTTATCTCGATGAGAGGAATCTAAAACGTATTCAAAGCTAAAATTTCTTCAAATGAAGAAAAAAATATCCAAAATTTGTCTGTTTTGGATTTTTTTTATGCTTGTTGAAAAAAATTTAGTTTTGAACATAATCTCTTACATTTTAAATTTCTTTTGTTGAAAATGAACCAATAATCTACAAAAATAAAAATAAAAAAATAATAACAAAGAACTAACAAACGCAAAAAAAAAAAAAAAGAATAAAGACAAAAAAAAAAAAAAAAAAAACAACAACCCAAACACATTATAAAGTAGGGCTATGCACTGTTCGGATGGGTTCGGATTCTTAAGAATTTGAGGACCGAATTGCAAGTCACGGTTCTAAGAAAATTCAATCCGCACCCGGGCCAAAAGTCTTACGATCTAGTTTCGAATCAATCCATGAGTCACGGTTTGGCATTGGTTTTTGTCCACGGATAATCCCTATTCTACTAAGCCTGCTTAAAAAATAAATACTTATTTATAATTTTCAAACTTACGGTTGGATCATAAAGGCAAACCCCCTCTCAAGACAAATAATACTTCTTCGCTTGGACTTTGCTCATTGCCAGCCCATTTTCAACTACAGGTCCCATTTTAATACTCCTACTAAATAATAACCCAACACATTCATCTTTCAGTATTGATGTTGATCATTGGTAAAAAAAAATAATAAATCACGTTGATCAAAATTGAAAAGTTGTGACATTTTGTCGGATTAATGGTGTAGATCAAATCGCGACGATTTTCTAGAGAGGTGTTGACAAGTAGAAATCAAGGAAGAATCGTTGATTGGAATCCTTCGTTATACTGACGGGCAACAAATCACGAAGTATTTATGGAAAGATTTGACAAGAAAAGTCAAGAAAGAATCGTCGATTGGAACCCTCTCCTTACGGCAAGTTGGATTATTATTAAGATTTTTATTTTATAGAATATTCTCTTTCTTAATACCGCCTATTTTGGTATGATTTTGTCCTTCTCTTCCCACAAAACCACGATCAACCAGGGAACAAAAAGGCTCGAGAAGTTCAATACGTGATACCTAAGGCTCCAACCATCCGCGATTGTACCAGTCCAGAGTCCCTTGTCGGATGCCAGAAACTGAACTCTTCTAAGACGAGGTGAGCCTTAGCTTCACACCCTCGCTCACACGCAGTGTGCTCACCCGAGAGCCCCTGCCTCGTACTAGCGATGGACACACACCCTAGTCATCTGTGGTACAAAAGTTAGCTATTGATGTCAGGGCACCCAGGCCGGCCAAACGATGGGCAATGAGAGACTTCGTTTAACTGAAGTCTTACAGATATTGAAAGAGAGCTTTAGGAAGTACAAGGATGGATGGCCTGAGGTGGAAGCAACAAAAATAAAGCTCAAATCAACCCTTCATAATCAAAAATTCATCAAGAATTAGAATCCAATCCCATTAACAATTGAAAAAAGTAGACTTTGAGAAAATGACAGCAAGAACAAACACAGAGTGATGACATTTATGCACACCAATCAATGAAAATGAAAAACAAGCTGTAGTTTTTAGTAGTATTTGAAAAAAGTCCTCCAGAAGCTTTCATCTGAGGTCTTCGCATTTGTTTGTCAGTCCATGTATCCGACTTAGCCATTTTTCCGTGATCGTTTCTGCGCCATCATAATCTTGGCCTCTCCTTCTGGGTTTAATTCAACAGCCACTGCTTCCAATTTGGACAGACAAGAGTTGCTCAAGAGTAGAATGTATATGTCGATGCATCTTTTATAATTTCCCTCAGCCCTCCAATGGACGAGAAAGTCATCAAAAGAAGACCCAGGATAATGCAGATCTACAATTCGAATTAATTGATCCGCGTTAAACTTCAAATCATAAAGGAAAAAAATATAGTATAACAAAATCAAAGTCAAGTTTCGAGCCGCTCATACCCAGTTAGCAAACCAAGACAAACCAAACCTCCTCGGTTTATAGATGGCAAGCCACATGATGCAAGGTAACTGCAGAAAGGAGCCAAAAAATATATATGAAAGAGAGAAAATAATGACAGAGTAAGATATTTGTATGATTTTAGTTGTGACAACCATTTTCTGAAATTTTAGTAAAGAAAAGAACTGTATGTATGTGTAGTTGCTTACGAAGAATGTTGTTGGTGCAAATGCAAACCCTCCGAAGAAACCAAGAAGAGCACCAAAGAAAGGGAAGGTTATGGCGATAAACATTGTGAAAGCTGCAAGAAAAGGGAGAAATGATGTCAACATGAGAGAAGAATTCAACTTCTCCTTCAATGTAATGCAGCAGTGTGGATTACGAGTAGAGTTCACTTACCCACGTATATATTTCGTGAAGCAAAGCGAAGCATCCAACTGGGCTTGAAGCGCAATTTCTTTACCAGAAGAGTTTCTATCATGTCAAACACTGGCATTGCGTAGATCTAAATCAACAACCACCACAAAGAAAGATTAGACAGAAAAAGCCCCAAAACTCATTCAATACTGGGAAATCATTTGACCAACTTCATCAAAACAAAGTGTGTCGTACGTACCTGATAGCTTCCGATAACGTGAACAACGACAAACAAGTTAGCCATTGCAATGAGCCAAGTGGGTTTCTCCAATGAGATGAGGATATTGTCTTGGACTTGGTTCCCAAACATCCAGAACCCGATTATAGCGACAGGGAAGTAGCACAAGGCCACAACTATGTAGGCAACGAGGACTCCCCTCCACATAGGGACCTTGGATGGCCTCTCAGGGGTAGAAGGGATTGTGGCTTGAATCTCTAAGACCACATTGTGCCCGGCATAGGCAAAAGCAACATCGCCCAAGGCGTTAAAGAAACCGAACACCTTTCCCGGCGTGGTCGTATTAGGGTTGCCATATTTCACATCCTTCTGCACCCCCTTGTGAACAGAAGCAGTCCAAGCAATTGTAGAGTAACTGCAACATTAAAAAAAAAAAAGAACAAAAAGAACAAAAAGAACAAAAATTAAACCTTAGTTACAAGGAAACTATTTTGAATAAGGAAGCTCCCTTTTAGGAAATGCCATGTTAAATGGAATCGGTTACGCAGACTTGTTGGGGGAATAAGGGCCCAAATGCACACACAAATATCACCAAAAAACAGTCACAAACTGAGCAAAGTCGCAGCAGAAACGCAGCACACAAACTGAAATTTTCGGAGCACCAAAAACACCAACCGAGACAAGCAAATATCACAAAGAAAAAACAGAGGTTGAGAGGCAGCAGAAAGACACTTATTTGGGCATCAAATTTCTGAAACTTCTCCACTAATTAAGAGCTTTTCAAAGCTTTCTTCTTCAATAATCACAAGCACACAAAAACCCACTCTTTTTCTCTTCTCTGTTTTTCTCTTTCTGTCTACGTTCTTTCTTTTTCTTTTTTTCTTACAAAGGCAGACACAACACTAGATATTTCTAGTACTTCTTGAAACAACTTTTAACATATTACAAACTAAGACACAAAATATACATAAAATTACAAAAGAGCCCCCAAAAGTAAGACAAGGAAATACCCAAATTGGGTTTACATATTTCTAACAAGACTGACATAAAAATCCACGAAAATATAATGTATTGGCCGAGAACAAAAAGGGATTTACCTCAAGGACATAACTGCAGCGGCCAAAGACAAACCAGAGATGGAGTTGAAGTTGGGAAGATGGGAGAGCACGAAATGGGCTGAGGCAAATATCATGATGAAGAAGGTAAGCTTGATATCTTTGCAATCAGTGCACACCAAATCGTGGAATTTCTTTAACGACTTCCCTCCGGTGACCATATAGACTATGTCCACTCCCACCTCGCAAATGAGCTGTTGGGGCACCACAACATAGAGACCGAGCTTCTCACCAAACGCGTGCTGCCCCAGCTCATGGTATCTGTCGAAACGTTTTCCAGGTACCATCTCATGCATCTCAACCATTTGCCACAGTGTGTACAAAGTAATAACCCATGATAGTATCAGTATGGTCACACCAGGTCCCCTGAAAAAGAGGAAAAACAAGTTCATTATATATATTTTCTGCTTGAAAGATGTAATGGTTAAGTGCTAAATCTTTGAGAACTTTTAAGGTAGATGAATACATAGGGGATAATGAGCCTGCATACCATCCTAGATTTGCCATTGCAGAAGGGAGACTGAGGACTCCAGCTCCAACCATGGCAGTGACATTGTGGAAAGCTGCGTACCACCATTTTGCATTTCTAGAAGAGGTGACCGGAAGCCATTCGTCAATCGCCTTCTCCTTTTCAGTCCGTGTGTCAACCTGCGGCTGATCGTTACACATGTTTTAAAACTATTTCATCGCAAAAAAAAAACCTCGTTTGTCTAGAAAGAAAAACAATAAACCAAATACATCACCAAACACTTTCAGAATCCATAATTTATTTTTCAAAAATTCACCAAACACTATGCAGAACAGATACTAAAACGGACACGACCAGTGGCAGATACGGTAATTCTTAAAAAAATGGGGACACGGACACCACAGAGATACAACTTTTTTAATATAATTTCTTCACATTAAAAAACATATATTATAACCAGTAACTTTTAGGTGATGACTCCTATCGAATGCAATATCAACCGATAGTGTATCCCTATGTACATATACATACATTTTATATTTCACTTTTGCCGTACTTTAGCTCGGAAAAGCTTTTAAAAAATATAAAAAAGAAGAAAAGCTTTTAAAAAATATAAAAAAGAAAACACACTGTAGTGTCCCCCAGCCATTCCACCATAAAAAATATTAAAATCAAATAGGCATGGCCCTCACACCACGTTGTATATCCTGTATCTGTCCTAACGTGTTCGTGTCCCCAAGTGTTTGACACAAATATGGCGATTGTGTCGATGCTTCATAAACCACTTTGACAAACACCGAATATAAGTTTTTCAGAATCCACAATCTAGAAATCCAACAAAATAATCAGCACAAAACACTCCCGGGTGTCGAGAATTACGTACTGTATCATCGGGTGTACCGACTACGTACGATCTCTTGAAGGCCATTTCCTCCTGAAAGAGCAAGAGAAAGAGAATGCATCAATGAAACAGTAGCATAAAGTTGACTTTGTTTCTGATCCTTATTTTCCTTTATAATTTCTTTCCACTATTTTTTCCTGCAAAATCAAGCAAAGGAAAAGAAAACACTTATCTCATAATTTCCCTTTCTTTTTATTCCACAACTTCCAAACACACCATACAGTGGATACTATTTCAGACAAAACTGGAAATAGCTGAAGTATGATTGCAATTGGAGGAAGAATCAGGACAGTTCATCTGGTAAATCCCGTTGAGAGGATATTTCGCACCCAAAAAATCAAGAAATCGAACATCTAGATTCTATTTCTATAGAGGATTGGTAGAAATCCAATCCATGAAAGGAAATGAATTGTCCAAATTCACAGTGTTGTGTTGAAAACTCTTGTGCCTATGTGCCGAGAGATTTTCCGGCCATTGAATTTAAAACATTAAAAAAATCACACAATCCAACGGCTGAAAAATTTCTCGACACAAAAGCACAAGAACTTTCTGGATAGAGGAGATCGGACCCCAACAGGAGATCCAGCTTTCCTTTCACTGGCTTACAAAATTAGTGAGCAAAAGTTTACAAGTTCATTTCTTTGGATGCCTATCATGGTCTTAGGTAACGATATAGGGACACGTAACGGTAAATGGTCGTGGTGTAACGGTATTGAGAGTGTAGAACTATACGTAACGGGAATCAATTGCAGCGGCCGTGAATTTTTTATTAAAAAAAGTCCTTACACGACTATCCAAAACAGTACTCAAGTTGCAGTTGACTTCTAGTTGCACTTAGGCCTGTTATACGAAAGAAATCCCCCAGGAACTTACTCCTATTGCAAGATAATTTTAGTGTTTAAATCACGTGTAATGGTCAAGTATCAACCGTGAATCAGAATTAAAGAGACCGATACGCAATAGAAATCGACCACTACGCATTTGAATTTTTTTTTTTTTTTATCTCACCGCTATATCAAGGTATAACATACTCGGATGACTAAACGACACGTATTGGCCGATAAGATACGCAAGTGCAGATATTTAAAAGCTTAATTATTCCCTCCTCATAGCCCGAGATGATAGTAGTAAAAGGTTTCCAACGGTCTGATCTTAAATTAATTAACCCCGCAAGTGTAGGGAAATTTGACCGCCAACCAAGCCATGTGCTAGAAATATGCGCCTTAATTATGGGGATTGGGTCTAGTAATTAATAGGCTTTTCTTTTTCAACAGAGAAAGCAAAAAACGCATGGCTAAAATTTGTTGATTAGTGTGAATAAAACGGAAAAAAAAGCCTCCAAGTTTTTTCCGTGTTTCTCCCTAGTGGAAACATGGCCTAAGGTACGCTCAAAACTAAGGGGATTGCTGTGCTAGTCTCCCTTAAGGTTTAGATTGCGCAGTCGGGTTCAATAGTGGCTCGGCTGCAGAGTTGTTCCTCGGTTACCAAATAAAAAAACAAAAAAACTAAGGGGATTGGTGCATGAAAACCACCATGAGGCCGTCTATTTGAACTTTACAAAAGTTAAACATTTCAAATCCTAAAGTCATTGAATGATTGCCCAGTCGTCAACTTCAAGGTCTTGAAATTAGTCGAAACATGCGCAAACTGATTTTTTTATGTGAAAAAGCACGTGTTTATCGTAAGCGAAATATACAGACGAACAGTTCTAATAAATTTGCGATGTACCATTAAATCTGATTTGTTGCACACTACAAAAATACATTAAAATCTACAAAATAAAAAACGCGAATGCAGGACCATGAAAGGAGAGAAAATCCAAGGTCTTGTTCCACTAAACTTTTGGGGCTTCTTTTTTTTTTTTTTTTTATTCATTTTTTTTTTCGTATTTGTTAGTTTTGCGTCCACCTTTTGTGAATTATTGATTCGTCTCGTCAAGATGAATCGAAAAAGTAAAAAATTATGATTTTTACCCAAATATTTTTGAAAATTCTAGCATCTAAGATAAAGCCTAAAAACGAGGCTTTTGGGGCTTTTTCTTAGATGTTTCTTACATACTTTTATCCAAAAAAATTTAGAAATACTAGTACCCAAATTATTTTTACTTTTGTCGAAGTAAGAACTAGGAGACGAATCAATTTCACGCGCAAAACTAAAAAATAGAAAAATAATAATAATAAAGACAAAATAAGAAAAAGCCCCCGTGGAACAAAGCCTCAGTCGGGAATATTTGGGGGCCGAAGCTCATAACTTTACATTCCCAGAAAACAGAGCATCATTTCGAATCACACACTTGCATTGGTTCTATATGTATATGTATATACGAGAGAGAGAGAGAGAGAGAGAGAGAGAGAGAGAGTTTTTACTGTTTTGAAGGCATAGTCCTGATCAGTTGGAGATTGAGTTCCCATGTGCGGAGAATAACAGGAGAAGAAGCACTGAAGCAGCGAGAATAGAAGAAGAAGATGCTACTGATATCAAAATGAGGAATTGAGAGTTGATCTCAAAACTCTGTAAACGTATTGGTTTTTTTTATATCACGAGAAAAGGGAGATCCCTTTAGGACCACCCTACGCGTACACTGCATAGATTTAGGAGAGAGAGAGAGAGAGAGAGAGAGAGAGAGAGATGTGTGGTTTGACTTAGCAAAGTACTTATTTTTAATACTCCGTAATGACAGGTTTTGAGGTGTCCACTGACCTACCCCAATTCATACTGCTCACAGACAGGTTTTGCTCATTAGCTGTACGTTGGAGCTGCAAACTAATCGTGTTGTTTGCAAGCTATGTTAGAGCATTCATATTAGGGTATTTAAATTTTGAACTAAATTATATTTTAAAAATTCACTTTATTACTTTATCTATTCATTTTTTAAATGTCTCAGGATCTTTTTATTAATTAAAGCTATCCTATAAAAAATATTATTTACTCTTGCTCTCTTCTCAACTAAATATTTTCGGTCAAGAGTCTTCTTGTTTAGGACACAATAAATAGGCAAGAAATTGATAATTTTTGCGGAACCCATTATGTACTCTACAAAAATGATTTAAACTGCCAATCATTCTTAAAATATTTTTTATGGATTTCTAAAAAAATTAACTCAATTCGATATCAATAAGGACTATTTCAGAATTCGTAAGGCGTCCTACGGGTTGAATTCAGAAAAAAGAAGGGGTGGGTGAGACAAAGTGCCGGTTTAGAAACTAATAAAATATTCTTAACGGATGAATAGTGACTCAGTCTGAGATGAAGAGGGACTGCTGGAATAGATTTTGGCAAGTGGTCCCCATCAATGAAGAGGTTGATGTGAGGCCAATTAACTGCATTGACTCGTTACTATAGTTTTGGGGGGAAAAAAACTAATGTGATGTGATGCTCTTAAGGCTTGGTTCGGCAAGATTCGTTTAGTAAATGACTTGAGTTTGAATAAAATTTTGGCTCATATGATAAATAAGTCGAGCTCAAGTTAGTCATAGTCAGCTCGTGTAGATGGGTTGGATACGTTTAAAGAGACTCGTTCAACAAGGGGAATCGAGCTCGAGCCGAACAGGAGGTCACTCGATTTTAAAAAAAACTGAGCTCGAACATCTTAAAACTCAATTTTGCTTGACTCGTTCGCACCCCTAAATACAAGTGCTGACCATCGCTCATGAAAATTAGCCTGCAGTTAAATACTGTGTTTATGTTTGAATTTTTCAAGATGGTGACATAATACTATAATAGTAACACCACGGACAGAGTCATTTCACCCAATGATCATATTATACAAGAGTAATAGAAAGTGAAATCCTTCAAATTGAAGGAATAATAGACTCTCTCTATTTTTTTAATCGGCAAATGAATAATAGACTTATCGTTGGGGTAGATACACAAATCACTAAAAATACAAAAAGCCGTGGAGGCAGGTTAGTCAAAGTAAAAAAAAAAAGAAGTCTAAGAGTATGCGTCATGAAACTAATTAGCAGTAACATTTGCTCCAACGTTTAATGAATAAACGAGGGAAAAAATTGTACAGAAACTTGTCCTGGATTTAATAGGTGGTTCTCCGATAAAAGCAAGATCGATTTGGCAGTCTTTTGAATTTATCGGTCGGTCCATTGAACTAGACATGAAGTTGTATGAACTAATTAAGAAGAGGAATAAAATCTGGATAAATTCCCCAAAAAATAAAATCTTGACTAAATTTTAAAAAGAGTGGTTGTAAAATTGTCCAATCCCATTACTTGTTAATGACATTCTCACAGCTCACAGCAAGCTAGACTTGCTAGTGATGCAAACAGCTGGCAATTCTTATATCTGGCAAATAAATAGGATTATTGTCAACGAAAATCAGTAACATTTTTATATAGGAAAATGGAAATAAAAATTTTAAATTCTAGTGTAAGTAAATAGCGGGATCACTACATTTCACCTTCTTCTTTTTTTCTTTACATGTTTTGGGTCAACCTTTTTGTTTTTCACTTTATTTTCTTAGTTGGTTGATTGAATGAAGGTGGCCAAGGTCATGTGTGATCCACATAACTCTATGCAGGGGCGGCTCCAGAATTTTGCTTCAGCTATGACAAAGTTGTACAGAAAATTTTTGTGATGAAAACTCTGTCTTAAACAAAAAAATTGTTTGATTAAAAATAAATTGAGCTGATTTATCTTGTTTTGTTATGATATAATCTACTTACTCACAAATTAAGTAAAATTTTACTTACGTTGGCTATGCATGAATAACTCAGAGCAAACAATAACAAAGAAAAATCAAATTATATTAAAAAATTACAGAACCTCCTAATCAAGTAATAGTAAAGCCGTCCATGACGTCGTGTCTTATTTTCAAACTAGTGTATGCCCGTGCCTGAAGGCACAGCACGAACGATCAGTACACGCAAATAAATTTTGAATCCACGTGCAATATATCAATCACTGCCCAACAAATCCAACTATGTGCAGAAAATAATAACCCAAGCATATTCATTGACATATTTAACTTGAATGAGCAAATAAAGAACAAACAATTTTCCAATCCCTAGAGATTGTGCCCCTGCCTGAAGGCATGATGCAACACGTTCTCAACAAATGAGTCTATGCTTAAAAGCGCTTATTAATTAAAAGGCATTAACCTAATATAAAAGTTTCTAGCACTATCAACAATAAAATTACCTACTTTTAATAAAAAATATTACTTAGAAATCAAAACCGTTTCGAAGCTGCTATTCCAATCACAAACATTAACTAAGTCAATCAAAACGTATTCAATGTCAGTAAAGACTAATGAATTCAGTACATAGAGGGGGTCATCCTCCTAAAATTCGAAGCCACCATAATTGATGTAGCACTTAACAGCTACCAACAATAAAAAAAATAGAATGGTAGCCAACAATATAAAAAGAAGAAGAAGAAGAAGATAGAATGTGAGTCATTCGGAAAAGGATAGCCAACAGTATGACCTCCACCACCACCTTCTATCTCTAGATACGTGCATATTAAATCTAAACGTTGGTGCAAAAACACTAATGTTAAAGTAAAAACACTAATTTCAACCGGGGTGCGTAGTAGAAAAAAATTGTTCAAAAACACAATAAAACACTAACTTTGAGGGCTCCCTCAAAAAACACAATCATCACCTCCTTTCTGCTACCATATAAAGTAAAAAAGAGTTTATCAAAAATAATTAGGAACTATAGCTGAAATTGAAATAAACTATAAAAGTCAAAGTAAACTAACAAAACCATAATTTGGATAAACTAAAAGCATCTCTCTAGCTATGTGTCTGATGAGGACTTTTACTCGATACCATCATAAAGATGCTTCAGGAAATCAATAATTGCAACAGGTCCTTGAATCAATTTAAAAAAACTCAAATCGATAAGGAAATTGTAAGTCTAAGTGATTTAAAGAAAGTTTGAATTGCTAGTAATTAGGAATCAAATAATAAGCTTTGGTTGCCGTTTTTCTATACCATCTATAGAAACATGGAGCAAGAGATCTTTACTCAAGCTAAAGGAATTTGAATTGCCAATCGATTTTGCTTATTCCAAATTGTTAAGGAAATTGTAAGCCAAGCGATTTTGCTTATTCCAAACAGATCTTGAATCAATTTAAAAAAACTCAAAACGATATTTTTGGCTACAATCCTTGTTAATTAGCTGCAGAGGTGGTCTTTATCAAAGTAGAAGTAATATTGTTTGATGAAGAAGAGAATCTCTTCTATGCACGTGCGTTTTTAAAAATTATCACGACTTTGATTTATGATCAGTTAACCCAACCGTGCGGTTAGAAATCTTACCATGCGATGCTGTGCTATTCAAATTTATCTCCCTCAATGCTCCAACGTACACCTCATCGGTTGAACTTGAGTATGCACCCCTATCGTTTAACATTATCATTGTTAAAAAATACTTCATGGTAACTGGTAAGCAAGACTTGATTAAAAAGAAGTATTGGGTGATGGATATTAGTATCTTCACGAATAAGCTTTTTGTTGAGTGGGACCCTTGACCTAACATGGCGTGCTTGTTTGGACATCTCAGTATCGATGTGGCATACAGATAATGGCCGCTTTCGATTGCGTCGGACAACATTAGGATTAACATTCTTATTATTCATTCTGTAAGCGGGACAAAAAAAACAAAGATACTAAAAATTTCGGAGAGAAAACGAAGATACTCAAAAAAACAAACGAAAAAGAATAGACTCGGAAGCCCACTAACCTGAAGTGGTTTGAAGTAGCGGCGTCGGCAGTAGAAAGGTCGGGGGTTGAAAACTTGAAATACTTTGTTGGTTCTATAGTTTTACCAAAATATTCGAATATTCTCTCTCAACGGCTCAGATATCTCATTTTATCTACTCATATAAATAAATCCAACGGTCTAGATTTTTCTACCCTTCACATACAAGCTAATGGCATGTTTTGTAAAAAGCATGCAATCCTGGGGCTTAAAATCCTTGGGCTAACTATTCAATAATGGAAAACAAATATATTGAGCCTATTGATTGAAGCACGAATGGTGGAGATAATGGAAAACCTTTTTTTTTCCTTAAAAAAATGAAGGAAACCTAATTTGATATTTATGGTAAAGATTGGTAAATTATTGGGATTAAATTACAAAGAATAAAAACTTCAGTTTCTTATTTTCTTAAAGTACACCATATTGATTGACTTACATAGGTTTCCTATCTAAAGAAAGAAGTTATGTTAGATGGCCTAAGATATGTGATTTTGCATCCTATATTGCAATCAAATTTTAGCACACATGAGTTCGACGTAGTTTATTTATTTTTGGCTGAATGATACAAAATTTATTGAGATTGATTGTTACTCTCTCCGTCCCAAATTCTGTCCTGCCCGTAAAACGGAGTGTTAAAAATAATACAATTTGTGCAAGAAAAAATCAAAAGTTTTTCAATAACTTACTAAATATCAATGAGTATTTTTAATTTGTGAAAAAATTTTGAATTTTTTCTTGAAAAAATTGCATTATTTTTAACACTCCATTTTGTGGGACAAAGAATTTGAGACAGAGGGAGTATTCAACAATGCAAGGGCTCAATAAATTCTTCAAAAAGAAATTTTGAATTTTTTTTTGAAAAAATTGCATTACTTTTAACACTCCGTTTTGCGGACCAGACAAAGAATTTGGGATAGAGGGAGTATTCAACAATGCAAAGGCTGAATAAATTCTTCAGATTGAGATTGAATTGATTTCTGCATATGTGTCACTCTTAAATTTTTGTGTCACTAAGAAGAGAATCACATACTACACACTAATGTTTAAGCCACTAGCTAGCAAGTGCCGTAGGCACGAACAATTCCAACCAGAGTGCGCAGTGCCTAACCAGAATTCAGCAATTTAGATTTATTTTAGGAATCAATTAAGCTTTGAATTGCTAGTAATTAGGAATCAAATAATAAGCTTTGGTTGCCGTTTTTCTATACCATCTATAGAAACATGGAGCAAGAGATCTTTACTCAAGCTAAAACCCGAAATTTGAATTGTTAACTATTTTGTAACTATTTTGGGAATAAAATAAGCTTTGATTGCCGTTTGGAATCAATTGAAGGTTTGATTGTGTTCCTTTCCAATATTTCAAACTTCAAATTTTTGTAATATTAGATTACCATAATTGATTAGGATATTTCAATTCAAATGAGCTCCTTTTTTGGTCTTGAAGTTTCCGATATTTACCAAACTGCCATGTTGTAGAAGGAAGGATGAAAACAAATCTGGACCGTCAGATTTGTTTGTATGGGTAGATCAATTTTGAACAGGGATAAATCTGAACCGTTGAGAGAGAATATTCTTAAAAATACCCATTATGTTTTATTAGGTAGATATTTCAAAAAAATATGTGTAAAAGTCATAATTTTTAACTTTCCTGATTTGTCTTGACGAGAAGAATCGATAATACACGAAAGTTAGGCGCAAAACTAACAAATGTGAATTTTTGTTTAATAAAGACAAAAACAAGAAGGAAAAAAGACCAAAATTTTGAATAAGTCAACATATTTCTCCGATAGTCCATCAATTTATCACTTCAGTGTAAGGCCAGTTTTTGCACACCTCAACTAAACCTGAGGGCTCAATATAAAAGTGACTGTGTGAACATTTTAATATTGATGATAAAAGGAACAACTACGAAACTTGATTGCTTATCTTAATTTGATTAATAAATTAAATGAGTTTGGAGAGGGTGTGTAGTGAAATGGAGGAGATCCTCCATATTTTCCCTCCTCCAAATTAATTTGGGAATACCAAACTTGATTCTCCCAAATTAAGGAGGGAATAGATGATGGGTTAGGGTTGCATTTCCTCAAAAAATGGTCATCTCAAGTGGAGAAATGAAAAATGAACGGTGGGTTGGAGATGCCTTGTCATATTAGCTCAACTTATCCCCAACCAAGAAAAATCGAACAATATAAAAATATTTTTTTAAAAACCTAGCTTCCTTACTTTCGAAGTCAACTTTACTTTTTTGAACACCAAATTGTGGATATTGTTTTTAATTGTTTGGTGTGAACGGTTTTACACGAGGAGTGACATAAAAATAAAAAAAAACAAAAAAAAAACCCTTCTCACTCCTCGTGTAAAACTTTTTTCTCACTCCTCGTTTAAAATTGATTACACCAGAAGTGGGAATAAGTTTTTTCCCACCCCTCGTGTAAAAACTTTCACACAATGATTATTTGAATAACAACTCCTATTTAAAAAAGAATTGTAGTAATTAAATTATTGTCAGTATTGGATGATTGAGAAGTACAAGAATGAAGAAACTACAACATCAATGAGAATGCCAATTGGCATCTTTTGGATACAATTTACGGCAAGGCAATGCCGACGCGGTTCTTATTCCTTGTGAACTGGATTCTTTCATTTTCTTAGTTTTGGAACCATCCTATTTTTAATAATGAGTCAACGTATTCCTCCAATAGGATAGTCTATCAATTTGCCAGCTTTCGCGCACCGTAACTAATTCTGCATGGGGGCTGAATCTCATCACCACTCACTTGTGAAAAGCTTAATTAAAACAGAAATAAAGCTTCGTATGACTTTGTCTCAAAAGAATTGATAACATATCTAAGAAATATCGAATTTAAAACCTTAGAAAGACGCAAATACGTAAGTCTCAGGTTTAGACCTCCCCACCAGTTCCTTAGGATCTTCACTTGCATGTACTTGTTCATTCTTTAATATATATACTTGATAAAAATTCAAGCATACTAATGAGAGTTCAAATGGATCGATGCTATCTTGGGTAGGAAATGATTATTAATTCTACTATGTATGAGTCTTTTGTTGCTAGCTATTTTTTTTTCATAAGAAGGTTGTTCTATTTAACTTGATTTAATAGTTGCAAATCTCTCATGGTTCGCGTAATGTGTCGGTAATACAATTTTTAAATATAATCCTTTTATTGCTTGACTTAAAAAGGCTTAATTGCAAGAACACTCCCTTAACTATCATTTTTTAGCAACTTCGCCTCCTTAACTACCAAACTCTCCAACTACACCCCCTTAACTACCAAATTCGAGCAACTTCACCCCCTCCCCCATTTTCCGTCCAATTCTGTTAGGAATTTAATTGGATGGGGAATGGCAAAGTTGGATGGGAAATTAATTCAACATACCAAAATGCCCTTTTAGGGTGTTATACACGCACTTTCTCGATCTCCTTTCCTCTACACTAGATTATAACCCCCCCCAGATCTTCTCCTCTCTTTGCACGATCTCTTTCATCCCTCTACACCACTTGATCTAAACCCAGCACCCCCTCTCATGACCAGCACCACGTCCACGACATCTCCACCATTTCCTCCTCCTCCTCCCTCCTCCCCTCACCACCCAAGCACACCACCCAATTACCCCCTACTCTCCTCCTATTGAAACTATTTTTTTAAGCTTAGGGGCACCTCGAATTTAGTAGTTAAAGGGGTGTAGTTGGAGAGTTTGGTAGTTAAGGGGATGAAGTTGCCAAAAAATGATAGTTATGAGGGTATTTTTGCAATTAAGTCAGTAAAAAATTATTGATGTACATACTTGTAAATAAAAATGCAAGATATGAATTCGATTGTGTGACTAGTTTAATTCGACGCTCCCTATTTCCAAACAAAAATGAATTCTTTCAAACCATTGACATGGACTTCACAAAACCTGAGGGGCCCGTGAAGTCTTATTTTATCCTACTATAAAAACACTACTACTAAATTGTTCCCTTTTTTCTAGAGAACGGCTACAATACACATCTAGCGTATGATATGCACTCATAACATTTATCATTGGGAGACGTAACATTTACCACTGAGAGGCGTAGCATTTTATCGAATAGGCACAACGGTGCTTACTGTATGCACCCTCAACCATTGAGAAACAAAACATTTACCTTTTTTTCACGGAATATTTACCATTTAGAGTCGTAACATTTACCCCATTGAGAAATGAAATATTTACCTTTTTTTCACGAAATATTTACCATTTAGAGGCGTAATATTTACCACTTAAAGACATAAATATTTGTCCAAAATATAGGTAACATATTTTGGATCTTTTCCCTTTTCTCCATAGTGAGGACAAAAAAATGTACAGTATGATATTCTAAAGTTTTGACCCCCAATATCCTCAAATTCAGGCTCAGGCTTCGGCGCCGGCGCCGGCGCTGAAAGTGAAGTCTATTTTTTTTTTTTTTTTTGTGAAAAATATGTGTAGTAGGTATCTACTAATTTTTAGGTGCAACCCACTCAATTATTCCAATCAGCCATGGTGGATGTTTTTTAGTATCTTCAACTGGTAAGATATTATTTCCGGTTGACCAATAACTTATGTAGGATTGATTTGAATGGTTCAGATTCAATTAATGGGTATGCGTTCTTGGAAATGAGCTGGGATTCTCTCGTTGTGATTCTTCAAATGATGCAAAAACATACGATTTCTTTTTTTATTTAAAAAAACGAAAACGTAGTGGACTAATTTGTTAACATACCACTGATCGAGCCATTTATTGTAACCAAAACAAGCATGTTCTTTCCTAGTACCCTCTTAGTGTATTGCCCTATTTTTCTTAGTTTTGTTTGGAATGTCCAAAAAAAATCAACTGTTGTTTTGAATTTCTCTTTATTCTTTAACGATTCAACATCTTTGCAATTCAGATTTGGACTGCAAAATTGGCCGTTCATCTCACTAGTTTAAGTTTATGAAAGATTAAATATCTTACCGGTAATACAATACTATGGAAAATATAAATATCTTACTGGACCGGACTGCCGAAAAGCTGAATACTTTTTAGATGAACAAAAACATAAGTAAACATACATATATATACTATGTACTATTATAAGAATGTATACTTACCTAAAATAAAAAGAATCTCCGCCCTTAATTCTCTTTTCTACATGAAAATTCCACAATTTTTCATCTTTTTATTCATTATTCTACATACGAGCCACTAATTCATAGAACAACCGAAAAGAAGTTCTCACTCATGTTTTTTTATTCATTTTCGTTCATTTACAAATATAAAATCTGTTCTTTTAAAACATGGTGACTTGGAAACTGACGCTGCCGTAAGTGGGCAACTTCCTCTCACGCACTCACCCACTCAATTATAAATTCCCCACATCTCTCTCTCTCTCTCTCTCTCTCTCTCTCTTGACATTGATATCATGCCAACCCACAAAACTATCGTATGGGTCTGTTTGTTTTGGGATTTTAAATTTAAATTTTGGGTAATTAGTAGAAAAAAATAGATAAAGAAATAAGAATAATAATTAAGAAAAAATTTATTAAGACAGTATAAAAAAGAAAATCTCAAATCCCAAAACGAACATGGTAAGAACAGTACCTCTTGGGAACATTTACGTATCAATTAATGTCCTATATTAATGCCCTATATATCTATCGAGTCATTACTAATTTCATATCAACATTTCATTCCTTATTGACCGTGTGCCCTGGTGTTTCCTTGAATTGGAGATTGTGTTGTACAGTGGTGTACGCAGTATCGTGTTACACATCTTCGAGCTGTCGGATCGTGCATCCAACGGCTAGGATCTTATCTTGGCAATGAACGGCTCTCGATTGTTAGTTGTCGATATGAGATCCGAACCGTCAGATGCACGATCCGACGGCTCAAAAGTGTGCCGCATCGATCCGAAGTCCGTGTTTCCTTCTCCTCACTCAGAGAGACACAGATTCACATATGTTGCTACAAGCCCCTTCTTTCTTTTCTTTTTTCCTGGGTGTGAGAACAAATATTAGGATTTTAATTAGAGATTGAGAGAAAGAGCTGCGCTTGTTCTTTGGGCCTTCGTGTGGCTCTTTTGAGCATTAATTAATTATCGTTTTGCATTTGATTTAGTGGAACCCATTGGTCAATTATCTGTGGAGTAGGTTTACACCAAACGTAAGACGAACCACGCAAAATTCTGTCTCTTTGTTTGATTTCCTTCGCACATTAGTCGTGTTTCTTCAATTCAATACCCATTTCCATCGATCGTTCTTGGCGCGTATCTCTTTGGTGGCTCAATCTCAGTCTCCCCACCACGATGATGACCGGTATCACACGCGTGCAAAGCACATGCCCAGTATTTTAGATAGGAAAATGGTGACAGCTACCAATTCAAAGTTAAAATCTACTATTCAATCAAATCCAGGGAAGGTTGTGTTTGGATTCATCCAGTTGTAAGTAGTATTTCTTTTTCCAACTTATTCAGGTGAGTTGACGTTGACTTGGGAGATGTTCATTACCTAGGGTTGTTATTTCTGCTATCAATGTCAATTGACGTTATTTTAAATAGTGTATTCAAAGCTTAATCTTAGAAGCTTTGCTCTTATCGTCGCTTCGAAATAGACGTTCCTGATACAGCAATTTGAGAACGCTTTTAGTGCATTTTGATGATCGAAAAACGTATATTTGTCTACACTTGTTTAGAACTTTAACCATATACTATGTCAAAAGTTATTTTGATAGGATCGTGATGCATTTAATTTATCTTGAAGGAACACATGTTGGCGCAATGGATCAGAACACGTGTGTACTACAGACAAACACATATGTCATCTGATTGATATCTGGTCAAACGTAATTTTTGGTATATTGATGTTTTGACGATCCAAAAAATCAACGGGCTGTAACAGGACATTCGGGATTCGGGTGAGAAATCTTCCTTTTGTTCAAACCATGCCAAGGTAATGAATTGCATTGCTGATAAAAACATGGAGTTTTGTCCAGAAAATAACTGAAGAAAGTAAAATCTGGTGATCAGACAAATCTAAAGCCTTTTTCGTTTTTGACAAGTAGTCTTTTTCATTTTCTTTGTAGTCTCTTTCATAGTTCCTCTATAAATACACGATCCCTGCTCCGAATAAGCTTTCATTGTTGAATATTGTAATAAGTCTACCCCCACCGCTAATTCCACTGCTCCACCCACCGCTAATTCCACTGCTCCACCCACCGCTCGTCCATGTGGCAGTGGGTCCAACCTTTTTAAGAAAAAAAAGGGCAAAAAAGGGATCACTTCTTCCAGTTCGAAGAGAGAGAGAGACGAGGAGGACCACCCATCACCACCAGCGACCACCCCTCGTCGGTGGTGATGAGGTGGCACGTGTATCGGGTCTTTCTCTCTCTCTCAACTAGAAAAAGTGATCCATTTTCTACCTCTTTTTTTCTTCTAAATAGGTGGGAGTGTGGGACCCACCGCCACGTAGGCAAGCGGTGGGGTAGACTTATTGTGAATATTGTGGAAGGATTTCAAAACAAATACTATAAAGTTCCTTAGTCTCACATAGGGCTGTAAATGAGCTGAGTAGCTCGCGAGTTTGGCTTGGTTTGAAGGATAAATGAGCGAGCTCGAGCTTGATTTTGTGGCTCATTTGATAAACGAGCCGAGCTCGAACCTAGCAAGGCTCGGCTCGAAATATATAGGTTCGGCTCGGCTCAAACATGCCAATATATAGGTTCGCGAACAGGTTCATCTCAGCTCGAAATATATAGGTTAGGCTCGGCTCGGCTCGGCTCGAACATGCCAATATTCGGTTCGACTCGGCTCGTTTAGCCAATTTTTTAATATTAAGGCTGAAATTTCGACGAATTCGAGCAGAGCCGGCTCGTTTATTCCAAACCGAATACTAACGAGCCGAGCTCAAGCTTTGTACATTCTTGTTGAGCCGAGCTTGAGTCGAGATTTTTCGGCTCAATTTGAACTCGAGCCGAGCTCGAGCCAAACGAATTCTAATCAAGCCGAGCTCAAACATGCCAATATTCGGTTCGACTCGGCTCGTTTACACCCCTCTGACTCACACAATGCTTAGAAACAAAATTATTTTCCTCAGTTAAGTATATGTAAAGTGTAGATGTGTATGGGCGAAGAGGGAAGTCTCGCACCCACATGGAAACGGGCCAAGGCCCAAGACACTCCATAGAACTCGGTTCTTTACAGGGTTGATCAAACAAAAGGGAAGAGGAGTTCAATAAAAATTTATAACGGAGATAGATCTCCCTCCTCTCGCAAATGGGTGGATTCCAAATCTCTGTCTAAGTTCTCTTTAACAAATGCTTCATTACCACCACCGTACCTATAACTTACGAGTACAGCGGTGGTACAAAACGAAGTTATCGTAACTCCGCATTCTTTTGATTGAAGACATTACTATGACCTGTTGTGCGTAAAAGGTTGCCTCTTTCGGATTTGATAGCATGTGATGCGTATTTTTGCCCCTTTCTGGATTGAGTTTTCCGGCTTCCCCGTGGGACAACTGGGAGTGCAATTCTATTCACCCTCCTTAAAAGAGAGTGAACATTACTCTTTCTCTTATTAGTTAAAATAGTATGGACCCTATCACAAAGTGATATCATGCTTATCATGCAATACACTTTTTAATAAGCATGATATCACTTTGTGGTGGGGTCCACGTCATTTCAACCAATAAGATGGAAGATAATGTTTACCCTTTTAATTAGAGGGTGAAAAAAACTCAACTCAACAACAGGGGAACTTGATTTTGACCAAAAGTTCAGCTTAGAGATGGAAAACACTCAGTTCTGCAAGTTTTTTAGTCTTTGGACCAAAAGTTCTTCAATTATGCTCGTTTTCAAGTGTTCACCCAGGAAACAAAATGAGATAGTGGTAGGTTGGTCATTGTTACGCCCGCAGAAAACATGGCTCGATCCAACCAAGATTTGTGTCCCAATCATTGTGGATCAGCTCGATCAAGTATTTTTTGTCGTTCTGCTATCCTTTATGTTTACCTCTTCAATTATGGTGCTATTGCAACAATCAGGAAGGAGAGATAATGAACAAACAAGTACTCATGCAAGAACACAAGGATTTACGTGATTCCTCCTGAGCTTAATTGTACATCCGTGGGCAAAAATCGATAAATATTGATTCACTACGAACGATAAGAGAATACGAAGAGCTAGCTACATATGTAACTCTCCAAGAGGCAACAATATCAAGGAACAAACCTTAGAACTCACAATACAACTTCATACATAAAATCCCTAAAAACCGAAACAAGCCAACTTAAAACGCATCCGTTCTGTGTCTGCATCAGCCATCAAGCCTGTTGATATTGCTTTGCGTGCTTGGCCGTCTGGACGGGAGTCTTTCCGGAAGTAGGACGCACAAGTACATTCAAGGCAAACTCAGGAATAACATCTCTTAGAATTCCATCCCCTTGACATATCCATAAGGAGGATTTTTATTGCTCTTCTTTACTGCTAAAACATCAAAACCACAGATCATGACAGGAGACAAGGGAAACCTAGGCCATATGCCTAATTTTGCAGCTCAAATACTAAAGATTCAGACAGATAGTTATATAACTTAGCAACCACAGTTAACAAGCAACCATCTAGTTATCAGAAGTTCAGAAAACAGCTTGTATAGAACTCACTGACCTGAGGAACTGGAGGGATCAAATCAGTCTCTTCTTTTCGTTCTGATCAAGCCACTGATACAGCATAAAGATCTTGCTCGCCAATGGGTTCTTTTGCAGATAGACTCGACCCACCGAAGCAAATGTTTGTCAAACTCCTATTAACTGACCGCTGCTTGTGGACCGAAGTCGGAGTTCCTTCATCCGACATCTGGTCCGACCAAGAAGGTCCTACAATATCAGCACTCTCAATACTAACACTTTTTCGTTTTTCCCAGGAATTGGATGAGGACGCGGATGACTTCGAAAATGAACTCGATCTTGATCGTCGTGGAACAGCGTGCTGTGGCATGGCCTGCATTACGCATTGTTGATTGGTTGAGCAAGACTTATGACCTGTGTTGCTTGAGAAATGAAAGAGAGATAAAGTTGTTAATCTAATGTTTGGCTTGTCGTTCGACTTTGAACTGTATCTTGGATTACTATCCTTTCTCATTGAGCTTCTTGTTCGGTACAAATCAAGGAAACTAGTTCTTGTTGCATGGAGTGGCTAATACTTGAGAAATAAAAGATAAATCAATTATGTTCAAAAAGGAAATCCGAAGATATGTTTGTGTTGTTCTGCTGATAGATATACTCATTGCCATTAGTATCTTGGGGTTCGTTGTACATATATAATGTTGCTCACCTACCACTGTTGGTGCATGATCATCACATATTCATATAGATCGAGGCAAAATGGAGTAACTGCGTAGCGATGGACAAGTGATGGTTGAGGATAAGTTGTGGTCTAATTAGGATAATTCGAGTTGGTTTATGCTTCTAGTTTGATGTTTGGTTGTAGTATGCTCATTTGTGGTGGAAAACTCACTTTTCTTTGTGGTATCTCGTCGCATCACTCAATCTAGGTGTATGATTTATCGTATTTTCATATAGCTTGCGTATAGATTTTCCTACTGGGCTAGTGTAGCTCATCCTATCATTTTCAGGTACGATTCAAGGAAGTTGACATGGAGTACATGTTGTGCATTTGTGACCAAACCCTTAAAAAGGTATTCAAGAAGGATTTCATAGCACAAGATCTGAAAGAGCGTTTTTTTTTGAAAGATAGTATTTGTAAATTGTAATAATATTTCCCTAGGAAATTGGTATTTTGATGATTTGGGGCCTTCGAGTTAGAATGCAATATTTAAATTTTATTTAAGAACAGCGAACAAAAAGATCTTTTGGGGTATTATTTGTATTACAGCGAGGACTTTATTTATTAAAAGTGTTTATTATTTATGTTGAAAATCGAGGGCGTGACATTTTTTATCAAATTTCTTAATTTTTGGATTTATATAACATATATTCAAAAAGTAAACGATTTTGTTAAAATGCCAGAATAATTGATTAAAGACAAAAAATACACAAATTTGGAATAGCACTTTTTTATCTCAAACTTGAAACAAATTGAATATATTGAAAGTTCAAATTGAAATAGAACTCTGAAGAGACAAAACATATTCCAGCCTGTATTCATGTATATGGACACACAAAACCGAGTAATTATTCAATACTTTCAGAGTATATGAACAGTATACTCCATCCTCTTATATAACATGTGGATTCCACATGTGTCTCATGTATGGGTGTCAAATATTATGTGAGATGAGGGAGTACACTGTTCATATACTCCGGGAGTATTGAATGATTTTCGCACAAAATCCCAATTCTTTCCAATCAAAAATGATATTCACACAATAATTCAAACATAACATCTTACACGACCTCTCACATATATGTGGGACCCACATATAGTAGTGTGTGGATCCTACATATATGTGAGAAATTGTGTTTAGTATTGTGTTTGAATTGTTGTAATTCTAGATTGTGTACTAATTATAGGGGAACAAGTCATAGGCTCATCAGTTCAGTGAAGTATTGTTATGATTTTCATGGCTTCCCTCAAGCTCATCAGTTCACTGCTACTAAGGACACACAGAACTCCCAAACTTCCTCAGGCTCATCACTGCTACTAAGGACATGTAAGTTTTATTCTTTATGGTGTTAGATAATTAACATTCTACGTTATGTTAGGATCTAGAACTATCATGATTATCACAATACAACCATTAAACGGAAACTTAAATAAACAAGAAAGGCATACCCGAATCCAGTAATGCGGAACTTGAGCAATCCGGTAAATGACTGTAGTGATCATAACTTTACTAGAGTATTAAGCCCTAAGTGGAAGACGGTTTCTCTCCTTTGCCTTACTTTCTAGCCTCTTAGTATATCACGTTAATTTGATGGAACCCTAGACACTCTTTTATAGGCAGAGAGAGGACCGATTTCTTTAATGAACGTTATACTCACTTTCCATCAAAGTAGAGTCTATTTAGGAAACAACTTCTCTATTTGACCAATATAATAAATAAAGATATGGAGAATCATATTAAACTCATAATCAATATGTGCCGTATAAAATAGATGGGCCACCACAATGACTAAATAAAAAATTAGTCTTACATTCTCCCACTTGGCCCATATGATAGCTTAAGTAGAGTTTAACAAGATAAACATAAGGGGCGCCATAAATCCATATCAAGTTCTTCTTAATTTGGTCACAATCATAATACTATTATTAAACAACCCACTAGTGCGAGTCATGGCGGTTATACATCACAATGACATAGTCCCTTCCATGTACTACAACACTAGCAAACTACTTAACATAGTCTTTAACTGAAAAGCGATTTCATAAGGTCCAACAATAATGTCTTTTGACAAAGACTATTCATGTAATCATTAATCATTCACATACATGTACGTACACTATTCATTACAGGAAATTATCAGAAACACATAATTGAGATCTCTTAAAGTGTCGAATAACAGCATCATCATATTGCAGTCCATAAGTTACAACTGTTATGGGTTACGCTAGACTCTTTCTATTAGCATATGTCTTAAATGTCCTTGCATTAACCCTTTCATAAGTGGATCTGCAATTATAAGTTATGTGCTTATGCCTTTAGTGACACTTTTGTTTCTGAAATTTTTCTTAGAAAAGAAAATAGTTGCGGAATCATAACCTTTAGCAACTTGGTAATGGTGTCGACAACCCCAAGTCCTAAAATAAATTTCCCAACGTCTATTCATGAAGTATGGTCTCAAAGCATGCCACAATTCAACCAACATAATTGATGAAGCAATGATAGCTACTTTAAACTTTTGTTTGCTCCTTCGATCACATAATAGAAACAACTTATCAAAAGTAGGCTTTCTACCATCAAAGCTTCAAACAAACAAAAAAATGAATTTGAGTAGCTAATAAACTCAAGATCATCAGACTTCCTCAATATGAGCATATAACCTTTAATTTAAAAGTTCATGAGAAAAAACTTTTAAGTGCAAACAACATAAATATCACTATAGCAAACAGAATACCGTCAACATATACATTGAAAATATAAATTTACTCCCACTAATCTTTAGATATATACACCATTTAATAGTGTTTTTCCTTAATTCCAAAGAAACCAATAGTATCAGCAACCATAAGAAACCAATGGTAAGAGCTTGTTTAAATCCAAAAGTTGACTTCTCTAGTTTGCAACAAAGTGCTCTTTTACTTAAATTGAGAAACCTTAGATTGATTCATATAGACTCCATCATTTAAGCTTTCATTCAAAAGCTATTTTCACGTCCAAACGCAACTCCCAAACATAAAGAGTTACCTACCAACGCCACAATAATTTTTCAGCGAGTTCTTCTCGGATACAAGAGAAAAGGGCTCCATAAAATTACGCCTCCTTTCTGAGTGTAACCCTTGGCCACAAGTTTGACTTTATATCGTTCTATATTGCCCTCTAAGTCAAGTGTAGTCTTAAAGACCCACTTACAACACACTTTCTTGTATCCTTATGGCAATCCAACGAAATTTCAAACTTCATTATGTTCCATTGATTAAACTCATCATTCATGGCATCAATCCATTTAGTAAAATTTTCACTTTACACGGCTTTGAAATCGGATCAAAAATATTCGTGTAGATAAATCAAATAATCATTCAAATAGCAAATCTCTTGTTCCTTCGAGATATTCCTAATGCTATCTTCTTTGATTGTTCTACAATTTCTTCAGTGGTGTCAATCTCATTATGGAGTGATTGACAACTTACTTGTTATTCTAAATCATTATGTTGTTTAACAACGGTAAGAACAACATCATTCTAAGTTATGGGTAAAGACACTTATATCCTAACTTTTATGTGACCACATTCTATGGTTTATCACTCCCACTGATTTCACCATTCCTAAAGAATTTGAATGACCAATTTCTATAATTGTCGTACTATGGTTAAGTAGTAAAAAACCTATACCCTTTGAATTTTTCTAGAGTAACCAATAAGGTCACCATAGCTCATTCTAAAATTCAAATTCTTTTCATGGGAATAAAAAATTCTAGCCTCTGCTGGACAACCTTAAACATTCAGGTGTTCTGAGTTTGATTTCTTTTCCATCCACAGTTCAAAAGAAGTATTTGAAACTGTCTTACTAAAAACCTGATTCACATAAATGCAGCAGGCTTAGAAGTATCTATTTATCACATAATGGGTATTTCGTTATTACAGACATACTTCTAATCATATCCAATAATGTACGATTACCTTTTAGCTATCACATTATGCTAAATGGAACAGACCTCTCATAATATTTATCACCTGTGTCATACCTCATGACTTTTACATTATTTTCTATTTACCCTTCATATCTCAACAATGTACACCTTGACAGTATTCATTGATTGAGATCCTCATGCAATAGAAAAGCTAACATAACATGAAAAGCCATATATAGGTGGTAAAATAGGTCTTTTAGATGAAATTTTTATGTCTATATGAATAACAATAAGAAGCCTATAATTTCTTGTGACTTGCTCCTTACTGAATATGATTTACTTGTACTTAATGCAAATCACATACATAAGAGATTAATAAAATTTCTGTCATATATTAATCTCACAATACATTTAATTGAAACATAGTTTCAATCGTCAATGTCACAAGATGAAGTAAGCTTTCATTCATGAGACTACTAACCAGACTAATATCATGATGCAGCATAAGGAGAGTTTTTAATAAAATGGTCATCAAACTTTAATTCATTAAAACATAATAAAATACCATAAGACAATAATTGGTATTTTTCAATCACCATAAAATTTGGTTTTGAAACTTGAAAAAAACATAACAATAAAATTTAGTTCGAACAAAGGAAACTAAATTTGTAAACATTATAGAAACCACAAAATGATGACCAACTCTTAAATAGCAAACAATAAGTCATAAAGCCCTTTTAGTAAAAACAGTAACCCAAATATTTAGAATTCAATGGGCTTATGATTTCAAAAAATTTCAAGTAGCTCATAATTAAATCACTTCATAGTTGAGGGACTTACAATTAGCTAGGTTTGATTCGAAACATACAACATTAGTAATTACTTTCCCATTTCGAATCACTTCGTACGTTTATGACAAACTTTCAAATAATGTCTCAACTGTTTATAGGGGTGACATATATCATTGTCCTTACATTCTTTCTAGTCCAAAATCATTAGCAGACTCATTAGTATCACATAATGCCAACTTCATGTCTCATTTAGGCTTCTTCTACTTTAATTATCAAGTACTTTAGTTGAGTAGTCCAAATATAACATTTCAATGGCATCCTCAAGTATTCTACGCACAATAAACATGATAGTGCTCACCTTAAACATTCACATGAATATAAGGCTTAGTCTATTTCATTTCATTCATACTTAACCAAAATAAAGGAATTTCTCAAAAATAATAATTTATCAAGATCTAGTATTCAAAAGGAAATTAATCCTTTTCTTTTTCAAAATTAGAAATTCAATCATTTAAATTAAAATGAAATATACCAAGCATGTGAATGTGATGTAGATATAATTAATAATGCACACATAATATATGCTCACTACAATAATGCTTTGAGTAACCAATAAATTGACAAAATAAAATTTGTCCAAACAATAATATATAGTGCAACGGTGATTTGCCTTTGGGTTCATCTAATGTTACACTATTAACAGATATGGTGATTCCCTTTCACCAATAGGACTAATCGATAAGGATTCATAATTAAGTAGGTTTGTTACCTTTGAGTATCCAAATCCAATCTCAATTATGAATACTTATAAATTATCCTATTCCAATTTACTAATCACTTAGAAGTGGTGCACCTTTGGGCCTACCTAATATCCATGCAACTAGAGAACTGCGATTTGTAAAGTCATTATTCGTAACACTTAAAAAAATGGGAATAAGTTTCATATATAACTTGATATTTATGAATCATTCCAGTTGGGCCACTTTGGTGACTACCAAACCGTATCGTAATAAAAATATCAAATAAAATAAGTGTTAAGTTTCAGTAATTTAATTGAAATCTGTGAAACATTCCAGTTGGATCACTTTGGTGACTGCCGAACCATATCTTAATATTGATTTCAATTAAGATAATGACTTTTGCATAACCTTTAGGTGATTTAAAAGAAAAGGTCACTATGTTAACACCTCATCATAATAGGTATTAGAATTTTATAATTTGATTAACATCTATCAATGCCGATTGGATTGCTTTAGCCCAAACCGTATCCTTATATAGAGTCAAATCAAAATAGTGACTTTTTCATAGACATTAGGTGAATCTTAGATTATTCACAATTCTGGTTCCATAATATTATTTGATATCTATAAACCATTATGATTGGGTCACTTTGGTGACTACCAAATCTCACATAATATAGATTCAAATTGACAACTTCCTTTATGGATACAAGCTGAATAGCCAATTATTCACAAATAAATTTTTCTAACATGACTTGATATCTACGAACCATACTGATTGGATCACTTTGGTGACTACCAAATCTATCATAATATAGATTATCAGTCAAAACAATTATTACATATAACCATCAAGTGATCATAAATACATATGACCCATCATTAAGCCCTCACAGATCATAAGAAGCCACAAAGCTCTTATATGCCGATTGTCTGTTGACATTATCCCGTAAACATAAAATTTAATGCTGACACATTAACAAAATTTTCTTAGTACATGAGTTGCCTCCTTATGCATAATGGAAAACAATTCAATCGGTCATTATCTCAAACTAAAAATAAAAAAATAAAACGGTTTAGGGTAGAGCCGCGGTACGGAATACGATCACAACTAAGACGTAAGGCAATGAAAGTAAACCCACCAACTCACATATTTTAATGCCATGTTATTTGTGCATATCAGTTAGGCAAAATCAATTCGTTCAGCGATCATGAAGTAATTGACTTTATTACTTCAATACATTTATGTCATGCTATGTGCAGTAAAATAATGGGTTCCATTCATCATTATAAAACAAGTACCAAGCCACCGACGAGATAAACCCGATCTCGACTTCGGTCCAAAACCGTTCAAAACAGGAGGAATCATGGTCTCATCATTATGTATGGTACATACTGTACATCGTTATTAATCAATTAATCCTACTACTCCGCAGGTTGTCGATCCAAAACCAAAACCACCGACATAATGTTCACGTAACAAATTCATACGCCAAAATTAAATTCAGTCATAATCGGACAAACATGATAGTTCGTAAACCTATTGCTCTGATACCACATGTAAGTTTTATTCTTTATGGTGTTAGATAATTAACACTCTACGTTATGCTAGGATCTAGAACTATCATGATTATCACAATACAACCATTAAACGGAAACTTAAATAAACAAGAAAGGCATACCCGGATCCAGTAATGCGGAACTTGAGCACACTACAACAAAAAACACATTCAGTGACATGTAAAAATGTCACCAAAAGTCCAAATTTTGTCACCTATTATCTTTGGTGACACAAAATGAGGTGTCATTGTATCCATGACACTGAAAGTCAAATGTGACAAAATTGTGTAGTTGTCACGGAATATTGTCAATGGTGACAAAAATTTGATGTCACCGAAGATAGATTTTCCGTGACACAATTGTCACTGAAAGTAACAGTGACAACAATATAGTGTCACGAAAGAGAGATTTTCTGTGACAAAGGCGATTATATCACAGAAAGTAACAATGACAGCACCATTCTGTCACAGAAGAAAGATTTTTCTGTGACAAAGATTGTCACTAAAAGTATCTACTATGACAATCAATTGCGTGTCACCAATAACCTATCATAAGTAGTAGACACACGACAGTGACAATCTCTTTTGTCACCAAAAAATAAGACTTTCGCAGCAATATGCACTTTTCCATATATTGTTTTCACCTGTTTACAAAATTTCAAATTTTTTTCTCTTATGATTCAACTTAGCAAAATTTAAATTGTGAAGAAGCAAAATACCATTCAAATCAAATATCCAATAAGTTAACAACATTCACCATCCAAAAATCAGTTCCACTTATACATCAAACATTCAAAAATCTACTCTTGAAAATAACACTCAATCCAACTCCAGAAATAATCACCCAATCCTCATTCTCAACCTTAAAAATGTGCATATTATATGTATATTAAGCGAATGACAGTGAGATATGCTAGACACACCTTTAGAAAATATAATTCGTCTTCGTCATTGAACATTTAAAGGAATTGTAAATACCTTAGCGACTGAAGAACTCATCAGCTACCTACAAGAGCCAAAGTTGTTAAGTGACTTAGTAAGTTGTTCCTTGTAACTTGAATCGAAAATCTGAAATCAAAACTCAAGAAAATGACTATTCAAACATCATTTCCAGAAATTGGGACGGCATCTGTTGTCCTACGATACATTTTTTTTTATTATCAAGACTTGCTTTCCCTAGAGTTCTATCATTAGCTTTTGACTTTTAGCACTCCATGGGGGTGCAAAATCAACTAAGCAGAAGAACACTACGTAGATAAGTAGTGCCTGGAGGAGGCGGTATAGTCTCCTCTGCCTTTTGGATTCATATTAAGATGGTTCATTAAAATGCGAACGCGAGTATGCAGAGTAGAAGCATCTAATCTACACAAGCATATATTCTCCTTCCAACATGATGACAACATTCATAAGTACTAATTAAGAACTGAAAGTCAAACAGTAAGAAAACTCTTTGGATTTTTTTTTTTTTTGGTCTTATTTTTTTGGAAGACCGACCTCGGGGGTGTGTATCTTGAGATTATAACAACCCATTCAGGACCGAGATCTACAATCTTCATGAAGCCAATCTACAACCATTTCCAAAACAAAGGTGAAAGGATACCGATCTGCAAATAAATAGGTAATATATTCCCCCAATAATGAGAATCGAGATCTCGAGAAATTGGTATCACTATTCACTCCTCAACTACTTGGGCTAGGTTACTCACGCAGAGAGAGAGAGAGAGAGAGAGAGAGAAAGAGAGAGAGAGAGAGAGAGAGAGAAAGAGAGAGAGAGAGAGAGAGAGAGAGAGAGAGCTGATCTAAAAAATGACAGTAGTAGTAATCGACTAGAAGTTGGGACCAGGTATAAAATCGAGTATGTAATCGACTTACCCATCTTATGCTCTAGGTCAGAGAAGCCCAGGTCCTGTAGGCCACTGACGGGATCGATGTTCGACTGTAGTACTACCCATCGATTGGCGACGACAATGGTTTCTGATGGCCCAATTCTTTCTTGATCTCGTGTGAGATGAGAGAGAGAGAGAGAGAGAGAGAGAGGAACACGGCGGAGAGAACTGGGAAAGTTGGGGTTGGAAAAGTTGGGGTTGGGCAAGTCTGTAGAGGGGAGTAAAACTAGGGCTTGTTTTTGGTGACAAACAAAATAGAATGAAACGACGTCGTTTTGAATGAAAAAACTTTTAGCCTAAAGGGATAGCAGCCTGGGACGATAAAATTCAAACCTTTCAGTGACAACTTTATGTTTGTCACCAAAACTTGTCTTCGGTGACAAATTTCTTGTCACCAAATCTCCTCATTATTTGGCGCGTTGGTTTATGGTTATTCAAAAGTTTTCGGTGACAAGCAGTAGAATTATTTGTCACCATTGAGTACATTCCGTGTCAATACCAATTTTTTGTCACCAAAAGGTGCGACTGAGTGTCCCGGCCCCATTGATGTTTAATTACCACAATGACTAAATAAAAAATTAGTCTTACAGGACACACAAAACTCCCAAACTTCCCTCAGGCTGACACAAGACTCCCAAACTTCCCTCAGACTCATCAGTTCAATGCTAATAACACACAAAACTCCCAAACTCAACATAATCTAGTAGTAGTCTAACGCAAGTCATCTTCATCATAATCACCAACAGCCTCTTCCTTATGGACCTTATCGACATGCACCACCCTCTCCGCCGGCGGGAGGGGGTTTTCCACCCATACCCAATCTTCGAGAGAGTCATTGGCTGCCACACGTCCACCCGTATCCGGTTTTATTTTCCCAAAAAGTGTTCTGAATATCGCCACCCCAGCCGGGTACCATCCCTTCGGCTTCCAACCAAAGTTCCTCTTGTGCTCCGCTTGTTGTTGGGTAGCCTGCCCGTAGTACGAATGCGGCGCATGATAGCGGGTTTCACGGACGGCTACCTTCACATCGACTTTGCCATGAGGGCTGCCGGAGGGGCGCATCAGCTCCAGCTTCTTATTAACGGCTAGCTCGCCGAGGGCAACATCGTGCAGGGGGAGCCGAGCCGAGCCGACGAGCTGCTTGGTGCTCTCCGCGGATTCGGCGCGGACGACGTCGATGTAGAGGTAGGAGTCGTCGATGGGGGTGTTGAAGGGGATCTCGAGTTTTTGGTCCAAGTAGCCGACTTCGGTGGTGTATTTGCTCCTGAGGTCGACCCAGACGACGGCGTACTGCGTCAGGAGGCCGTGACGCCAGTTGACGTTTCCCAGACCTTCGGCCGATACGATTGTGACCTCGACTTCGTAACGTGAAGACATTGTCGAGAGAAATGTTATACCCTACTCCAAATGGATTGGAGCTTGTGTGGGCCGCTATTTAATGAGTACTACTTTGACTTGAACTTGCCCTGTCAAGTCCTGGTGCACAATTACACACAATTATTTTCCCACCAAGTCCTCTCCCCACGCGCTGGACTTCGTGCTACCGCCCACCTGCAATTATTCCGGCTAATGATGAGTCGATGACTACAATTGAATGACTAAATGAAATCAATATTTAATATTTAATATAAAATTAAAATTAAAATTAAAATTTTCAAAGAGAACAAAAAATTAGGCTTTTTACCACTAGGTAGAGAAAATAAAAAGTAACTCCCACTAGTTCACCTCTAATTAATAAAACACTAAAATCACAGACCCTGAAAGTGCCTAAATCCTAAGGTGCCATTCGAAAGTGCATAAACCCTAGAGTATCCTATAAAGTGTCTAAATCCTAGAGTATCCTTTAAAAATACTTAAACCTTAAGTTATCCTATGAAAGTAACTAAATTGTTGAAATCCTATAATAGAAAAGTGCATCCTAAAATTTCTATGAAAATGCCTAAACTTAAACTCCAAGGCTCTATGAAAGATTTAAAATAAAAATTAGGTTTCAAATATATGTATATTAATTTTAAAATTGGATTATGTACAATAAAAATTATACTCATTAAAGATTTAAAATAGAAAAGAAGAAAGAGGAGAGAGAGAGAAGAGAGAGAGAGAGAGAGAGAGAGAGAGTGCGTGTGAGAGAGAGAGAGACGTGGGAGAGAGCATAAGGTAACACGAAAGAGGAAGCTAAGGTAATACAATAAGTCTAGGTACACTACATTTAACTACTACATCATCCACTACATGTTTTGTAGTGCTCATCCTGTATCCCAAAAAAAATACAGAAAAATATTCATAAATTTTAAAATAATATACTATGGAGCCCTATAAAAAATCAGTTTCAACAAAATATCTGTCACGCCCCGCCCCGCAAACGGCACCCAAAGTGGGCCCGAGTCAGCGCGGCCACGTGGCATTCCACACAATAGACCACACCACACTCTACAACCAATCAGAATACTATTTAGCGGAAGACTTCTCACTTAAAATACAACCAAGTCAACGCCAAAACCTCAACTCACAACCTATAATAAATACCCCTCTCTCCAATTAATTACATAACACTTAGGTTAGCTTCTAGACGAATCAGCTACGCAACAATCTAACCAAAGACATCACCCGACGCTAGTCTCAGCACTCTCCAAAGCGTTGACCAGTAGTGGACCCACAAGTGTACAATCTCAACCAATCAGACCAACGCAACAAAACTCCCAAAACAGGAATGACAACCACAACCAGCCTGTCTTATTTTGGCCATATCTTATTAAACAACATGAATTCCAGGGCGACACTTAAAACCATTGAAAAGTAGACTTCTTCTTCTTTGAATCCATAGGTCATACATCAAAAACAGAGTTCGGGTAACCTAACTACGGCCTTACGATTATAGCTTCAACATAACAGTAAAGACTGGTGCAAAGGCAGAATTTAGGTCAACTTTAGATGCAAATCTGTTATCGCTCGGACATACCCAAGACGCATGGGATGTATCGTTGGAAAGCTCTGTTCCATTTGTTTAGCCAAGAATGCTGTTGAGCCTCCCAAACAAGATGAACCTTCAATTCTTCCTGCTTAATTTGCGAAACGGTACAGGGAAAAACCTGCCCATTCCACGCAACGTATTTGAGTAGAGAAATACTGCTCATTGGGAAATACTTCCAGTTATCTGCCAGAAAGCACAGAAGATCCACGTACACTTCCGTAGGACCACGCAACGCCAGGTTGCATGTTTGAATGCATTTGGCACACCAGTCATAACTTTCATTCACTGATGGCACTCCAAGAAAATTCCATGTTTCGTCATATTTTTCGTTATCAACACAGTTGTGTAAGACGTACTTTCCTTGGGAAGAAATACCGCCAAGAGAAACCCCAAGTTTCTTAATATGGGACAGGATTTTACGGAATTCTGGTAAGATCCTAACTACATCAATTGGCTCACACAACACCATTTCCCCAGTCAAGAATGGTTCACAAGGAACAATGCGTTTTGACTTGACCTTTTGTCTAATGGACTCTCTCACTCCATTTAACTGTTTCACAGGAGACTCTCGTACGGGCAAGAACTCAACAACGCGAGCTGTGGGGAAAATTTCAGCCATTTGAGTGGAATTCATGCAAGTCATGAGAGCATTGACAAAAGACGAAGGAACATGGTCAAGGATTCCCAAGTTCCACTTGTTATCCAAGACTATTGCTTCTCTCGAAGATGAAAGAATGAAATCCGCATGCACAACAAACGGAAAGTTGGTCACCATCGCAGTTGGAAGGAAGGCAAATACACCCACAGAAGAAGTCCCTCTCCTCAACCTATCACCGAATGGAAAAGCCAAAGATATGGCCCATTCATTTAAGTCCTTTCTAGAATCCACCACATTCTCAGGTTTAACAGGGAAATTTTGTTTGTATATGTAATAACAGCATGTGGACTCAACCATGTCCCACCCCTCCTGAACAGAAAGATGGACAATACGTGAATCTGTTCCTTGATTCTGTGTAGACATAAGATTAGTCTCACTAGAAATTGAAATTGCAGAAGCAAAATCTTCGGAAAAAGAACAGCTGTTTTCACACACTGATAACCTCTTGATCTTGTTCAAAAAGAGGAGGACTTCTGGGTGGATCTCTGAGAGATGTGTCTAGTTTCTAACAAAACAAACGGTGTGTCATTTCGAGTCCCGAGCTAGGAGTTATGGCCATTATACCAAAGTCCGTTGGTGCTGTCAGATTCTACGCGGGAATAAGTAAAATTGATTGAAAAATCATAACTCTTTCATCTTAAACCCAAAAATATTGAAACCAACACCAAAAGTTGCACCACTACAAGCCCTACACTCAGTTAAAATCCCAGGTTCAGAAACGAGAGGAGGTTAACCCAACAATCAAAAGAAAAACTGATTCGCAACCATTTTCGCCCCAGTCAATCAACCCTGCTTTAGAAATTCACCAAAAATTGTATACTTAACCAAATTACTCGATTCCAACGCCAATCTCTTCTTAACTTAAATATGCAGCTCCTGTAAAAGACCCAAAGCCACTCAAAATGTTCATCATGCCCAGAAAGTTAAAAGAAGACAGCCACGCACAGAATCGCACATCCAGCAACCAGCCAGTATTCAAAAATTCATAACTAATTGTGTGATTATCGGTTTTGCATGATCTTGGTACCGAAATCTTCGTATTGAAACGTACTTTTACAGTTATGAAGACACCAAAAATTGATTCCTAGCAGAAAGGCCCCCAAAAGACAGATTACCAAAACCCATGAATTTGACCCAAAACATGAACTTTGTCAATTTCCTTTCAAAACTCAATCCATGGAGAATCTAGCCACACAAACATGAAATTAAACATGGATTACACTTCTAGAGTATAAAAACTTACCCGTTACCGAGTTGGATCTCCGAAAATGGATCTCTCCTTCCCCCCTCCCCTTAGCCGTGACCTCCTCCTCCCTTTCTCTCTCCCTCTGTCAGCAGAATTGGGGAGATTGAGGAAATATCCTGATGACTATTTAGTCACTTAGGAAAAAAAATCCCATGTGGTCACCTCTCCTCTCAACTTATACTCCAAACCAATAACAATTCTCCATGTAAATCACACCAAGGCCCCTCATAGAATCCAACAAATACAAAATAAACCCCAAACCTCAAAATTAAATTGAAACTCTAAATATCCCGGGATGGGTGTTACAATATCGGTAAATATTGTTTCTTGATTCGTAGGGGCGAAACAGTGCAGTTAAACAGTTTCGTTCCTACAAATCAAGAAATAATACTTACCGATATTTTTTTTAACTGATTTTTTACAGAGCCCCATAAAGTATTATTCTAAAATTTATGGACATTTTTCTGTATTTTTTTGTGAGCCGGGTGAGCCGTATAAAAAATGTAGTGGATGGTGTAGTGGATGGATGGTAGTGTATGTAGCATCTCTCAAGGTAATATGGGTAGGATCTCACCGGCCATGAATTAAAAAAAGGGACCGACCCAGCATTATCCCTTTGTATAATATTTAGTGGAATCCATTGGTCAATTATCCGTGGAGTAGGTTTACACTCAACGTAAGACGAAACACACAAAATTCTGTCTCTGTGTTTGATTTCCTTCGCACATTAGTCTCGTTTCTTCAATTCAACACCCATTTCCATCAATAGTTCTTGGCGCGTATCTCTTTGGTGGCTCTCAGTCTCCCCACCACGATGATGACCGGTATCTAACGCGTGCAAAGCACATGCCCAGTATTTTAGATAGGAAAAATGGTGACAGCTACCAATTCAAAGTCAACTATAGAAACATCTGTACTTACTTGAAATCTACTATTCAATCAAATCCAGGGAAGGTTGTGTTTGGATTCATCCAGTTGTAAGTATTTCTTTTTCCAACTTATCCAGTTGAATTGACGTTGACTTGGGAGATGTTCATTACCTAGGGTTGTTATTTCTGCTATCAATGTCAATTAACGTTATTTTAAATAGTGTATTCAAAGCTTAATCTTAAAAGTTTTGCTCTTATCGTCGCTTCGAAATAGACGTTCCTGATACAGCAATTTGAGAGCCGATACCCAGCAACTTTTTAGCCGTTACCCGGTGAGCCAGCTTGCCATGCCTTGGCTAGAACAGTCAACTGTTGTTGCCTACATTCACGTGCGATTCCCGATGCCTTGTCTAGACCGTCGTCTTGGCATACGCCCAAGTGTTTGCCCAGTGTTTGCCCAAGTGTTTCCCAAGTGTTTCCAAGTGTCCAAGTTCCAAAGTGCCTAAGTGCCGTGCCGTGCCGCGCGCGCGCGTGGGTCTTTGATATAAGAATATTTAGAAAAAAAATTCTAAACATGCTATATATCAAAGACCCAAGCGGGCGGGCGCGTCACGGGGTGGCACTATGGCATTATGGCATTGGAGACACATGGAAACACTTGGACGGCTAGGCGGTGGACGATAACGACCGGTACAGCCTAGCCCAAACGGCAAAGAAAATCAAGTTTCGCCTTGCCGAACCCGGCTATAGTAGCATGTCGTTTCAAGGGCCTTTCGGTGTTCTTTCCGAGCATTACTGACGGATCGGGTTCTCTTGAGTAAGCGAGGCAACGAGGCAGAGGAAATCTAGTTTTTGCTCGATAGAGTCGCGTCTCGGCTAAAAGAGCATGCCGTTTCATGAGAATTTCGGTCTTTTCTTCCCAACGTTACCGACGGGATGTGATTCTAGGGGTATCTGGGGCCAAACGGCCAGCAACTGCCCGATAGAGTCCAGCTCTGCCCGATAGAGCCATGCTTTGCCTTTCGGGTCGGCTTAAAATAGCATTTCGATTCAGGGGCATTTCGGTCTTTTTTCCGGGCATTACCGACAGGTAGTGTTTTCTCGAGCAACCGAGGCCAAATGGCCAAGAATTGCCCGGGTGGTCTCGATAGCAACATGCCTTGGCACCCGGCGTCGGGTGGCCACGGCTTCCCCAAGGGAGGGACACCACCCCCCCCTATAGTAGTAAAATTAGCCTTTGCCCTTGTGGCAGGAAGGAACATCAATGTGTCCGAACTGAAGCAATGGGGTTTTTTTGGAGCATCACAACTTTTTTTCATGAATTTTGAATTGGGACATCTTCACAAAAATATGGAGCACCTCCACAAAAAAATTCAGAATTTTTTGCCGAAAGGATAATTTTATATTAATTAAACAAAAAATAAATAGATAAAAATGATAAAAAATACAAAAAAATACAGAAAAAGTAAGAAAAAATCACAAAAAATTATAAACAAGCTACACAATAATTATGTAAATATATTGGGTTGAAAAATGAGGCATCTATAATAGAAAATGTTTAAATTAAGACTTAAAAACGTCTAAAAATAAAAATTAAAAAAGATTAAAAACTAACATTGCGAAAGTCCCAAAAGATGGCGACTAAACAAGAGTTTTTGGGGCGTTTCGACAAGAACATATTGGTGCTTGCATTGATTTGCCCGGCGACAAGCAACTTTTTGGCCGGTACCCAGCAACTTTTTAGCCGTTACCCAGCAACTTGCTTGCCGTTGCCTAGCAACTTCTCAGCCGTTACCCAGCAATTTTTTAGCCGATACCCAGCGTTACCCGACAATCTGGTTGCCGTTACCCAGCAACTTTTTAGCCGATACCCGGCGTTACCCAACAACCTAGTTGCCGTTACCCAGCAACTTTTTGGCCGATACCAAGCGTTACCCGACATCTTGGTTGCCATTTCCCAGCAACTTTTTAGCCGTTGCCCAGCAACTTGGGTGCCGTTACCCAGCAACTTTTTAGCCGATACCCGGCCTTACCCGACAACTTGGGTGCACTTTGATGATCGAAAAACGTATATTTGTCTACACTTGTTTAGAACTTTAACCATATACTATGTCAAAAGTTATTTTGATAAGATCTTGATGCATTTAATTTATCTTGAAGAAACACATGTTGACGCAATGGATCAGAACACGTGTGTACTACGGACAAACACATATGTCATCTGATTGATATCTGGTCAAACGTAATTTTTAGTAAATTGATGTTTTGACGATCCAAAAAATCAACGGGCTGTAACAGGACGTTCGGGATTCGGGTGAGAAATCTTCCTCCCGTTCAAACCATGCCAAGGTAATGAATTGCATTGCTGATAAAAACATGGAGTTTTGTCCAGAAAATAACTGAAGAAAGTAAAAATCTGGTGATCAGACAAATCTAAAGCCTTTTTCGTTTTTGACAAGTAGTCTTTTTCATTTTCTTTGTAGTCTCTTTCATAGTTCCTCTATAAATACACGATCCCTGCTCCGAATAAGCTTTCATTGTTGAATATTGTAATAAAGTCTACCCCCACCGCTAATTCCACCGCTCCACCCACCGCGTCTATGTGGCGGTGGGTCAACCTTTTTAAGAAAAAAAAGGGCAAAAAATGGATCACTTCTTCCGGTTCGAAGAGAGAGAGATAAGGAGGACCACCCATCACCACCAGAGACCACCCCTCGCCGGTGGTGATGAGATGGCACGCGTACCGGGTCTCTCTCTCTCAACTAGAAAAAGTGATCCATTTTCTACCTCTTTTTTCTTCTAAATAGGTGGGAGTGTGGGATCCACCGCCACGTAGGCAAGCGGTGGGGTAGACTTATTGTGAATATTGTGGAAGGGTTTCAAAACAAATACTATAAAGTTCCTTAGTCTCACATAGGGCTGTAAATGAGCTGAATAGTTCACGAGTTTGGCTCGGTTTGAAGGATAAATGAGCGAATTTGATTTTGCGGCTCATTTGATAAACGAGCCGAGCTCGAACCTAGCGGGGCTCGGCTCGAAATATATAGGTTCGGCTCGGCTCAAACATGCCAATATATAGGTTCGCGAACAGGTTCGTCTCGGCTCGAAATATATAGGTTAGGCTCGGCTCGGCTCTAACATGTCAATTTATAGGTTCGAGAACGGGTTCGTCTCGGTTCAAAATATATAGGTTAGGCTCGGCTCGGCTCGAACATGCCAATATTCGGTTCGACTCGGCTCGTTTAGCCAATTTTTCAATATTAAGGCTGAAAAGTTGACGAATTCGAGCTCGAATTCGAGCAGAGCCGGCTCGTTTATTCCAGACCGAAAACTAACGAGCCAAGCTCGAGCTTTGTACATTCTTGTCGAGCCGAGCTTGAGCCGAGATTTTTCGGCTCAATTCGAACTCGAGCCGAGCGAATTCTGATCAAGCCGAGCTCGAACATGCCAATATTCGGTTCGACTCGGCTCGTTTACACCCCTCTGACTCTCACAATGCTTAGAAACAAAATTATTTTCCTCAGTTAAGTATATGTAGAGTGTAGATGTGTATGGGCGAGGAGGGAAGTCTCGCACCCACATGCAAACGGGCCAAGGCCCAAGACACTCCATAGAACTCGGTTCGTTACAGGGTTGATCAAACAAAAAGGGAAGAGGAGTTCAATAAAAATTTATAACGGAGATAGATCTCCCTCCCCTCACAAATGGGTGGATTCCAAATCTCTGTCTAAGTTCTCTTTAACAAATGCTTCATTACCACCACCGTACCTATAACTTACAAGTACGGCGGTGGTACAAAACAGAGTCATCGTAACTCCGCGTTCTTTTGATTGAAGACATTATTATGACCTGTTGTGCGTAAAAGGTAGCCTCTTTCGGATTTGATAGCATGTGATGCGTATTTTTGCCCCTTTCTGGATTGAGTTTTCCGGCTTCCCCGTGGGACAACAGGGAGTGCAATTCTATTCAAACTCTTTAAAAGAGGGTGAACATTACCCTCTCTCTTATTAATTAAAATACTATAGACCCTATCACAAAGTGATGTCATGCTTATCATGCAATACACTTTTTGGTAAGCATGACATCACTTTGTGGTGGGATCTACATCATTTCAACCAATAAGATGGAGGATAATGTTCACCTTTTTAATTGAAGGGTGAACAAAACTCAACTCAACAACAGGGGAACTTGATTTTGACCAAAAGTTCAGCTTAGAGATGGAAAACACTCAGTTCTGCAAGTTTTTTAGTCTTTGGACCAAAAGTTCTTCAATTATGCTCGTTTTCAAGTGTTCACCCAGGAAACAAAATGAGATAGTGGTAGGTTGGTCATTGTTACGCCCGCATAAAACATGGCTCGATCCAACCAAGATTTGTGTCCCAATCATTGTGGATCAGCTCGATCAAGTATTTTTTGTCGTTCTGCTATCCTTTATGTTTACCTCTTCAATTATGGTACTATTGCGACAATCAGGAAGGAGAGATAATGAACAAACAAGTACTCATGCAAGACCACAAGGATTTACGTGATTCCTCCTGAGCTTAATTGTACATCCATGGGCAAAAAGTGATAAATATTGATTCACTACGAACGATAAGAGAATACAAAGAGCTGGCTACATATGTAACTCTCCAAGAGGCAACAATATCAAGGAACAAACCTTAGAACTCACAATACAACTTCATACATAAAATCCCAAAAAACCGAAACAAGCCAACTTAAAACGCATCCGTTCTGTGCCTGCATCAGCCATCAAGCCTGTTGATATTGCTTTGCGTGCTTGGCCGTCTGGACGGGAGTCTTTCCGGAAGTAGGACGCACAAGTACATTCAAGGCAAACTCAGGAATAACATCTCTTTGAATTCCATCCCCTTGACATATCCACAAGGAGGATTTTTATTGCTCTTCTTTACTGCTAAAACATCAAAACCACAGATCATGACAGGAGACAAGGGAAACCTAGGCCATAGGCCTAATTTTGCAGCTCAAATACTAAAGGTTCAGACAGATAGTTTTATAACTTAGCAACTACAGTTAACAAGCAACCATCTAGTTATCAGAAGTTCAGAAAACAGCTTGTATAGAACTCACTGACCTGCGGAACTGGAGGGATCAAATCAGTCTCTTCTTTTCGTTCTGATCAAGCCACTGATACAGCATAAAGATCTTGCTCGCCAATGGGTTCTTTTGCAGATAGACTCGACCCACCGAAGCAAATGTTTATCAAACTCCTATTAACTGACCGCTGCTTGTGGACCGAAGTCGGTGTTCCTTCATCCGACATCTGGTTCGACCAAGAAGGTCCTACAATATCAGCACTCTCGATACTAACACTTTTTTGTTTTTCCCAGGAATTGGACGAGGACGCGGATGACTTCGAAAACGAACTCGATCTTGATCGTCGTGGAACAGCGTGCTGTGGCATGGCCTGCATTACACCGTGCACTAATCCTGACGCGAGTTTCTTCTTTGCGGTTGGACTTGGAAGGTTACTTCTCACTGAAAGTGTCCGTTTGTTGTTAGGAAGCGACGAGGGCTTTGAGAATCGTTGGCGAAGTGGAATTGGAGTTTCGTCCAACGTACTAACTGAAGTTCTTTCTTCAGCTTTTACCCTCTCATTTTTCCTTCCTTTTGTTCTCGGCCAACGAAAGAAGCCTTTCAAACGTTTTGCTGCATAATCTCCTTTCAAATGTTTTGCTGCATAATCTACAGAATCTGGTTTCTTCTGAGTTGAATTTGATACATTGGGGGTTTCTGTAGTTGTGTCATGTTGAGTCACTTCAATTGATATGGCATCCAAGGCATTTTCGACGCCCGTGTGCAAAAATATTTCTGTGTCTGAGATTCTAAAGGAAGTCCCTGGGCTTCCGATACTTCTCATTCTTAAATGGGAAGCAATCGTTTTTCTCGCTGAATAATCCTGAGAACTGAAAATCCCCCCTGCTGAAATCAAATGTCTTGTTAGTATATCAGATGAGGCACATGGTGGCCGTTGCTTGAGCAGATCAAGGGGGGTCATGCCATTTGAATCGCGGATGTTCACGTTAATTGATCTGACGGTCATCAGTTGCTCCACTAAATCAGAATGAATATTTCCGACGACTGCCACGTGAAGAGCTGTTCTACCATCGTTGTTTTTGGCGTTTATGAAGTCTTCTGTGTTAAACAATTTTCCTGATGCTAATTGCTTCACGAGCTCAATCTGTCGATCCAATCTGTGGAAACTGGGAGTTTTGAAACCGGACATGACCATATGAAGGAAAGTTTCTCCTGCGTTGTTTCTTAGATAGATGGAAGAGGGAGATGCCTGAATTAGGGCCTCAACCACAGGTAATTGGCCTCTGTGAGCAGCTACATGCAGTGCTGAGTTTCCTTGATTGTCCGTGGCGTTGATGATATCAAAGGATGCTATAAGCTCTTTCACTACCTGCATATGTAACGAAAGAATGTTTCAGTAAATCCTAACTACCGCAATATGAAAGTTAAATTTTGATGTAGTAAATTTCTTCCTTCCAGAAAATAACCAGGTAGGGCCTTGTGCGGCTCTTTTTTGCAATTCACTTAGACTAGTGTTAGGATTTCTCACTAAAAATTCCTTGGTTATACAACTATGAAATGATCTAAATCGGAAGCTCCACATTACAAACCTGTTATGGATGTTGGTATCTTTGTATATATCAAGCAAGATTATGACCGTCTTTCAGATTTGATCTTGACCCAAGATATGTCCCTCAAAGGCAACCTGAGATTATTGAGTTCCTTTGATGAAGCCTAATGTAGCAGTCCCATGGGCTAAACCGGTTTTCTGTTCTGTTTGGGGCAATAGAAACTCTTGAGTCATTAGCACCTCTTCTCAGATGTGGGCATATTTCCTCAGGAGAAATCGTTCAACTTAAGTTCCTACTGGGTTTGCTGAAGAACGTGCATGGGCCACCCAGTAAAGGAATGGGAAGTCCATCCCTAATGGTCACAGCATCTTTAAGCTCTCTATGGCTGCTGCAGAGTATCATCTTTAAGGTGAGAGAAACCTAAGGATTTTCCAACACAAGACCTCTGTCTTAAATCTGTGGTGGTAATGAGTTGATTTGCATGGAATGGAGTACATCTCCTAGGAATTTTTGGTCCTTAGAAATCTCTTTTGCTGGTTTTGGCTCTATGCTTTAGATAGCATAGAGGCTTCAGTACTACAGAACTGTGTTGTATGGGGGTTCCCCACCTTGCCTTTGTTTGGTTTGTTTAAGTACCCCCCCAAAAACATATCGGGGAATTAGTGTTCTAATAGCACAACAGAAACAGAGCTTAAACTTGTGTATAGATGCCTACCTTAGAGGTTGAGGTAAGAAAACTGCATAGTAATTGACTTGGCAAGAGAAGAAACTACAGCTAGAAGCAAAGAGATGGACAAACCAAATCTTCCCAGCAGGTAATACTGGAAGCCTTAATAAAATGAGATTAGACAATGCGAATTTGATATTTCCAGGATCACATCATATTTACCAACTCCACTGACAAGGATATGGATGATTATTAGTGTGGCATGGATGCAAATATGAAACAAGAAACTTGATATTGCCATCTTGCCCAAATAAAATTAGCTGAAAGGGCTTTGGAAGTTTATTCTTTTTCAGTAAATGACAACAACTAGGCCAGCGTACGAGCATCTCGACTAATTCTGGGTTCTGAAGTTAAGAGCCGGACAAACTTTGATGCTCAACTAATTCTGGGTTCTGAAGTTAAGAGCCCGACAAACTTCTAGTGGCCCCAAGGATTTTTAGCTGGCGATGGGAGTCAAAGTTACAAGCTTGGGAGATAGCTTGATTTGGCTGGCACAAGTTTCTTGAACTAATACTGAGAATAGAAAGTCATCTAACATGGAAAAAATCAAAGCAAAAATCAAAGCTTTATCCTAATAATACATGACTAAATTTAGACATTTGGTCTCTGTCCACTTACGGCCCGTTTGGTTACGTTGCTTATCGTCTTATTTGGTTGTTTTATAGTATCTTAATCTAGATAGTAGTGTCAAGATTCAGAAACGAAATAAGCAAATAGACAGTAAGCAACTATAACCAAATCAGCTCTCAATACTATTTCACTCAGAACAATCAAGAAAATCAATTAACATAAGAGTCTCACCTCTGCCTGACCTCTTCCAGCAGCTGCATGCAAGATAGTAGATCCCTGCATATCTCTAAAAGCCAAAACATCAGAGACATTATCACCAACAAGTTCCATCAAAATCTTCAAATTCCCCCCTCTTGCAGCAGCATGAACAGCTCTATTCATCATCTCCCACTTATAAGCTGCGGGAATCTCCCCAATACTCTCCTCCACCTCTCTCCCCTCGCCCGCCACAAACCGCGGCGAGGCTGCATAGTCATGAACAAGCCTAAAAACCCCACAGTTCCTACTCCTCGCCGCGGCGTACAGTATATCGGTCACCCCATATTCTCCTTCCCCGAAAACAAGCAAAGGGTCTATTTCGAGGAGTTCTTGAACAAAACCCAAGTCCCCAGCCGAGGCGGCGGTGTATAGAAGCCAACCCCCGTACCCGGACCGGATTAGCGAATTCTTCTCCCTCTCCCTCTTGGTTTCGCACTCGGAAAAGAGCTTCCGGGCGACTTGGGAGCGGCACTTGGCCACATCATCGAACTGTGCCTCATCATCCCACACGGTCTCGAGGCGGCGGATTCGCCTTAGAGAGGTGAGTTTGATGAGGTTATTGCCGTCTAAACGGATGAGCTCCCTTACTAAGTCATAGTGGCCATTGGCAGCTGCCCAGTCTATCGGGGAAGCGTACCACCACTGGTCTCCGGTGCTTTCCCACCGGAGAGGAAAGTATGAAGGAGGCGGCATTAGTTGGCAATTGAAAAAACTACTCTAAACCCCTTTGAGATACTACAATCAAGTTGGTTCCTGAATCAAATACTCCTCTTCTAGATTCTCTTACAAGAAACAGTGATCCAATTAAGGTTATTTTGGCAATTTCAACATCAAACTATTCAACTGAGAAAGGTAAAGCATAAGTTCTTCTCAAGTATAATTACAAACCTGCGAAATTTACTGGGAAAAGGGTGGTTGTAACGAGGGAAAAAAAGAACACCCAGATGGGGGAAATCATGAACAACTGTAAAAACCTACAAAAGTTTGAAAAGTGCTCTAAATACAATAATTATGAGCAGTTGAACAACCTGTAGTAATACCCATTAGGATTGAAATCTGACAAAAGTTGATGAAGATGTACAGGAGAATCACATGGGAAAGTAAAGAGGAACCATTAGAGACGATGCCAATTAATAGAGGAATGATTTCGGATTAGTCGAGATATGCGCAGACAGGCCCGAATACCTGATTATAAAGGAAGGAATAAGTAATAGTATCAACTACGAACAACAAGATTCGAGAGAAAGAGAAAGAGAAAGAAACAAGGAGAATGAAGCCATCATTAGCAACAGAAAGGAAAACTCCAAAGGGAAAGATGCTCCTACAAGGGAAAGATGAGCGAGGCAAAATCCAACAGTTTTTTTGGAGCAAAACAGGACAGAAAAGAAGAATAGGTTGATATACTTGTCTATCTATATGTACGGGTAGTGTGTATAAAAAGGAGAGATTCCCATTATTGAACTGAGAAAATGCTGTAAAAGATGTATGCTGTGGATATCAAGGAGCATGCACGATGAGAGAGAGAGAGAGAGTTTTACGATGGAGTAATTGTAGTAATTATATCGGTGGAGAACAGACTGCTTTTTCTGCTGAAATTTGATTACTTTAGTAACAGATGTTTAGTCACTCTTCCATTAGAAGAAAACAACTAGTTTTATACTCCTAGTTAATTGAGACAGGATCATTTCAAGAAATGGTAGGCAAATCATGTCGAGTTTTAAAGTGTTCGAACTCGGCTCATTCAAATTCGGATGAGCCCAAGACCAAATAATTGAGTTTCAGCTTAGTCAAATAAATATGAACAAGCCGATCTCAAGCTCAAATCCAAGTAGCTCCAGCTTTCGAAACTACTATATGGAGTATATTATTTGTACTAGAAAAGAACTTCTTTTATCATTACAGAAAAAGGACTTTAAAACCAAGCCGGACTCAAATGAGCTACTAACAAATCGAGTTTCGAACTCCTCACGACCTGCTCGGTTGCCGTAAAATCTCAGAAAGCAACTTACCAATAAAAAAAAATCCTCAGTAAGCAAAACAAGATAGAGAAATGATTTTATCTCTCGGCCTCCCGTAACTAACATAAGGCTTCTTCCCAGGACTTCGAAAAGTTCAGTCTAACACGTAACAGGTCGGTGGCTTTATTTCGCCGACCGTAAACTAATTTTACTTGGGAGTAGGTTGGCAACCAACAAGTGGCAACAGCCATCCAAATTGGCCGAGAGACTTTTGGTCCGAAGGAATCTGTGGTGCACTTAAATATTAAGAAAAAAGAGGTCGGGAGTTCAACTCCTGCTCCAAGCTTAATAATACTAACTTTTGCCAACAAGAAAAAATTCTAATAGAAATTGATGTAGCAATAAATATAATATTGGTTTTGCTCTTTACCAAAAAAAATATTGGTTTTGCTTCCTCATTAAAGAGTCACGGATGGTTAGGTCACCAGTATGGTAATGACCAATAAGAGAAGTTTGGTTCGATGAAAATATTGATGACCCATAATTCAGGTATAAGTTTTATGAGGCAGGAGTGGGACTTTTAAACCTTGAAAAAAGGAAGTTGTGAAGAGGATGAGGCTGCAATTAACCAACATGCTTGCCCTTCATTAGTCCAACTAATTGTTTATTAAGGGCGGCTCTAGTTTAATTTAGCATTGACCCTTCTGGTTTTCTCAGAATTTTATCCCCATGTTTTTGCCATTTCGTCAAACATTTGCTTGGATTTTCTAGTAATTGGACCTCTCTCTGTCAAGATGGTTTTCTTTTTTCCAACCGTGCAATGAAATATAATTGAATCAAGAAAGAGCTTGAAAAACGAAGAGAGACGTTTTCCGTACTAGGAGATACTCTTCTTGTGTTTATTAGGGACGCTTTGTTTTTTTCCTTTAATAGAATGTCCAAACCAGCTTATGTGCATTTTAATAAATATTGAAAAGTTGAAGTTAACAACCATGGAAAACTCCAGCGGCACAAAAAAATTCGATTGGTAGTGAAAACCCTACTTGATGTCACTCGACCAACTCCTTGAGATTCAAATGGAGACCTAGTTGGGGGCTACTCTTCTGATTCTAATTAGATGGGGGCTACTCTGTTTTTGTTATCTTATTTGGGGGGCTTATCTATGCTTTTTAAATGCTTGAAGCCTGACTTCAAATTTTGGTGATCGGGTGCTAGTTAGCTCTAGGGTTGAGATCACTAGACAAGACAAGGATCACCCATACACATGCGTTATTATACAGTGGTCCCGGAGTACCAGGTGGCGTTGCCTACGTGATACTCCCAACCATTTACGCAACAACAAATTTTGCATATGTACATTATCATTCATTTTTTGTTGAGTAGTTGAGAGACAAGAAATAACCCACATTATGTGGTGGCGATCTTCTTTTTTAGGGAGTATCACATGACAATGCCACGTGATGCTCCGGAATTCGTGAATAATTGGCCCATACACACCAACTGTCCTATTAAGAGGGGGGGAGGCCATGTGATAAAGCGCTTTAACTTTTAGTCGCTCAATTAGAAAGACCATCTATCCGAGAGAGAGGTTGGGTTGCATTCATGGCCTGCTTTTAGCAACAATAATGCCATGTGTTCTTGTCAAGTTGCAGTGTGCCTTTGCTGGTTGCCTTTTTCCTCTTACAGCCTTTGCCTCCACTACTGTTTCTTTCTCACTTTAATTAGGGGGTTGATAAAGGGGCCCTTTTCTTTTTGGGGCAAGGGACTTGGTTCACATGGGCATATAGAAAAGCACACTATGACAATGTCTACCACACCACAACCCTATGTGGGGACTCGCTTCAAAGGACACGGCCCGGTTCAGAATCCTGCATTCGTCCTTGATCACATTCTATTTCTTAGGACTGTCAAGCGAACTAAATAGCTCGAGCCAGGACTACATTAAAACTTGGCACATTTTGAAGCTCTTAAGTGATCTGCCCAAATAAAATTCCCACTTGTTTGAATGGTAAATCAGCTACGCTTAAACATATTCCAAAGCTTACACGTTTTGCATGTCAAAGGTGAACAACCCAAAACTAAGAATCCGGTTGGTAGCCTTGCCGACGTATGGGTTGGAGGGATGCGGATTTGAAACTACGATCCTCCTAGAGGATGCATGCTCTTATCGCATAACAACGGATGATGGCAGCATATTCCTGGGTTGAAAGGCCTGTGAAAATGGTGGAGCCAATGAATGAAAGAGATGACCAGCAGATAAGACCTAATTTGACACCTTGAAAAGGAGAAGACCTAATTTGATGCCATCACTGTGTACGTTGGGTAGGGGCAATACAATGTGATTTTCGACCAATCTGAACAATCCAATGAGCTGTTTGTTGTCTGATATGATGCAAAGAAGACGCCTAATATCATCGTTCAAGTGTTTTATTCAACCCAAGCAAGTGATGAGCGTTTTAATTTCTCAACCACGGGGTCTCAAATTATTTCCAAACCTAGATTGCTCCATGAAAAAAAAAAAAACAGAAAAACAAGGAATTCAGCGAGTTTTCTAATAAGTTTGTCGTGAAAACAACTTGAAAGTCGTGTTATCAAAAGTCAAAACACGATTTAAAAATCAGGTGGCTTTGGACTGAAAATCATCTGTCTTGTGAAAAAGTTCGCAAACCCTTCCAAATAAGTTGTAAACCATCTGTGTAGTGTGAATAAGTATGCAAACCCTTCGAGTCTGGTGAATCCCTTGCCATCGTATTCATTATTGCAATACCAAATGGTAACGATGATTTTCTCATGAACAAATGATAATAATAATGATATAGGATGTGGAATCAAGTTTAAATATGCACATAAGAACTGAAGCATGTTTCTCAAAAAATTTAACCCTTGGTCGGCCAACCTATGAATTCCAATCCCTTTTGTTGCCACTTGCTAGTGTTTTTTCTTCAAGTATATGCTGAACAAAGTTGAAGTACTTTACAAAAGGGAGACAAAGAACCATTTCCAAACCGTTAAATAGAAGGCATCATTTTACCATCCAAGCATGACAAAAGCTTCCAAGTCTGATCATGGCTACAATAATGACTCAAAAGAATTCCACAAACGACAGAAACACCAAAGTTTACGAAGGAAGTTTGACCTTGGGAAAATGACTTACAAAACTCTGATCAATTCTTTGCCTTGACAGAATTGTTTTCCTTGATCCTGGCACGGTTGTCCAACTTAACAAAGCGCTTGAGATCTTCGTAAGGGAGAGCTTCTATGTTCTTCCTCCTCAGCTCACTCAATGCTGGTTTTTTATCGAGTAGGTGCCCTAGCCAATCAGGATATTCCGAGTCTGGCAAGACTTTGGGGTCCACTCCATCCTTGAGGATATTCGCACCAACAACTGTAGTGGACTTGACTTCTTTGCTGAGTGTTGACGCCTTTGGAGCATCGGATGCTCCGCCACCTTTGGAACCCTTCTTTGCCTTCCCAACAGCAAATGTTCTCCGCCCCTCCGCCAAAATAATCTCTTTTGTCGGTATAATGCTTCTCAAGGATTTGATGTGGTTCATTGCCATCTCTGTATCACTCCAGGCTGCAACAAAAATGGTGAGACTGTGGAAGAATAATATGTGTACAAGCATGCCAGCACAGAAGGGATCTAAAGCCTGTCCACCATCCCCAAAGTGAACTGAAAAAATTCAAACTGCAATGAACCTGATACTGCAAACGAGCATTCCAAATTCCTCAAATCATGAAAAGTGCCAATTATGGAGATAAACATAAAAACCTGAAATTGGGTTTTACTCCTACGTACCACCATATAAGTCTCACATATTTCAGACAGCCAATCGTAGTGATATATTAAAGCACATACACCAACAAGTTCAAAACGCATTCTCAATCTCTTTCTTATCCAAACTTATCAATAAAGAGTGGCAAGTGGCAACCCTAAGCAATTGATGAATCAAAAACAATAAGCATGATAGAAGCACCCAGTCCCTTGATCACAAGAAGATTGGCTTATGAGCACATTTCAAAATGAAATAAGATGGTATATTTTCCACAATGATATTGACCGAGAGATACTTTTCTTGCCAAACTGCTTTCCTGTATTTCCTGCTGAAGCAAGCAAATAGCTTCAACAACAAAATGTCCAACCATGATTTGATTTTGAGAGGTAACTGTTATAATTTGGGGTTATTTTGGGGGTTTGGCTCACACGTGACAAGTAATGATAAGTCATTACTAAGTGGGCCGGAAAAGCTTTGATCGCATCCTCTTCTTAGGTGCAAGAGAGGTACATAGAGAGTTGCATTTTTATTCCAACACAATACTCATCCTCTCATCGTTCTGCAATGACGTGTATAAGAAGAATAGTATGTGTGAGACATGCTTCTAAGAAGTGGTCAGTTACTTGGCAAGTTGTCCAAAAATAATTAACTAGTGTGGATATGACATGAAATCAAGTACGAATAATCGGTAAACAAGGCATTTGGAGAATATGAAGCGAAATAAACACAAAAATTAGGCTATCGAGGTCTACCTAAACAGACCTAAACATGGAGTTGTTTAGGTCAAATGAAATTCTTGGTTTCCTACCCAATTGCTTACCCAAATGTATCCTCTTTTGAATTTAAATCCCTAGTTAGGCCAGAATCTTCAAGAATGATGGCTTCGGGGAGAAACACATGCGAATTACACACATATCCGTCGTTGAAGCTTTTCATCAAACACGTATTAGGCAACAGAAAACTTGAACATATAACCTATCTCAAATTATCAATTTGGTAGATTCTAATGTTGGGTGTAGCATTTATAATTACATAAACAGACGAAAAAGAAACTGCCGGAAAAGTACCTGAAGTGGACTGTTGTTGTTCTTGTTGTTGTCCTGAAGTGTTTCGGCAAATGAGAGAGAGAGAGAGAGAGCAGCCAATCTGAGGCCGGAAGATTGTGTGTGCTTTTGAAAGGGAATTGGGTTGGGCCGAAACAATACCAATTGCCGAAACAATACCAATTACCAAGCTTAGAAAACTCTTTGATAAACAAACCGAGTTATCTCAGTTTGAGCTCGTGTCCATTCGTTCAAAATTTAACATGTTACACAAACAAACCAAATTTGATAGCCATTTTAAGCTTGTTCGTCGAATAATGTTCATTCAAATTCAAACTACTTGAAATTACCTTGTGATTGACTCTATTGAGAAATTCAAGTCACGACTATATCTATTACACTAACTACACTTGGTTAGACAAAAATCTTGTAGAATGTAGGACATAAGAGAAGAAATTTTCACATCAACGTTTTAACGCGAAAAAATTCAAGCCACAAGCTAACTGTAACTTGACTCGTTTATAGAGGCTCATTTATTAACCGAATTGAGCTCAAACATCTTGATAATAAATGAGCCAAGTGTGAGCTAGACGAATTTTAAACTGGTCAAGATCGAACACTTGAAAACTCAGCTCAACTCGACTGGTTTTGCAGCCCTTCACATGGGATTAACAAGAGTTCAATGAAAATGATTTGGGCTGAAAATTCTCTAGCCGGCCCAGAACAGTTTAAGCCCACGGTTAAGCCCAAGATATGAGCAAGTCAAGGCCCATCCAAACCATCTCCCCCTCCCCAAGAAAAATTAGGGGTTAGGGTTTTACAGATACCCAAAAATCTTGATCAACACTCCACATATCTCTCTCTCTGCATACTCCTAAACCCTCTCTCTCTCTCACACACACACACTCACACACATCTCTCTCTCTCTCTCTCTCTCTCTCTCTCTCTCTCTCTCTCCCTACAATGGGCAGCAACCAACCCGCAATCTCCTTCCTAACCAACCTAGCCCGGGCCGCCTTCGGCCTGGGCGTCGGCGCCACCGCCCTCAACTCCTCCCTTTACACCGTCGACGGCGGCCAGCGCGCCGTCCTCTTCGACCGCTTCCGCGGCGTCATCGACGACACTGTCGGCGAGGGCACCCACTTCTTGATCCCCTGGCTCCAGCGCCCTTACATCTTCGACATCCGCACCCGTCCCCACACCTTCTCGTCCATCTCAGGCACAAAAGATCTCCAGATGGTTAACTTGACCCTACGCGTTCTTTCCAGGCCCGAGGAGGCCCAGCTGCCGAGGATCTTCCAAACCCTAGGCCTCGAGTACGACGAGAAGGTGCTGCCTTCGATCGGGAACGAGGTGTTGAAGGCAGTCGTGGCGCAGTTTAATGCTGATCAGTTGCTCACCGAGCGGCCACACGTTTCGGCTCTGGTGAGGGAGAGCTTGATCAGGAGGGCCAGGGATTTTAATCTCGTGCTGGATGACGTGGCGATTACTCATTTGTCATATGGAGCGGAGTTCTCCAAGGCGGTGGAGCAGAAGCAGGTGGCACAGCAAGAGGCGGAGAGGTACTGTTCGAAATGTATATATGTTCTTGATCTCGTGGTGATAGGATTTCCTGTTAGAATGATAAGCTCTCAACATAACCGTAATAGTTAATCAATCAACCATTAGAGCATCTCCTCCACTTAGTCGATTAGTTGACTCAATTTGACACAGAACCAAATTCCGAGTAAAATCACGCAAACTCTGGCATTTCCACTAAACTAAATGGGCTTTAACTGAAATACTATTTAGCCGAAACAACTGGACTATTGCTGTTAGGCTGTAGTCCAATAATATAGCGGGAACTCACCCTCATACCAGATTGAGTTCTACTCAGATTTTTCTCTGATGAAAAGACCCATTTTCAGTGCTCATATGTATGCTTATATATACTATGTCAAGGCTAGTGCAACAAAGGGGATGAGAGGGGAAAGTTTGGTCTCATCAGATGATCATGGGCACAAGCAAGTGCTCCATGTGCAATCCAAAATGGGTGCAGCGAAAATCAGTTTTATTCCAGTCTATTGAATCCATTCATTGGATCCTTATCTCTTATGGGAATCCAACGGCAACAAAATGATTAAAAAAATTTAAATAAATTCAACAGGTCTAAGTTTGTGGTGGCGAAGGCAGAGCAGGAGAGGCGAGCTGCGGTGATTAGGGCAGAAGGGGAGAGCGAGTCGGCGAAGTTGATTTCGGAGGCAACTGCAGCGGCTGGGATGGGGCTGGTTGAGCTTAGGAGGATTGAGGCATCAAGGGAGATAGCGGCCACGTTAGCGAAGACGCCCAATGTTGCGTATTTGCCTAATGGGAACAACATGTTGTTCGGGCTCAATCCCCGCTGAATAGGTAATTTCGATCACCTTATTGTCCTCTGTTATCTTTGACTATTCATGAATGCTTGAAATTATAGCTTTTGATAATATTCGTAGTCACTTGTCACATTTAGCAGGATTTGTCCAGTTGATGCATTTTAATTTTTGTTCGGCTGTTGCTCATAAATCATGTTAATTCTGTTAGTGTGGTTATAGTTATAGTTGAAGGTGCGATTGGCCATCATCGAAGTTCTATGTATTGTCCAACTTCGCTGATAAGATGTTTATATTAATTTTTTGTAACAGCCCCAAGTAATTTAGTATAGATGCGTATATTTTTATGTGATGTGGGGGAATCCTTTCAAGTTATGCAATTGTCGAAGACTTTCTTGTTATGGCCATTTGACATTCATTATGAAGGTGGAATGTCAAAATCCAACGACTAAAACAGTAGCGGGAGAATTTTAATTTAAGGGGTGCCAATTACAATTTGGACTTAGTGAAGTTTCATTTTCAGCCATATACTGTAATATACAATATATTGCTATTGTATTAGTGGTGATTCTAGTGAACTACAACCAATCACTTGAACCAAATCAAACTGGTTCAATGCAGTATGCAATAGTTTGGTTCAGTTCATTATAACTGTCAGTCAGTTTTGGTCCATGATTTAGTGGGAAATTATCTTTGAAACTGACCAAACAAAACCGTTCACATCCCTAGTCTAGATATGTGATGGGTAACGCTGGCTTATCTCATTGGTGATAGGTTTGTGACTCAGGGTTCAAGTCTTTAACTGCTTTCATAATGTATCTGATGTAGGCCATTTCTGTGTCGTGAATTTCCATTGTGTGTGTTCTCAAGGAAAATGAGACTATGAGGAATAAGAAATCTGCAGATAAAGCATAATGTAATTTAGTTGTACTGCGGCATGCCCTTCTGCTCCTTGTACTTTCAGACGCTCTGCAAGGGCATATAGGTTAAAAAAAACCTATCATTGCAAAATAATAGGTTAAAAAACCCTTTTTCCCCCTCTGGTTCTTGTAATGTAGTCATCCTCATCCTTCTACTTCTTTGCAATATTATCACTGAATTTCTTCGCCTGTCATTTTCTTCACCCGTGGACTCATCTTAGGTTTTTTGAGAGGGTAAGAAGAGGGGCCAGAGCAAGAGTTTTCAACCTTCCCACTTTGGATTTCTTCACTCTTATTTTCCCTTCTGGTTCTCTTGAATGTGCTGCTTATACTGTAACCATGGTCTTGATTTTCCCATTGCTTCTTTGCTTGCAGGGCTCACTGGTTAATGAACTGGCTTTGGATTGCTGTTGGGATATTATTACCTTCTCCAATTTGTATGCGGTTGTCCAATTTTACTTCCTATCTTTAAAGATTTGTCAGAATTACAAGCTCTTCTCGAAGGCTTAGTTTTTGCTTATATTGAGAAAATGGTTATCTGGTATTAGAACATTTTCATCACGGAATAGATTGCTTTGGGATTCTGATAACACATCTTGTTCCTCTATTCGTCTCTTAGCATCTGTTTTGTAGTAATGTTTTTTACTTGTTAATAAGAGAAACATGTTCTTGGCTCCAGATGCATTTTGTAAGCTATCAGCCGAAGGGTTTAATTCAACGAGAATCGTAATATCTGAGTCCTTCCCCAGAGTCCATTGTATTGACTTGCTTTTTACTTTAAGTTCCCTTTCTGATTTGGGAAGAAATGAGACTTGGTTTTGGAAAATCAAGTGCCCAGAGTCCATCGTATCTGGTTCATGATTTTGAGGAGGTGTTTAATAAAACAGGGAAATTATAGGAAAAAACGAAGGACAGCTTCATTTCATTATCTTCATATCTTTTTATACCTATAATTTTCCTAGAAATTGTTATTCGCGCTCCCAAAATTACTGATGGCGCTCCACTTATAACGTGAAGTTACTAGAACAAAAGGGAGCACCATCAGTAATTTTGGGAGCGCGAATATCAATTTCATTTTCCCTTCCGTAAATATTCTACAGATAAATTATCCAAATAGGAGTAACACATTGTTTGTGACGAGACTGGTAACAGGTCTCTGCCAAATCAAGCGAAAACTAATACCCTGTTCCGACGTTAGTAAAGGTGAAGCATATTGAACCCCTTTTAAACAACCCAAAGGTGGCTTTAGTGATGAAATTGGGCTTTTAAATTAGCATGTTGGAAATGTACGTGAATTTCTTCATTCCTTTAAGTACTAACAAACAACCACTGGGGTGGTAGTTCAAGTGGCTGAGGCAGTCAAGTTAAAACTATCCCCACCCATCGGTCCTCAGTTCAAGTTGATTTATGAGCAGATGGTTGTTTTGTGGGCTCCATGTCCATTTGCATTTCGGTGGATTTTTGGTGATTGGTTTCACAACGTAGTGGTTGACAAATATTTCTTTCCGGCCAGTCAGCTATGGCAAAATCCGGACATTTCAAAATAGGTGGGTTCTTCTATGGTCTCGCCCAAGGGGGTTAGTTACGCTGATCGCCCTAGCCCACCTTTTACTAAGCCAAAACAAAAAATTAACAAACAAGGTTTTTTTTTTTAATTTTCGGGAGTTTGGGAAAGGTATATTTATTATTTCAAGAACAATCAGGCCTCCTTTGAGGACCTCACAGCAGGATTTGCTGTGGATACAAGGCTCAAATGGGAGCCACACCTTTCACCTCCTGCACCATTTTTGGCAAGCAATTAGTCAAAGCTAAAACAATGGTTTCACTGGGCAAAGGGAAACCAAACCCCAGGACTGAAACTCTTAACAGCTCCAGCTTCATATAATCAAAGCATAAAACCAAAAACAAAGGGGCATCAAAATCGGCACCCAATCCCATTTGCTCAATTTCTGGGCCCTTTCAATTGGTACTGTAAATTGATGCAGGTTGGAGCCCTCGAAAACAGCAGCTTTGACTCACGCTCCCTTGCAACGATCACTTCAAACACCACCTTATTCTTGGTCTCGACTCCTTTGAATCAAGCCATCCCCATTTACTTGAATGTCAGGCTGGGATTGTACAAGAATTGATCAAGGGGTTTTACAAGAATTGACAGGTTATGGGAAATGGATTTTGGTGTGGTGGTGCCCTATGGTCACTAACTCTGTAATTTTTCTGTTTTCATGTGTGTGTCTGCGATCGCGGGTGCACGCGCGCGCGCGAGAGAGAGAGAGAGAGAGAGAGAGAGAGAGATTTTAATTGCTTCCAAACATGGTGCAAGAGGTGGAATGAGCATTGGAACAGCAAATCCGCTGTGAGGGAGCTCACGGCAGGCCCCCCAACGTACAAAAGAAATGTGCAGACAGCAATAGTGAGAAAGACGCATTTGAAGCAAAACACAAACGACATGAAAGGAAAAGCCTCATATTATTACTAGAAAACTCATGTCTAGATTTGCGCCAACATACATGAAAAAATGACGGAATCAGAACTCGGATGAACAAAACATGGGGCAATCCTAACCCCGGAAAATAAAAGGCCAACATTTATATCTGATCTGTCAAATACTAGAATAGTTGAACAGCTCAATTATTTCAAAACGAACTTCCTAACCATGGGGCAGAACTAATCTTCATGGTACGCCATGGAAGGTGTCAAAACAGCTCTCACTAACAAGAGGCCATGTGGCGAACCAAGTCAACCACGCGGTTGCTGCAACAGAAAAACAAGTGTTTATCCTTTAGTTGTCTAGAAGCTTAAGCTTAAGCTAATAATCTACGCGCTAAAACTGATTATTTTAAGAAAAAAGCAGTAATGTAACATTAAATTGAGATAGATCTCACCACAAAAACTCACCTGTAACCCCATTCGTTGTCATACCAAGAGACAAGCTTCACAAAGTTGCCATTCAAAGCAATACCAGCCTTGGCATCAAAGATACTTGACCTACCAAAAGAGTAAATTTACCATGATAATAGAAAATGAAAGAAAGAACAATAGAGAAAGAGAACTCCACTGAATCCAAATGAACCAAGGAGATACATTTTGACATTCAAGCATAGAGTTGACAAGGGATAAAGAATAAAAAGGTAATCCAAAGTTGCAGATCCCTAAGGGGCAATTTTGCAATCACAATAAAAAGCTAAACAAAAATGAATCAACCACGGTATTCCTGTCCATTGAAAACTGTAATTGAGAACTATGTAAACCTCCTTACCTGCAATCACCGATGAAGTCAGATGACACTACATCATCCTCAGTGTAGCCAAGGATTCCCTTCAAATTACCCTCGGCCTCCTCCCTACAAAATGATCACACAACTCAAATTAGATTACTCATGATGCGGGAACAATAATGTCAATCCATATATCTTCCTTGCTAATTTCCATTTTATTGGCTTTATTTAACTTAACTAATTTTATTTTCTGATGAAAACCACCAAGTAACATCTAAAGAGTAGATGACATCTTAGAAAAAGTATCTCAATCAGTTGATTCAAAAGAACTTTGGAAGAACATTTTTTTTTAATTCTTACTTGATAGCAGCTTTAATCTCGTCGTATGATGCCTCCTTCTCGAGCCTCGCAGTGAGATCAACCACAGAGACATCCACAATAGGAACACGGAAAGACATTCCTGTGAGCTTTCCATTTAATGAGGGCAGAACCTTCCCCACAGCCTTGACAATGAAACATCAGCGATGTTAGAGAAAACATCATCATGCTTGATACAAACAAATTTCATTGAGAGAAGTTGACAAAAATCATTTGAATCCAACATTCAATGTCCTACTCCATTGGGATAACATGTATTGTTATAGTGAACAGATATATGCACACCTTGATTCGTCTAGCAACTAATTACAATAAAACAGAAGTTCATTGCATAAATACCTTGGCAGCTCCGGTACTGCTGGGGATAATGTTGAAAGCGGCAGCTCTTCCACCTCTCCAGTCCTTCTGTGATGGACCGTCAACAGTCTTTTGTGTGGCTGAAACACATGCAATAATAAGACAACAATTTCACATTCTCCAAAGTAACAAGGACGAGAAATAGGCACACACCAGTAGTTGCATGTACTGTGGTCATTAGAGCCTCAACAATGCCAAATCTGTCATGAATAACCTGTCAAGATTGGTATACAAAAAACATAAGATAACCATTTCGGTCTAGAGCTACATGAAAACTTTGGATTCTAAACATGACAAGTGATTGAAACCGAGTACAAAATCAACCTTTGCCAAGGGAGCAAGACAGTTGGTAGTGCAACTAGCGTTGGACACAATATCAATATCAGGTTTGTATTCCTTCTCATTGACACCAACAACAAACATGGGAGCATCCTTACTTGGAGCGGAAATGACAACCTTTTTTGCACCACCCTGGTAATCCACCACAAAAAACAAGAGGACTATTATCAACAAATCCTGCTGTAATGGACATTTAAATCCAACAGTCAAATGCATCTCAATGGGAAAACACAGAACAAATCACGACCCTATACATTGTCCAACTGAGCATGTGACAGAATGCACATGTGGGACATTGTTCCAGCACTGATATTTTGTGCAGCAACACACTGGTAGATGATGATATAACAATAGCGAAAGAAGAATATGGATTCAACATACAACACCTCATTGAAAGACATACACATCATAGAAGATGCCAAGACTACTACTTCTCATCAACAGTATGATTGAAAGCATGCACACGTGAGTGAAATATCCAGAGAGCAGCAAATTAAGGCAAACCTTTAAGTGGGCAGCAGCTTTGTCCTTGTCAGTAAAAACTCCAGTGGACTCAATAACGTAGTCAGCTCCAGCTTCACCCCATGGGATGTCCTCCGGGGTCCTAATTTACAAGCAAAATAAGATCTTATCAACAATAGGGGGCCGCCATAGTGAACAAGATGGAAAAAAAATGGAGAATCGGCTCATACCTGGCAGCAAAGACAGTGACAGGTTTGTCACCAAAGAGGATAGTCTTAGAATCCTTAACTGTAAGCTCATGCTTTTTATGTTGACCGTGAACACTGTCATATTTAAACATGTAGGTCTGCACAGTCAAACACCAAAAACAATTTAGCAAATGGTGGACATCCTTTAACATATTTCATTACCGATTGGAGACATGGGGACAGTAAAGAGGTTGTCAAGGTTCAAATCCCATCGTCCATGATAGAATGAAAATGAACAAAGTGATTATGAATCATATGGCTGCCAATGGAAATGCACCATCTTTGAAAGGTTAGCAATAAATTCCAAACAAGTTGTTTGAGGATTCAAAGAAAATGGATCATTCCACATATCAAGGTAAATAGCCCAACTGCTCCAATTTGCCAAGGTGGTAGTTTATTTTTGCAGGAGCTTCTTCAAAGCTCAAAGGCAACCTTCCTCCCTCCCTCTCTCTCTATATGCAATCCCAGTCCTCTAACCTAGCACGGATAGTTCTATGAATCTACATATATCATTACATATGCAAAATCTACCCACATAACGTGGTAGAGAACTTCAAGTCATACAAATAAAGCACATGAAACAGTAACGATACGCTCAAGGACAGACCAAGGGCCGGATGAGCCGGTCAACTGCCTTATGCATGTTCCAAACTCTTTTTGGAATTATATTGGCTTTTCTTAAAAAAAAAATTAAGTTATATAAGTTTGCCCACTCAACGTCATTTTGAACAATCTGACATCCGTCCAAAAATGTATATGCATGGAGGTGCTAGTTCCGTGAATCTACATCGAACATAATCGGACATTCAAAAGCAAGCAAAGAGTATGGCGATCCAGCTACACATACATATACATATATACAGATACACAAACATGTATATACCATGTAGTCAGCGGTGATGAACGGATCATTGACGGCGACGAGTTCAACATCCTCGCTCTGGAGAACCACTCTCGCCACCAAACGCCCGATCCTCCCGAAGCCTAATCACCGCCAAATGACGAAAGCAAAATCAAAAAAAATCCAAATCAGAAAACATCAAAAGATGAGTTACGACCGGATGAAACTACTCAGTCAATCATTTACCGTTGATTCCAATCTTGATTTTCCCCATGATCCTGAGTTATGAGTGAGGGTGAATCTAAGGTTTTGAGAGTGCAGTACAATGTGAGTATGTGTGAGTAGAGTGATAGATATCCGTGTGTGTGTGTGTGTGTGTGTGTGTATATATATATATATATATATATATATAGAGAGAGAGAGAGAGAGAGAGAGAGAGGTCGTTATGATCCGAATGGAAAGGAGGGAACGTGGGCGGGTTTATCGCGGGAGATGGGATCATGTGAATCGGAGTGAGATGTGGGTCGCATAACCCTTCATTTCCAGATCCACGAGATCAGGGTTTGCTTTCGCCCATTGACTGTGTTGAAGATTGGTTTGAAAAAAACCCGCGAGAGTTTTTAAACTCAATGAGTGGCGTTTGTGTGCATGGCAACGAAGGATCAGGTCTGATTTTTATGTCATGAGCTTGCCCGCGCTTCCGGATGGCCTCCTTTGGTTGGGTGTGATAGTTGCGATTGGCCTTTTTCGGTGGATGTGTCCTTCCTAGATCGTTCGTTGTGGGATAAGTAGACTAGAAAATGACAATTTGCTCGTAACGGTTGACGAATATTTACCGTCGTGTAAACAATCTATTCTGTTGTTGTTCAATGTGCTTTAGAAGTCTTCCCGAGTTTGTTTACGGAGTTATAAAGTTGAGTCGGGTGCATGTTCCTCTGTATTTTTCAATGTATTGTATCTCTGTAAGTCGATCCTTTGATCTTCTTTAACATTAATGACTGACTGCGATCTTTAAAAAAAAAAGATGAGTTGATCTCAAATGGATTTTTTTTTTTTTTTTTGTCAAAGCTCGAATGGCTTTCAATCAAGCTGATCTCGAATAGATTAAATTTTTTGACATAAACCAAATAATAAAATGTCAAAAGTTTTATTTAACTACTATTCCAAGCTTATCGAGTCTAAGTAGTAATTTATTTTAAACTCAACGAGCGATAACTAACAACACGTGTATCTAATTCAAGCTTGATTAGTTTATGAGCCGAAGCAAAAGCCTAAGTAATAGGTAAAAGTTTCTTATCTTTTGTCTATAGAACATGAAAAACGAATGCGAACATTACGGACTCGAAAACCTTGTTGAGACTGATCGTGTTAAAGTCCGAAGCATTGGCTAAACAATGTCACTAGCCGTTGAAAGACCTATGGTTTGCTTGAGGAAACGGCAAGGGATTCAACTCCAACATGCCAAAAACTACGGAAAAAAAGAATCTTTAGATGTCACTTTATGACTTTAAGCAATGCTGCACACACAAACAAAAGTTTACGGACACAAACATGCTTGGACCCGCCTGATATGTGCGAGTCCCGTACTGGAAGGGTACACGCCAGACGGGTCAAGACACGACGTGACGTTCAAGTTCAAACCTTATCGTTGCGAACTGCAATTCTCTACATTTCACAAGCAATAATGGTTACACACAAACAAATCACGTATTCAACCTTGACATATCGAAAGCAACATTTCATTTGCTCTCTGAGTAATGTCAAGAACCTGAGCCAAATTTTTGTTAAAATTTCCACCAAGTATTAGACAACCTTGTTTCATCCTCTGTATAAAACAAAGCCTAGCAGCCAAAAAGTTGAATATACACGAGGTCCAAACAAAAACTGTATTTTCTTCATAACTCGTAAGTTAAAAAGAAGAAAAAAGCCAGAAAAGATAGTATACCAAACACCTAAACACCATTTTCCATGCTTGAAAACATTTCACTAGCCACCAGTTTATCGATGATCCTTTTAAGCGCAGCCGCACTCAAACCACACTTAGTGTCATCAAAGCAAGATCGACCTTCTTCGGCGGCTTTGCACAGCCGAGGATCCATAGGTACTTTTCCAAGAAACGGAACGCCCATATCGCTACACATTTTCGCAGCGCCGCCACCACTGCTGTCAAATACTTCAGTAAAACCAACCAAATCTAGCAATTCCGGTGCTTTCTCCTTCATATACTCCATAGCCCATTCGGTCACATTTTTTTCTTCCCCGGTTTCTGTAACCTTCAAGAATTTGAAATCTAACAGTGGTTGGGATAGTCCACTCATGTTCTCAACCACACCAAGAACTTGTAAGCCAACCTTCTTGCAAAAACTCACTTCTTTCCTCACATCGATCAAAGAAACTTGTTGTGGGGTGGTCACTATGATTGCACCGTCGATCCCAGTTTCTTGGAGATATTGGACAATAGAGATGTGCTCATCGGAGGTACCCGGTGGGGCATCAACCACAAGAAAATCGAGCTCTCCCCAATAAACGTCCTTGAGGAATTGCTTGATGATTCCGTTCTTTCGTGGGCCCCTCCATATGACGGCATCATCTGGGTTGGGCAGCATGAAACCAATTGACATGACGCCAAGGTTGGACTCAACATAGACGGGAGACCATCCAAGGTTGCTCTGGTGGATTTCTTGGCCTTCTAGACCAAGCATCTTTGGGATGCTTGGGCCACAGATATCAATATCAAGCAGGCCTACCTGAAAATCCTTCGCTGCCAGGGCAAATGCAAGTTGAGCAGAGAATGTGCTCTTCCCAACTCCACCTTTCCCAGATAGAACAAGTATTTTGTGTTTTACAGTAGCCATTCGCTCTATGATCGCAACTATGTCTGCAGAAGAAAAGGCAGAATAGAAAACAACAACTTAACATAAGATAGTTTCCTTAATGCATACAATAAGTTTCTAAGAGAATGTTGACACCAAATATAGAGCCAAGGTGAACATAGATGCGTTCCAGTGAAAAACTACAAAGTCTACAACTCGTGTTAATGAACAACAACAGCATAAATACAAAGTGATTGTTGACCGTAATCACAACCAATGATCGACATTTGTACAAGGATTATGATCCCCTTTCCGCCTTTTGCTTTGGTCAAGGTAATATCAGAGAAATTGAGAAATAAAGAACAAACTGAAAAACCGAAAAATAAAACAAATATCCACCAAACTCGAACCTTTCACCCTCCACCATGAGTCACAAAAAGAAAAAAAAAGAAAAAACCTTAGCAGGAATATCTGTTAAGAGGGAAGAAGAAGACAAAATCCAGAGATAGCATTAGCCAAACTTTCAAAAAAGTGCCTGTTTTTTTTTGCTGGAGCTGATGAAGGTTTTAAGCAAGAGTTGAGAGGTATTCTGGATATTCCTGAGGCAAAATTGCCATTAAAGTACTTAGGAGTCCCTTTGATTTCTTCTACACTTAGACATTCTGATTGTGTGGTTCTGAAAGATAGGATGCTTGAGAGAATTCAATCTGGGTCTAACAAGCAGCTTTCTTTAGTGGGTAGAGCTCAACTTATAACTCTGTTTTGTTTAGTATTCAAACTGGTCTTCTATCTTCATTCTGCCTCAAAAGACTATTAAGGAGACTGAAAGTTTGCTTCTTGCTTTTGTGTGGAAAGGGCTGGAGTTGAAATCTACAGGGGCCAAAGTTGCGTGGGATGCAGTTTGTAGCCTAAAAAAGAAGGTGCTCTTGGTTTCAAAAGACTTGAAGGAAGGGAAATAGAGCATCTATGATGAGACACCTCTGGGCTCTCTCTAAAAAGGAAGATATTCTATGGGTTAAATGGATTCACTCTTATGTGACTAAGCATCATTGTTTCTGGTCTATGAAGCTCCTCAATGACTCCTCTTGGACTCTCGGGAAGATTTTTGGTCCAAGGAAGGAAGGGCAGCAATTCATTCAAGTTCAGGTAGGTAATGGTCTCAATACTTTCCTTTGGTATGATAAATGGCATTCCCTTGGTCCTTAATTTTAAACGTTTGGTGATAGCCAACCTCCGCTTTGGTAGATCTCTCAATGCCGGAGTTAGCTCTATTATTCAGGATGGGGAGTGGAGATGGGGGGCAGGAGTAACCTTGTCCGGGAATTCATTGCCTCTACTCCTCATGATCTTGTGCCTCATATAGAGAGAGATAATAAAGTTACTTGGACTTTGAATGCAAATGGCTGCTATTCTACTAGATCTGCCTGGTCAGCTCTTCAGTCTTGTGCTCCAGAGGTGGGATGGTTCCACATGGTTTGGTAAAACAAATCAGTTCCACGATGGTCTTTCATTCAATGGTTTGCCATCTTTGAATAGGCTATCCACCAAAGATAGACTGATAGCTTGGGGAGCACTGAATGATGGGGGATGTGTCTTATGCAATGGAGACCGAGAATGCCATTCGCACTTGTTTGGCTGAGAATTCAAGGTCGTTGTGGGGCCCCTCCTTATGCTTGGGATTTGAATTCAGAAGTTGAATGGGTTATATCTAACTGTAGGAAAGGTTCTGTCCAATCTCTCCTCTTCAAACTCAGTTTATCTGCTTCTATCTATTACATTTGGAAAGAGAGAAATAGCAGAATTTTCCAAGAAGTGGGTCATGACCTTGCAACTGTTGAAAAGGTGATTGTGGATGAAGTAAGGTCCTGTGCGGTTTCATGGAGGACTGAGGAGGATTCCCAAGACCACTGAAAATAACAGGATCCGTATGGAATGGGGTATTCCAGAGAAGGTGTTCAGCCCAACTTAGTCCATGTTTTTTAGTTTTGGTTCGTTCAGTTGTTTTTTGCTTCTTTTGTAGTGGTCTGTATTGCCTTAGTGCTGTTATGTTTTGATCTTTACCTTGTATTGGTTAATATTACCCAGTTCCAAAAAAAAAAAAACTTAGAGGCCCAAAAGTCTTCCAGGAGAATAACCTGAACAGGAAATGGCACTTCCACCACTGTCACTGTAACCAGAAAAAGCTCCTCAACAGGTCTTAATAACATCATCAGAATTATGATTTGATTACAGAATAATGCCAAATTTATAACAATTGTTTTCTTTCATAACCTTGAGTTCAAAGACAACTACTACTGGGAAGTACTCTTTATCCTTCTTAAAAACAATATCTAGGAAGAATTGAGCCCTTTCAAGATTATTTCTGCAGGGTGGAGATTTTAAACATCTGCATCCTCAGCTTCGACATAGCATAAGTAAAAAATTACTGCAGGTTGCCTTGAGAAAAAAGAAAAAAACAGCTCACCTTATTGTAAAATTTATGACCTTTTCAAAGCAGGAAATTTTTTTCCCTATGAGCTTTTTTGAACCACCACAACCATAAGCGACTGGTGTGGATGGTCTGGACCAGTGTCAAGACTCAAGAGAGGTTCACTGGAGAGCATTCGACGTATTGGGCAGTGAGGACCCAAAGGTAGACATAAGAATAATCTACCTGTGTGGTTAAGTGTGTGTTTGTGTGTGCACGCATGTTGGGCTGTGAAGACCCAAAGGTTGACAGGGAAAACAAAAAAACTGTGTTTGTGTGTGTGTATGTGGGTGCGGGTGTGGGTGTGTGGCGGCGGGGGGGGGGGGCGCTGTTTCTAGAGCTCAAGCACAAAGCTTTAAGAACCTATTCAGGAAGAGGAGAATAGATTGTGATGCAAAGTGGTAATGACTTCCTAGTTGCAGGGCAGTTGCGTGGTTCCCATTGTGGTCCCCTGTGGCATTCTGTAAGTAAAATTTTATCTAATTAAAATCGGTGACATGTTTTGTCCCGACTCTCATGGGGGGCTGTTTCTAGAGCTCAAGCACAAAGCAGAGGAGAATAGATTGTGATGCAAAGTGGTAATGACTTCCTAGTTGCAGGGCAGTTGCGTGGTTCCCATTGTGGTCCCCTGTGGCATTCTGTAAGTAAAATTTTATCTAATTAAAATCGGTGACATGTTTTGTCCCGACTCTCATGGTTCCGCCAAAAAGCTAGGCGTAGTCACTCTCTTAACCCTATTGGCTAGAGGCAGTTGTACCGTGGGGCACAAAGTTGGACAAACCCTTCTTCTCTAGCCTCCAAGACACAGCGCCCCAAAGTCTGCGGTGAGTGCTGGTTCAATCAAAGATACCAAGTTCTGGCTCTTGACTAAGGCATTCATTAGCATTTGGAATGATAGCACCACGTACCATGGGGACTTTAAGGAAGCTCTGCAGTGCTCAAGCAATCTAAAACACATTCGAGTGTGAGTCTGGACTCTGGCTGACCTCAGAACCATATGAGAAACCCACGTCCGGCGCATGTGGCCTTTTGCTGACATAAGCCACATCTCAAATGACATGGCAGACTTATGATACACGTGGCATCCAGAAGCTACACTACACAGCATTATTTGTAGATGTATGTGTATCTGGACCCAATATGTCCATAGTACTATTAGGAGAACCAAGTCAAACTATGGACCCCAAGATAATCTGTCACGAAGCAGGAGTCACATCTAGCAAAGTTCATCAGGTTTATTAGCTATTTACAATAACAACTATCATTTCCTGGACTTACCGAAAAAATAAACTATCATCTCCTTGACAGAAGGAAGAAAGAATGGGTGTCTAAGGATGGTCAATTTGTGCGGGTTATCTAAGGTGATTTTTGAACTTGTGCTTTCCTCTTATCAGGCCATTTGACCTGCAAATCATCATGCTCCTAGAAAGGAATATTTTGAGGAGAGGTGAAAGCTCCAGACAATCAAAGAGAGGATCATATCCTTCTACGGACTGTATAAGCATGCACTAGACCACACATACAACATGCATGAAACCATGCTCAATTAGGGGGCCAAAACAGCATATTTTTGAACGATGGTGGAGCTCAGCATTCCTCACCAAATCAAATGATCAAATCTCTGCGAGAATTTCTTCTATTTCGCCAATACAAACACCATGTTAAGATTTAATCCTAGCGAAGATTCTGAACATGTCTGTATTAGCACATAATAAGCTATAAGCTATTCCTTAACAACAGTATCCTTAGCACGAAGAAGCAAACAATTACATGGGCCAGGACAGGAAAAAATATATATATATACCGAGATTCTTGGAGGAATCAACAAATAATTGGATTCCGTAGTCCTCAATATCACAAAAGAGAGACCTTGATAGCATATACATACATATATTGAACTGAAAAACAAAGAGCTGATAATTTCATCCTAAGTGCTCTTTAGATAACTTTGTTTAGTACATGGGTTACGCTGAATATCCAATCCATAACGAGATGCAATGACTGGAATTAGTCCCATGCTTAGAAATAGAAGACTTTAGAGCCAAATTATAAGCGGGAAACAATCTTTTTGGACTTATGTACAGGACTAGGCATCCCCTCCACAGTGAAGAAATTATCCTAGAATCCTACAACCACACACCTTCATGTGTTTGAGTTGTCTCAAGTTTGATTCAAGCATGGAAATATTGAGACTTATCCATCAAGCATACACATATAATCAGATTACATACCATACCATACAAACATATACACACACGCGCACACGCACACACTAGGGGTGATAAACGAGCCAAGGAGTTAGTTGTTCAAGCTCTATCTAAAAACTTAACGAGCTTCAAAACATGTCCAAGCTTAGTTGTTCATGAGACAAGCCAATCTCATACGAGCTTTAATCGAGCCAATCTCGGGTAGCTTAAGATTTTTATACATAATAAGCCAAGGGGCAAACAAGCCGAGTAGTAGCTTTCTTGAGCTTACTTTGAAAGCTAGACGAGCTTCAAAAAAATTTCAAACTTCGTTCATTCATGTAACAAACATATCTTGAACAAACTTTTAACAAACGAACACGAGCTCAAACTTGCATAACTTGTTTATCAGCCCTAACGTACACCGGCAAATATCTAGAGAGAGAGCTGGGGGGGGGGGGGGGGGGGGGGGGGGGGGGGGGGGGGGTTTAACCTGGGTCAGGTCCTTTGGGAGCAGTAGCACAAACTTCCTGATTCGGGCATCCTTCGCAGGCATCGGATTTCCCAGCAGACTCCGACTGGGGACCCGGGCAATCTGTAATCAAAACAAACAAAAAAACACACAAAATGAGTTTTATTGAACCACCAGAAATTGTACTGAACATTCTCGACTCAAAGAAAGAAGATTTACGTTCGTTGGCGTCTTCAGGAATCTCTCCGTTCTCCATCTCGTTGGACAATTGATGTCCTTCTTCCTCCTTCCTTCTCTCTCTCTCTCTCTCTCTCTCTCTCTAGAAACAGCTGATGAGTTCTGAGTCTGTCTTGTGACCACAGCCGCTGGAAGAAGAAAGAGTTTATGTAATGCAACCCTTGGCTTCGCCGACCAACTAAAAACCTGCAAACGGAATCGACGACGCCGTTACGTTTTTTCTCTGATAAAATGGGTTCGACCCAGTATAGCCAGACCTATTTTCATAGAATAGAATCCCCTCCTGTCATGTCCGATTATGCGACAACCAGAACTCGATCAGTACCGTCTTATACAAGATTTATCTTCTTGGCAATATCTGCAACATGAACAGATTCGATCATGGAAATAAACCAGGATGCGCTCGCAATTTGACAAATTCGCCATGCAGTTCCTATAAACAAGGATGCGACGTCGCTTCAAAGAACTTCTCAAGTTAAAAATGCGAAGTCTTGGTGAAATACCAGCGACGTCGTTTTTTGAGATAGCTCGCTCGCGTCTGTGAACCTATTTTGATGCTAGGGGTTTGATACAATGCCACCCAAGCTATTTTAATAAAAACAAATTCACTCCGATCATCTCCAATTATGTACCATCTAGTATTCGATCAAGATGATATTTGACATGGTTTATCTTCTTCACAAGATCTACAACTTGAGCGGTTTCGATTACAGATATAAAACGGAATCAGCTCACAATTTCTATAAATGTCTATTTCAGATGACCTCGCAGGTTCAAATTGCGAAGTCTCAGTGAAACACGGACGACGTCGTTTCTGTTAAAGGCCGCGTCTGTGAAATGCGAGTTTGTAAGAGCGCCGGTAGAACACCTAACCCAAAACCAGTCGTCACCTCCATTTCCCCAAAGATTTACTCTCTCTCTCTCTCTCTCTCCAGTTGAAGCTTCATCCACTAACCAATTGGTATGTTTTCTACTCTTCAGAAATTAGTTAGTATTACTTTTAGTAGGCTTCCCAGTTTTGTTTTTTCCCACTTATTTTCTTGTTCTTTCTCGACAACCAAACGGACCAGTTGATGGAACCGTGCTCCGTTCGGTTGCTGAGAAATGTTTGGAAAATGGAATAGATATCCAAGTATTTGAATCATGTGATTGCTGGAATTTAGGTCCCAAGAAATCAAGAAGCAAAAAAAAGAAGCGATTTTTTATGAGAAAAATGATAAAAAGTTATGAGAGCTCAGAATTTAACCAGTTCTATTTCTCGCAAAAAAAAAAATAGAGAGAATAAAAGTAAAATTCAATTGCTTTTGTCATTTGTCATCATTTTGGCAAAAAAAAAAAAAATTATCCATTATCCTATCAAAAAAAATCTATCAAGTAATCTAAACTTAAACTTATGATGTCTAATTAATTTAAATTAGGCGTCAAGCAATCTAATGATGGTTTAGGAGTAGGCCATGTGGATAGTAATGCATGTTCTAAATTAATTAGGCCATGTGGAGTAATTCTTTGGCAGATTTTTTGGCAAAATTCAAGCCCGCCCATTCGCGAGCATCACCTGCTTCAATTGAGCGGAAATTGAACTATTTGCCCTTCAAACCGGGCGAACCAAATCAAGTGGGATAACCAGCAGAAGATCGAAAGCTGTATTATATGTAAGGCAAACTAACAAGGCATGCCGCATAAGCTATTTTAAGAAGAAATCTCATCATTCAACCATCTTATTCTATATCTTACATTGGCTTCGAATACCTTTTATCTTTACGTAGTTTTGATCAGACAACATGATTCTCACTCTCCACGAGTAATCTCATCAAGGCATTACATCGTATATCCATATATAGCGCGACACTGCTAAAGAGCAGGCTCTGACAAATATATCAACCATTTAGTGACTATTGTACGTATATATGGTAAAAGGAGGGACCCAATAAAACCCCACGATTCTCGTTCGACCATTCAAAGCTACTACAAGGTGGGAGGGATCCATATGTAGCCATGTGTTTGGACATAACCAGACCTTTCAAGCAACTGATCTGCTTCTTCAGGCCCCCGGCTCCCTGGCTGATATAGGGTCGGCTTGAGTTCTCCATTGTCTATTCTGTGGAGCAGAGGTGTAAAAATCTCCCAAGCAGCCTGACCATTCAAAAACGAAAAGAATATGTAATGCCCCATTTGGTTGTCAATTTCAAAGCATTTATGCGGAACCCTTTTCACAATTTGTTCAGGAGAACAAAAACATCCATCCTTGTTAGGTTTCGAGAATTCAAAAGGCAATTTTTTCCCCCTGAAATGAGTTTTTTTCAGACAATGCTCCCCAAAATAGGTTTTGAAAAGTGTTCACCAAACAAGTTTCCTATGTTCACCGGAAAACGAGGCAGAAACCAAAAACAAGAATACTGAACAGTATCTAAGCTTTTTCGGAATTGATGCTGTATGTTCAAATATGTTTCCAGAGCTAATGTATCCATACCTTCAACTCATCTCTCCTTACAAAATGCTGCTGATCTCCCCTTATTCTGTGTGAAAAAGAAGTTATTAATCATTCACAGTAGTCCAGTAGCGACGAAATGTAAAAATAAACGAGGAGTTTCAGCCCTACGTGTCAAGAATTAGACGCTCATAGGCCTCTGGAATGGTAAGCCCTTGATAACGTTGTCCATATGACAAGTCTAGTTCACTTTGAACAGTTGACATTTCCAAGCCAGGCTGCTTGACCTGCATGAGAGAGTAGTCAAGTCAGTGGGCAATGTATGAAAGAAAGGAAACATTGCTGCCAATAATTTTCCAGAGAGCATATCAGGCATACATTTGGAGAGATTGATAAAGGATAAAATGAAAGAGAGAGAGAAAGGAAGAGGAATGAAGAGAAAAATGATCTCTAAGCTAAAACTCAAAATCAATTCCATACACAAGAGCCTTATAAAAAGGCAAGAAATAATGGCCAATTATCCTACACAAACTGCTTAAGTTTCTGAAAATTAATTCCCAACTAAAAGGCACAAGTTTACCACTAAGATGCTCAGTAATTGCTTAAGGAACTTATGCCATCTAGTTTAACTTGAAGTACATTATTGGAATTTCACAACACCGAGATGGATTACCACTTGACTTTCACCACATTGTAAAGCTTTGAACCTTTAATGCCTTGTTCACTTTACTTTCTGAAAAGCATTTTTCAAAAGATTCTCCCTACTTCCAATCATTTCTCTCTCTATCTCTCTCCACTTATTACCCCTACTACTTTCATAAAAAAAAATTCAAAAACCAATCCAAACAAAGCACTTTTTGCATGACAAGAACTACTGGCTGATCATGTTTTGCCTCTCTAGACCACAAAGTTTCAGCTCTGCCATTATCATAAAACAAGGTTTTGAAACATGTAGAAGGGTATTCTTCGACTACTGTTGCACCAGTAATACATGGCTACTCAAAAGTTTCCACAGACAAACACACGTGAAATGTTCATGCATGTAATACCTAACCTACCTTTAAGAACTGACTTTTGAGAGAGAACATCTTAACCTCACTTCAGGAACAAGAAACTGTTGACACCATAATCATTCGTGATTAGCAGATAACACCAAACCTTATTTGGATATATGGGATACCAAAGACACCATGACGAATTACTGCCCCAAACATTATGGATATGGTACTTCCCGTGATGGCATTATGGAGATCGCTCAAGAAAAAATTTAGGAGTACATGCTTTGATAAAACCTTCACTTCAAGATATTAATCATTGCCTACCGTAAGCTTCATGTACATGGCCTCTTTAGGCTGCAGGCGTATTACAAATTCATTTCTTCCTTGCTTTTGACCTGAATAACATACTGTAGTTAGAAGTACTGAGAGAGACTTCTCAAGCAAATAGCTAAACTAATTTAACACCACATAATAGTGAGCAAAGGAAAAAATGCGGGTTTGGCAAGTGAAATTACCATATATATTCACATATTTTCTGCAGGACTAAACATAAAACTCAGGAAAACTTGCAATTAGAATGCCTGAAATCTTTTGCTGGAATGGGTATAAAAAGAAATAATTGGAAATTGACACAAAACATTGAAATAGTATAACCCTGTAACTCCTTAAGCTAACAACCCTGACTCCCCAAAACCAATTTAGCACTATATGCCCATGCACTCCCGCACAAAAGTCTGCAGAAAGTAAATTTCCAACCACCAATTAAGCATGCATATTATGCATCTCACCGTCTCCTACTTAATGAGTTCCTTCAGTTGAAGACCTGAGTTTATACTAGATGTGTAAAGGCCTATGGTGCACTGAAGGTTGATATAGAACATTAGAGGGAATATCCAAAAAGTTGAAGAGCAGTTTAACCACTAAACTGTCAGATTTATAACATACATTTAAATATATCACCAGGAACGTCCTTAAATTGAACACGTATTTCAGCCTTCCTTGAATTTAAGGCTTTCCCTGCCTTGAGTATAAAAGGAACACCTGAAGCAAGCAATTCAAAGACAACATTCAGAACAAAATAGTTACCAAAAAAAACAGAACAAAATGGCAGTTGGAATTTCTTGTTAAGTTATTCTAATGTCAAGGAGATATGAAAGAAAATGAAAGCAAATCACAGGAATTGAGCCATACCTTCCCATCTTTCATTGTGAATGCGAAGAACCACAGTTGCAAAAGTGGGAGTGTTTGAGTTGTCAGGCACCGTTGGATCATCTGTATAGCCATCATATTGTCCAAGAACCACCTCCTCATCTTTAATAGGAAGGACAGATTGAAGGACCTGAATTTTCCACCAACATTGCATTAAATTGAAAGGTATATTTACTCCATCTGCCAGTCAAAAAGGAAGAAGAAAAGAAGTCCAAAGAAAATCCCAAAATAACAATTATAATTTACTCCAATTCTTTAGATTAACTGGAAAATTATTTCAAAAGTTTTTCAATCCTGATGAGATAGTTAGGGAGAAGAGCGACGTATGCCTTGGTTTCTCTTAAACCTTAATGCTACTGAAACATATATATTAGCGCAAGAGATGTAATTTTTGTTGGGCTGGTGCCAACAAGAAAGTAATCATGTTACACACCTTCACTTTTTCATCACGTATACGCTCAGGCTTTAGAGAACCAGGTTTCTCCATTGCAACCAAGCAAAAAACCTGCAGTTGACAGATATTCTTTTGTTAGACCATAAGTGAAAAGTAAGAAACGGATGGGGATCTGTAGTAAAATATTTTTCTAACAAAATGTACGAAGAACTGTTGCCAACCAATCCCATGAAACCCCAGGATCTCATAAGCATAAAACATTTGCACTTTTAATCATCTAGCAAACAGAGGGTAGCAAGAACTTTCAACTACATACCACACGGAATTTGCATGTTCTGCTAAACGTGACAATTGTCCCAGTATAAACTACTAATTGTTGTTCAAAACGGTTGTCATGTCTCATGATATACTAAGTACACTGCATTCTCCATGGAACTAATGTCAGTAAAACTATCAATCAAAATTTTGGGTCTTTAACAGAAACCAAAGGCAAATAACTCAAAGAAAACAAAAGGAACATCATAAATGATGAAATCCCAGTGTGGTGGAAAGATCTTATGATGTAACATTAGGAGTTATAATAATACCATATAGACAGTTGAGTAGTTAACGCTTAATATAGTCAGCATAGTTTTTTACTACATTGATTGCTGAGAAGAGGATGACATGGGATTATTAACCTCACAAAACACCCTGGGGTCCATCCTTTGTTATGAACAAAGAATCATGACAACAGGTGGACATAAGCTAAATGAAGAAAACAACCATTCAGAGCATAGTTGTGTGCAAAAGCTCGATATTCTGACCTTTGAGTTCTTACAGAAACTGATTCCCATAATGAAGACATATTCAATGGTTAAAGTGCCATAATAATGCTAACTAAATACCACCTACTCAAACTGAAGGTCAAGGACTCACCTGTAAGAGATGGTTTTGTATAATATCGCGGATGATCCTGGACCAAACGACAAGACAAAGACATTTGATTATGCAAGTTAGTGATTAGTTACCAAAAACAGAGATAATATGATAGAAAAATAGCATTAAATTATCCAAGATGCTTTGAAATTCCCCACTATAACTGCTTCTCTATGCACATTGCAATGTAGTCATCCGTTGAAATCAAAACAAATCACTTGATGGTAAATTTGAAGCTACAAGATTCTAATTAAAATAGGGAAAAGCAGTCTTTGTAAGTTGTAAAGCAATGATTCTTAATTCTGTAGTGATAACCAACAGATAAATCTCAAAACAAAACAACTGCGAGCAATGAGCATCAACAGAACGTACCCATATTCATCAAAATATCCACCGCGACCTTCAGTTCCGAAATCCTCCCTAAACACAATCTACAAGAGAGAAGGAAAGTAGTAGGAAAAGAAGAGAACAGAACAGATCAATGTTCAAGATTGTGGCCACAAACAATCGGTAGCATATTCACCCTGAGCATATTGACTTAGGTATTCAGGGACGATAATGTCACAGCAAAGTCACTGACTCACACACACACACACACACACACAAATGAAAAAGGAATTAAAAAGTACCTAAAATATGGAACCCGATAAGGTATAACCTCTATGTGACTAATATTGTGAGAAGCAACAGATATACACTCAACCAAGCCCCATAAAGTAGCAATTGTCCTCTATCAAACGAACGATAGGCACAATGCTCTAAACCAAGAATCTCTGCGTATCAGTTGGAAGTACCATATAGGCAGGATAATCAGGGAATTGCTATAGTGTAGTATGTATCCATACCTCCCCTTAACCATTCCAGCAAGATCTTTGGTCATTGATTCATTCATCGAAACAACAACAAATACTGAAAGTAAAAGTTAACAATAAACAGAAGGGAAAAGATGCTTACTTGTACGTTATCAATATTGTCACGATTCCACAATGGCAGAAAAAATCGATTCGCAAAACGAAGTACCAACTGCCAAATTTTATGAACATAAACAAAAAAATCAGCTGCTTTGAACGATTTGGAGAAAATATGTCCAAGAAAAACCTAGACAACTTACCAAATTTTGGACCAGTTCCTTTCCCAAGTAATGGTCAATACGATAAATCTGTGGTTCCTCAAATAACTCTCCAATTTGTTCACTCAGTTTCTCAGATGAATCCAAATCCTTGCCAAAAGGCTTCTCAACAACAATTCGAGTCCATCCACCAAGATCGGCTGAAAAAGGATTTTATAAGGTGTTCATCAAGAGAAATAGTCTAAGGATATGATACAAAAGGACCATAATACCCACTCCCCAGTCTTAACTTGTTCTAAGCTTATAATCCCCATTCTCATGACCTAGAAACTATGGCAATGACAATCTTGATCCATGGATTACATGTACTTCTGAAACCTAGAGGAATAATAGCTTGCATCATCACATATTAAGTCTAATTTACATACAAAAAGAAGAAAATTGGGAAAAGTTGGTCAATCTTCATGCGAAGAATGACCATAATACCAGCATATGGACAGTGAGGAAGGTTTTTGGCATATGAGGGTTAGGTCAGTCCATGATTCAATATAAAATTGGAAATGGCAAAACCGCAAAAGAACCTTTTTATGGCTTGATGATTGGCACCCCTTAGGGCCTTTGTATAACAGATATGGGGAGGCAGTGGTGTATAATCTTGGCAGGTCTTTAAACTCTAAGGTGGATTCCATTATCCATCAAGGTGATTGGAGATGGCCAAGGCCCGGAAATCGAGTCACCCAGGCGGGCCGGGCTATTATTAGCCAAACTCCTTCTACTTTTAAACTGATTGTGATAAGAAGGATAGCATTACCTGGCTTCCACATAGCACTGGTTGTTACTCTGTGAAATCTGCTTGGGAAGCTGTAAGGAAAAAGTTCCCTGTCCAGAAATGGACGGGTGATCTGGTATAGTAATTGTGCCCCGAGGTGGGCTTTTATCCTCTGGTTGGCAGTACAACAAAAGCTGAGCACTACAGATAGACTTGCTAGCTGGGGTATGCAAGTTGATGATAAATGTGTGCTTTGCTCTTTTGATAAGGAATCTCATGAACACTTATTTTTCCAATGCCCCTTCTCTTCAACAATTTGGCGCGCTGTTTGGACTAGGTTACCTAGCTCTGGTATTTGATGTAGAATGGAGGAAGTTCTGGACTGGTTTACTATTCATGTCAAAAGGTAAGGGTTTTCGAAAGCTACTTATGCGGTGCACGTTTGCAGCAGCAGTTACTGCATATGAAGGGAAAGAAATCTCAGGGTATTTCAGAATAAAGCAACTGATCTGGACCAGGTAACTATAATTTTGGTGAATTCTATTCGGGACTTTATGAGCTCAAGGAGGGGGGTGAAACCATCCCAAGTAACTAAGTCTTTAGTAGCCAAGTGGAGCTTGGCAAATTACATCTTCTCTCAGTAGAATAGGTTGATTTGTTTTGTATATGCTGCTTTTGTCTTGTTTCAGTACTTGGTACTAGTGCAGGAGTTTTTTAGGCTGCTACGGCCAAGCCTTGTATTACTGGGGTATGCCCCTTTGAGGATGTATTCTTTTGTTTGGGCTTAATTGAAGTTTTGATTACCTATCCAAAAAAAAATATCAGCATCATATTTCAGTCACAAAGCCACTCTTGCAGAATGAATATACATACATTTATTCATGCAACAATTCTTGATCATTTTGCTGACAGGCGGATATACTGATGGAGGAAGCGCAAAGTAGAAAAGTCTACGGGATGACCCTTCTATGGTTTTTTTCGAGACTTCATGCTCAGATATTTCCTTATCCAGTAACTGAAAACCCTCCGCAGAATCGTAGGAGCCACTTACGTATTTTATCTGCATATATTCATTTGAATTTAAGCCACAGTGTAGAACAGAACTGATACAAAATAATAACGAAGATGAAACGGTTGAACTAACCAATTGCAGAAACTTAGATAATTCTTCCAACTGCTCATCAGAAGCACCCTTGCCCTGGATAAGAAATCTGCAAGTACAAGGAAAAGGCCAATCAATCACCACAAATCCCAATATGCAATTGTCATTGAAACTGATATTGGGGGAAATTCTGCACATATTTGTATAAAACTTGCTAGAGTATCAGGTACCATAAAGGCACATAATAATGGGACATTCCAAATCATTGGAACTTGAAGCTGGTAAGCATACTCTTCTTCTTTTTTTATCATTGGTAAGCATACTTAGAAACAGGAAAAATATGAGATATTATCTAGTGAAACATTCCTTCCTTACTCACATAACCAGAAGCACTTAATGACGTGGGGGGAAAAGTTCAAGTGAGGAAATCTCACCCACGTATGCGATTTCTCAACTCATCATCCGAAATCTTGGTCCTCGCATAGCCAAATATATGGACTTCATTGGACAGCAAAAAGCCCTGCACGCAGTCCACCAAAAAATCAACATCTAATGCAGTCCCATAGAGTATGGACCATTCTGAAGTGGAATTTTCAAAAGGAGATGACTACATCCATTACAAACTGAAAGAAATTCCACCAAACCTGCCGGTAAAGGTTGAAGAGGGCCGGAAAAGTCTTTTTCTTTGCAAGATCTCCGGAAGCCCCGAGTACAACTACAGATAGACACCCAGTTTCAGGAACAGATCCACTTTCTCTAGACAAGAATTCATTTCTCAAATTGGATCTTTTCTCGACGGTCCAACAACCTGACCCCATCTTCCGAGCTTTTCAAGCAAGTTTGACCAAAATTCTCACTCAAACTACTAGAGTATTGATTATTCCTTCCGCTCTGCACAAATAAAACCAGAAACAAACCAGGCAATAACAAAACTTAGAACAGAAGGAGACTATGACTATGTACTGTGTAGTAAACTTCATTCACAATACACAACAAAAGATTAGCTAATATGGTCCATCTATACTTAACTCTCTTTTTTGAAAATGCGAGCCCGTGAGTACTCATAATGGGAAAGACATAACCCAACCAAAGGCTACTGTAAAATGGAAAAAAAAAAATTCACTATTTGCCTTTTGTCAAGGTTTGAACCCTGACCTCCCAATGGGGAGTACACAAAGATGACCAACTTAATTTACCAATCTATGCTTTCTAGTTTTTTCTAATACTCATTAAAAATAGAAAGCTGAAAATGGTGGGCTGATCACACCTTTACTTTTTCTTAATCATCAGAAATTTCATTTCAGAAAGTCCAGCAGCATTTACAAGATTTCATCAGACAAAAACCAGAAAGCCCCAGAAATACCATCTGAACCTAGATTGGACATATGCATGTGTATACACACATAAGCATGTACAGCTATGGTTGTTAGTTGAACCTAAATTCCCACAAGAGAATCATGAATGGAAAGATCGAAACCCCAAGCAAATCAATCAGATGATTCTGAATTACCTTTTTAATTAACAACTTTAAATGATTATCAGAGTTTCGAACCGGATAATTGAAATTGAATTGAGAATTGGAGGTGGATTAGATAAGGAATCAAGTAATTTGAACAAGTGAGATAGCTTAGAGGTAATGTCTAACTAAGCTTCTTCTTTTTTATCATCACACAAATCATTTCAGAAAGCCCAGCGGCACTTACAAGATTTCGTCACAGAAGACCGAAAAGAGCCAGAATTACCATAAAACCACCTAGATTGGACATAAGCATGTACATACATGTGAATTCACAATACATGCTCCAAAGGTCTCGGATTCAAAACCTTATTCAACTTCTTTGAGGCCAGTTCATACGGAGCTTTGCTTTGTCTTTAATTGGAGCCCCAATTGGTTCCCGGATTAGTCGAGGTGCAGCTCCAACACATGAGTTGTCAAAAAAAAAATTGACAATACATGTGTGCACACACACACATATGCATGTACAGCTATGGTTGTGAATTGGAGAGAATCATGAATTGAAAGATGCAAAACCCAATCAAATCTATCAGGTGAATCCAAATTACCCATATCAAATAAGCAAATTAAAATGATACTTAAATGAGTTTCGAACAAGAAAATTGCAATTCAATTGAGAACTGGAGGTGGATCAGATAAGGAAATAGATCAAACCTGTGAGCTCAGAGATATCAGGAAATCGATCAAATTGAGAAGAGTTGAGGAATATAAAACGATCACGAGACTCCTTTTCATACGGGGTTTTGGGAGACAGTCGATTTTAGTACACGATTCTCAGTTGTCCACCAACTCTTCTGTTCCCTCTCTCTCTCTCACTCTCTCTCTCCTCGTTGATTTTGATTTGTATACAAACCAAACATTAGCCGCCACGTCGGGAAACGGAGGTGTACAACACATCCCGGGGTTTAAAATTTTACCAAATTCCATGGTCCTTCCCAGCAGTAGTTTTTTATGCTTCGGAAAAAGCCCATATTTGTCCTTTTTTCCAAATTTGGGCAAGCAGTTACTCTGTGGGGTAATTTCTACAAGGAGCTTCTAATGAATTGTCTCCTACATAATAAGGTCGATAATAATGTTGAGTGGCGTGAATTTGTACTAGTTGGTGAAAATCAACATCATAGCACGAACAAGTCGGATTTATAAATTAGGCTCCGTTCAGTTGTCGGGAATATTGTATGAAAAATTGGTTCCCAGAAAAAGCAAAATGAGGTGAAATAAAGGAGAATGGAATTTATTTTTATGTGTTGTTCTGTTTAAAAGAAATCTCGGAGGAAAATAAGAATTTTTTCCATTTGGTAAAACCTATTTTATAATAAAGTTGAAGTTGTGGGTTTTACAACTTTTCTAGTAGCTGAACACACAGAAAATTACTAAAATGTTAATTTTCTCGTCCTTTTCCATCATTTCCGCGCACTGAACGGAGCCTCAGTACCGGAAGGCATGTGACGTGAGACCCAAATGGGAAACACTTCTAAACTCGTGGCTAATTTTGGGAAATAACAAAATCCCGTGGCCCTCAGGCAAATTGGAGTACAAAAGAATACCGACGACCCAGGGCACGCGCGCGCGCGGGGGTGGCTTATCCCGGAAGGCCAATTGCCGGCTGCCACGTTTACCTGTGGACAGCAATACTATTAAGTAAAACAAAACAAAATGCTCGTCAATTGCAGAAATAATTATCAGGATTATTTTTTATATATAAAGGGACCAGTACGGATACGAGGGATTATTTTTCCTTATCGGTTTTTCACGAAAGCGATTTTTTCCTCACCTACTCTCCGACCTAGTATGATTTGAGGAGGAGATATGAAAGGAGGAAGAGGAGGGATTCGTACCTCTGATGAATCATCTATGCCGACATAGACAAGGGTATTTAAATGAACACCCGAGATAATTTTTCGTGCACATGATATTTCATACTCCATGTTTTAGAGGTTAGCTTATTACTTGAACGCTTTATTCGCACAACTTTTGACACCAAAATCATTAATTCGAACGCATGATAGTCTACTACCCAATTCAAAGCCATTTTGTCGAAAGAAACGACGAATTTTCAGTTCAAAAAAGCAATGGAATAATTAAAGTTTAAATGTTATGTTGAAAAGGGAAAAATACATACGAAAAAATCGAAGATTTGGTGTCAAAAGCAATATACTAAATTATTAAGTTCCTTATTTTAAGTTTTTTATTAAAATTTATAGCATTTATGTTACTCTATCATGATCACCCGGGAAAAAAAATTTATGGAGCTATCATGGCAATTGAGAAATCATCGGTGATGAAACAAATTTTTTAGGGATTTTTGTGGGGAAAGAGATAACAATATTCTATTCCCCCCCCCCCCCCCTCCCCCTCCCCCTCCCCCTCCCCCTTTTACTTAGTACCAAATCTTTGAATGGGCTTAGGCATATAGGTATTTCATAATAGTGGGTTCAAATAAGAAAAAATTGTGTGAAAAATTTATGCTTTGTTTGGATTGCAATTTGAAAAGTTTTTTGAAAAAAAGTAGGGGTAATGAGTGGAGAGAGATAGGGAGAGAAATGTTAAAAGTAGGGAAAATCTAGGAGGAATCTAGGAGGAATTTTTTGAAAAATTCTTTTTAAGTTACAAAGAGAATAAGGTATCCCTAATAAAATTTGGAAGGCACTCACTTGTCCCTCTTTCCCTCCGTCCTTGCTAGGCGCGCTAAAGGGAGGCGATTTACAATGACCTTTATCGAGTTGCTTTTTGGTGTTGATCTTCAAAGAATTCTAATTTAACCAATATTCAAGTTTTTTTTTTTGGTCCTATTTGTATATTTAGTTCATATTGCTTTCAAGCTAAATTTAAAAGTTCAGAGGGCTTCAAGAAGTGTTAAAATTTTGTTTCTTCGCTAAAACGATGATCTCAAACGAGCCAAATATAAGTCGAACTGCATGATTATAGAGTTTGTTTTACATAGTACGTAGTTATATTATAACTATATTCCCTTCTTCTTTCTTTCCACTAGAGGCTTACGGATGCAATGAGGTGTGTATGTTGGTCAGCACAGATTTTTTTTTTTTGTTGTTGTTGCTTTAATTTAACTCAATATAGTAATATTTCATCAATTATATTAAAGTGACCAATAACTTAACACGAGCTTCTCGGTTGCTATATTTTAAGCAGAGAATTTGTTTCAATATTTAAAAAAACAACCCACCTACAAATGCTTTTTAGTATTTTTTATTTTTTAAAGGAGCCCACCTTCAATTATTATTTTTTGCTCGGCAAAACCAACAAGAGTGCCCACCTTCAATTATTAAGTAGTAGTTGGGGGGATAATTTTCCACCGCAAAGAAAGGTAGAGGACAGGTGATGTGGTTGTTTGAAACTGACCGTTTGGTTCAGGGTTAATTAGAGTTTAGATGAGGCGCAGATCGAAATCTATCAACCATAGACACGTAAATAAGAATAGCATAAAAAAGGAGGCGGGGGGGCTGCTGCCCCAAGGGGACAGCAGCGTGCTGCTGTCCCGGCTTTCCGGGCTCGCTCCGGTCTCGCTCCGATAATCTGAAACATTCACTTTGTAGAGCTCGTCGAGTAGAATAACCATGCAAAAAATCAGCTTAATTGGATATCATTAACTGCCTGATCGGAGCCCATATAACTCTCAGTCCATGGGTTACAATGGATTTGATCCAGTGTTTCGGATCCATTCTTTTTAAGATAAAAAGATTCCGATTAGGTACTTAATGATATCCGATTAAGCTAATTTTTTGCATAGTTATTCTACTCGACGAGCTCTACAAAGTGAACGTTTCAGATCATCGGAGCGAGACCGGAGCGAGCCCGGAAAGCCGGGACAGCAGCCCCCCCGCCTCCCATAAAAAAGGATCTAGATTCTCTTCGGTCTATCTAATGGACGGAGGGTCCAATTCAACCAACTTTTGAGTCTTTTTTTTCAGATTCAATATGATAATCAGAGCCGTCCACCTTCTTTAAACTCATAGAGAACATAAACCACTCCAATAATCACATGGATCGAAGATGGTTTGATATAATTTCGAGACACATTTACCTTGAAAAAAAAAACATTGCGACGCACCACCCGTGGGCTTGCCCCAGGGGAAGGCCCTTGCCTAGCATTGGGTAGGGTTCAACTCCTCTTCAGGGCTGATACCGTGATTTACGTGCTGGGTCGGGGTGATGATTTGCTTTGGGTCGTCCGGCGGTTTACTCTCTATGGGTCGGTCTAATTAATGGCTCCCCTGTGAGGTGATTCCCTCGTCAACAAAAAAAAAGGATTGTGGCACTCGAGTGAAACCTCTCCGATTAACTTAACTTCTGACATGGTTGATATTCTCAACAAGTTCTAAAAAGTTTGAGATTCATATTTTCCATCTATTTCAAAGGTTTTAGATGTTTCTTCAAAAAAAAAAACAAGATCACTCATCAATGTGCCTAAATTGGATACAGGCGTCAAACACGCATCCACACTCTCAGTCCATCGTTGAGTACCAGAATCGTAAGTTAAAAAACTCCATGTAGCGTAGCTGGAAGGTTCACCTGGAAGCCTTGTTCAGCATGTCTCGTGCTCAGGTGAGATTATACCATTGCGTTGAGTAAGAATACGAACAAGAATGACCAACCTAGAGGCAAATATGTGCTTAGTTTTTGTTAATAACCGGGTATCCGGACCAGCCTGCGTATACTTTAATTAATCCCGAGACTCTGAAATTAACAACTAGGCAAACCTCCAATGACCCAAGGTTTGGAATATTTTGCTCTCGTGAAATTCGAACTTGCGACCTCTTCAGGTTGCGCCTTAGGCAGTTTGTCTTGCAAATATGTACTCATGATGGCCACCAAAAGAACTGCAGAAACTGGAGCAGATATCTAGAATGGAGACTAAGAACATGTATCAATATATGCACCAGTGCAACATAATACTCCACTATTGACATTACTATCTGAAAGGTTGGTGACCATATCACACATCAAGAATTGAGAACTTTTAAGTATTAACACCACAACGACTACACTTCTATATCATATGTCACAGTTTCAGCCACTTTGGTTTAACAGATTTTTTGTTGGTAGGCTTTTGCTCAGGGAGAGCAGGGGAGGAGGGACTAGCCATTACGGGATCCGGGGCAGCTTCGGCTGGTTGCACTTGTTCAGCATTGAATTCCAAACCTTTCAAAGACGAGACATCCTCTCGAAGGAATGGACCTGATACAGTATCATTACCTGGAAAGGTGGGGAAAGAACATAGAACGAGATTAAGGACTAATCATAGATCCATCTACCATGCAAAATTTAATTCATCTTTTTTCGATATACTGAGAATTAAAGATGAATGCAAGAAAAAAATCAAGGCCTTCAACATGTGAAGTAATTCAATCTTTTTATTGCAGAAGGCATTACAGAGCAACTACTGAAACACCGTAAATACTACTTGAAGTAAAAACTAAGATCTTTGTCCCTCAAGCAAAATAAGTTGGTCTTCATATATCTTTACATTTTCTGTCACTGTCATTTTAAAAACCCCTACAGGATGCATCTTTTAGGAATGCAGTCAAAATGTCAGGATGGATTTTCTGAAAATTCCAGCTCCAAAGGAACTCTAAAAGCCGAAACAGTGACACTATTGCTAGAAAGCTAGGGGTCAGTCGACTCTCGACAATGCTGGTCATACATGCCATTGCAATACTAATTAACCCACTTCAAAAATGCATCAAACAACTATGAAGCAATTTTGTCAAGGAGAAATATCGAAAACCCAAGTTGATCCAGATCAACTTCAAGGCCATAAGGATTGTGAAGGTTGAAAGAAGAACATTCAACAACAACAACAGAAGAACATTGTAAGGCAATAAAGTAAAAAACAAACAAAAGTTAGAACTATGTACTAACCTCTCGGTAAGTCATAAGAGAAATACACAATGGCACCAGGAACAAAGCCGGCAGAGTAAAAATCCTGTGACGTGTCTTTTACTTGCTTCTTTGGAGGAGTAGTATCTGAACAATTCGAGTATTTGAGACGTGGATGTACAGTAGTATAACGAAAAAGGTCTGAGAAAACTAACAATACTTACAAACATAAAACGGTAGTTCTGGTTCAGCAACTACTTTCTTAAGAAGATCAACTAAGCTTTGGATGGCCTCTGATGGATGAAATGTGGCCTCTAATGTATAATTATCTGGGAAGCGAACCCTAATCACAGCCTGCATGGTGCACTATGAGCAGGTGAAACTCCATGTGACAACTGACATTAAACTCTCATCATATTTTCCAGAGGTCAATAACTTATTGTGGATAAAGTGTAAAACTAGTTATGAAAAAATAGAGTAAAACAAATCAGAAGGATCTAAAAACATACCTTAGTTATTCTTGATCTGCGAGCAGCCACTTCCGCTTCTCGGAATTTTCTGGTCTTCAAGAATTTATCTGCTCATAATTGCAGTTGATACCATTAAGAAGAGTAGCGAACAGTTACGCTCTCATACATGGATTCATAGAACCCAAGAGGGTTTTAGTCATTGCATTATCCTCATTAGTAATTTCTACCCCAGGGAAAAAAAAATCGCTCAATGAGTAAGAATAAAAACTGAATGTTGATTATTTTTTCCCGATACACTTGGCAAGGTTATGCACAGGTTGCCCTAATGACCTCATGTTTATCGTTAGAAAGGCATTTCTATTGATTGTTAAAGTTTGCCCCGCCCCTGTCTAATAGAAGCTCCAAATTTTGTAAATGGGCCGTGCGGACCTCTTACTCCATGCCAATTGGTTTTTTAGTGAGATGTTTAAAATTATATCATAGCTTAGCTTCAGGAGGCTTATTGTGGAATATCATAGTAATTTGGTTCCGGTTAATCCTGCCATAGGTGCACTTTTTTTGTATCTTAAACTTTTAAAAACTCTAGTCCTTCGGTCAATTGGGGGTCACATGTTAGGAAGAATTAGGGCTGTCCACACCATTGTAATAGCACCTCCAAGTTATCAAACGAGACATACAAGCCCCTCCTCCCATTGTCAACTAGTTTGAGTGAGATGCTTCAGTAGAGATAGCAACGTGTTTCATTTGCAAAATGCACAATAAACACCCAAATGCCACTTCAGCGGAAAGGAAAACTTTTCTCAATCATTTGTTCAAATGTATACTCTGCATATTCTAGTCATATATATTACCTTCCTTCCTGGTGCCCAAAATTCGATAGTAATCCTCTGGAGTGAAATCATAGAAGTCATCTGGATCCTCTGCCAACCAAATCCAGTCATTCATTTTACTATGGCACTCCAAGAAATATTTAAATTGTGAAGAGGACAATGGCATTTATATTAACTGGTCATACCACTACTGGACGCATCATTGGGCGTTGGAGAAGCAATTGAAGTTTCAAACACGCGGATTTCTCGTCCGAATATTTGTTTCGCAGCTTCAAGCTTTGCCTGAAATCACCGAAGAAAAGTTACATAGTACCAAAGCACCAGCATAAACCAGCAACCATATGAAACAAGCCTAGGAAAAGTTGACACATTACAAAGATGCATATTAGAGGCAGCCCCAGTCAAAGACTACAAGTTTGAACCAGCCACAAGTTTTTTTTTTTTTTAAAAGATCCAGCCACAATTCAAACACACAAGAACAACACAACCAACAAGTTCACTAACGAGCAGTGTCACCAGCGACCAAGTGCGATAAGCAACATCGTCAAGATCGTTTTTACAGTCACTATCTAGTGTTCATCCCATCATCACAACAAACAAACAACAGTAGCCCATGGTAATAACAAACAAATATCATAAAGATGGTACAATTGCGTTATATAGTTCTTTCCCACAACATTCAAGGTCCGGTACATTGCTTACCCCCTAAAAGCCATTGCTTCAGCCTACAATACCAAAGGGGCCATACATACAGTTCTTCCCCATGTGGTTAACCCATCATTGCGGCTACCAAGATAAGGCTACAACCACAACCTCTCACCTTGAAACGCGGAATCCTACAATAATCAATCTAATCCAATACCCAATTTTATATGCCTAAAATGAAGAAACTATTTAGACTCTAAAATGATCCGCTCCTGCAGTAATTCATGTGCATAATGTCGTGGAAAATCTTGGAATTCAGCACCGGGGGACTGCTGGGATCTTAACTCCAATCTTGTGCAGTGTAACAATTTCTCTCATCAATGTAAAGCTTTCGGCCAACCTCCAAACATTCGTGTTCATATTAGCTATACAACTCGGATTCTTGTTCATTATCTTCAACCAAACCAACAGTTTTATGAAAGGTTATCCCAACAAGAAGCAAAAAGAAACCAATTGGTTCATCAATAAAAAGGCCACGTCCATTAATCCAACTAACAAGCAATAACAGCACAGGCAAATTACTCAAAGGCAACTTGTAAGGAGAAAAACCAAACCCAATTCGACCCTCCAATGACCCAAAAAAGAAAGAAAGAAGAACCCCCATATTCAATACAGGAGAAATAGAGAGATGAAAAGAAATCAAGAAAACCTTAGCTAGTTCTGATTCCATGGGGTCAATCGGGGTAAGCCGCCTCCTCTTCAGAATTGCTGAAGAATCGACTGTCATGGGTGAATTCAAAGCAATCCCAAGATTCCAATCGCTCTCTCTCTCTCTCTCTCTCTCTCTCTCTCTGTGATTGAATTCGTATCGTCTTCTTAACTTCCACGGCAAGACTGCTGGGTTTGCATTTTAAAGCTTCTGGTTCGTGAGTAATTTTTATTTTTTGGAATTTGGAGTTCTACGCGTTATGTACTCCACCATCCAATTACTAGTACTTTCTTCAGAAATGCTACACTTTTAGAACGCTCTAGAGCTAATCCGAGCGGCCTGTGCAAGTAGTATTTCCTAATGTAATTTACTCCAATTCCTTAGAGGCTATTTGGAACAACTTTTAGAACGCTCTAGAGCTACAAATATAAAATGGTTACTTTTTTCTATGGGAAAGGTTTGTTAAATAGGTCGGAATTTCGAACCCAACTCGTTAACCCGACACGATTCGAAGTTAGAGCATTTAAGTAATTGGAATAATCAAAATCAATAATCAAAATATGTCACGTCACAATTTGATTATTCATTTAGTTTATAATTAAACTGAACAATTTCTACCTTCACATTGATTATTTTTACATCTATAACCAAAAAAAACTCCACAATACATAATGCACATATATCCAATCGCAAACGAGTTCCAATTACACACCCGATCATACCAAATTGTTCTTCTCAGTGAGACGATTCCAATATATGGTGTTTTTGAGTTTTTGGTTATTGGTAAAAATTGTTAAGGCCCCGTTCCAGAAACCTTCTTAAAAAATAAGCAGTTTATTTCACATTTTCAAACTCAAAAATAATATAAATTAAAGATAATATTTCAATTTTTTTTGTATCGTATAAAAGATTTCGTCGAGATCTTTCAAACAAGATCCATATTGCATATTTTTATATTTCAATAAATCTATAATTTTTTAGCTTGAAATTGCCTTCTTAAAAAATAAGGACTTTTTTTTTAGTTCCGGAACGAAGCCTAAATTTGGTTATGGAATTAGTGAAATTTGGTTATTTGCTAAAAGACTTGTAATTTTGTTTATTACAATGTGGGGTGTTTTTTAAGAGCATCCACATTGTAATAAACAAATTAGTATGGATAAGCAAACTTAACAACAATGCTAAAAAAATACCTCACATTGTAATAATCAAAGTTACAAGTCTTCTAGCAAATAACCAAATTCCACTCATTCCATAACCAAACTTAACAACTTTTACCAATAACCAAAACTCAATAATCAAACCCAATAACCAAATTCAAAACTAAAAAATTAAAAAACACCCCACATTAGAATTGTCTCATCGAAAAGAATAATTTGGTGTGGTTGGGTGCGTGATTAGAACTCGTTTGTAATTAGACATAGGTGCATTGCGTATTGTGGGGGTTTTTTTTATAGGGATGCAAAAATAACCAATGTGGAGGTAAAGTTTGTTAAGTTTGATTATGCACTAAATGGATAATCAAATGCTAACGTGACACATTTTGGTTATTGATTTTGATTATTCCCATTGCGGATGCTCTAAGCATTGTTGTTAAATTTGTTTATTATAATAGAAATGCTCTTTAGAGGGATGAGTTAATTACTTACTACTTTTGGACACAAACCGACCACATGAAAATTAAAAGGGACAGAGATATGTGAACTCACATAACTAGAGAAAGACAATAATAACTGCATATTTATTGACACAACATGATTCAGGAACCTCCAATCTATATCTATATAATATGGAAGAGAAGTTTTTGAACTTATACATGTTAGTGTCAAGAAATATGACACATTTAAATTTATACGTGCTTTATACACGGAAGCCAAAATGGCACGACTCGAACATATATGATATATTCTTGTGAAGCAAATGAATTTGTGTCCAAATTTGTATCCGAATGTTTTTTTGCAAAACATTATTGAAACATCAAACTTAGGAATGGACAGTCCCTGAGAAGCCATTTTCATAATAGTTATACAATAAATTTTTGGCAACTGAATTTTGCATTTTCGGATTCTCATTTTTCCATTTTGAGAATGGATTTTGAGTTTTTGGGTTTAGAAGCAAAAAATCAAAATCAGGTCTAGAGGAGTTTTTCGGATTATTGACTTTTCTCATTTTGTGGTCAATTACCAAAATACCCACGTTCCTCCCTCCATTTCACCAGTTTTGCCCCTCCCTCCTCTTATCCTATTCCCTTATCTGTTCACACTTCACACACACCCAGAGAGAGGAGAGAGAGAGGAGACTTCAATAATAAACATATTCTAAACTATTGAATAATAAATTAAAATAATAAAAAAACGCAAGTGGCATGTTTACACCTGTTAGACAGAGGGCAATATGGTAAAAATGCAACAGGAACTTGTTAAGGGTACACTAGAGGACCGTAGTGTTGGACTTTATAATCTTGGTTCTTGGACAATGATAAGTTCATGGTTTATAGTTAAGTTTTGGGTTGCCACTTTCACAAATTTGACAAAAGAAATTCGAATCTTAGGAGAGAAATGGATTTCTACGCTGGAAATCATTAAGTAATACTCTGCTGTAACGAAAGATTGGGCACTGAGTCTGACCTTTTTCAGAGCAGTACCTGAGTACCTGCTGGATATATGGTATTGGCTACTGGTAGAACTGTGCAGAGTATTTGCGACATTATAGCATGTTTTGTTTCCTAATCAACAGGAACTTGTTGACATTCTATATCAATGATTTTTCATTATTTACTCAGCTTAACATGTCCAAGCTTTAAAAGCTGACCAATCAGTTGAGGCATAGGTGTTTGTTTGTTGGATGTCAAGATATGGATGATATGGATTTGTAGATAGTTGCGGTAGCAGGGGGTTTGATTGTCATATCATATTTTGATTCTTATTCGTTAAGTGAGTGAAACACTAAAAGTTCTAGGCCTAGATGCTGTTGTTTTGCTTAAAAATCATTTTGTTGGGAAGAAAAGAGCAAACCTACTTGCTATCTTGCCACATCTACCATTTCACTGACTTTTCTCTAATTGTTCGTTTACACTCCAGTGATCTGTATGAAGGAACAAGGATGGCTAGGATGATAGACATCGGATAAAACAACTTATACAGCCTTTAGAAGAGTCTGGCGCATTGGTCAGGAGGACCGAAGAAGAGGTTTGTGCTAATGATTTTTCTTTTTCTTTTGATGTTGGGCACTCAGAACTTATTGTCTTTTCACGATTTTAGCTACTTCAAGCACTGGATTCGTTCGTGGTCACGGAGAGGGAGGGTCAAATAATTGCTTGTGCTGCTCTTTTTCCATTCTTTAAAGAAAAATGTGGAGAAGTTGCTGCTATTGCTGTTTCTCCTGAATGCCATGGGCAAGGACAAGGAGACAAATTACTGGGTATGGTAGTGAATGTGTAGCAATTACTTTTGTGCAGTGTTTTTATTCCCTGAGTTGGCAATGGGTTGTCTCAATGTTTGTCTCTGACTCGGAATTTCTTTTCCTTTCCACCTTTTCTGAATAATCATTACAAGTGGAATTTTTTGCAGATTTCATTGAAAAGAAGGCATCTTCGCGTGGATTTGAAATGCTTTTCCTGCTTACAACCCGGACTGCAGATTGGTATGCGTTTTGCCTCCCAGCACGTTTTGATTAATGCATACTAGCTGCGTTTGATTATGATGGCTTAATGAGAATGATCATAATTAATGTAACCATTAGAGTTATTCGAGTAATATTGCGTCTTATTTGATGTTGTTGAAGAGTTCCTACTTTCTTCTGCTATGGATTCATGGCTAGCAAATTAATCTCGTGCCATTGTTGACGCTAGAACCTTAAGCTCAGTGTTATGACCAAATTGTTGATACAATTTAATTGCATTCTTTTACCTTTTAGTTTGTGCTTGGCTGCAAGTAGAATATTAATCGGAACCTTAAGAGAGTTTAAAAAACCTCTTTGAAGTACATTTCCAATTGAAGTACATTCTGCAAAGGGAACTTCGTGAGTATAGCGGCTTGGCTTATTGCTTATGTGCTGTAGCAATGGATAAGGATATAGAAACAGGAAAAAAATATTTTGGAAAAAATGGCCTAAGACACGGAACAAAAGTAAATTTTATTTTACCATTGTTGATTCAGTAACATTCGAAACTAACATTGCAATTTTCAATTCTTTCCTTTTACTTTGACTAAAAGTTGTAGTCGGTTGGAATTTTTTGGTTTGCAATCCTTCCCTTTTAGTTTTTATTTATTTATCATAGTTTAACACTTTAACTCCTAAATGAACTTTGAATTTTTTTTGATAACTTGGAGTGTTCGGGCCTCAGTGCAGGAACCTCCAAGTGGGGTGGTGAATCCATCTCAGAACTTCGCTTTCACGCTTCCAAGTTAAACCCTAAACCCTTAGCACATAGGAACTTTGCTCCCATCGATAAAGGAGCTCCGAACTAGGATAGAATCTCTTAGAACATAAATCCCAAAAGACCAATAGTAAAAGATTCCAAGTAAGAGACAATATGAAGTTATGATAAGATCGAGGGAAATAACAACTCAATTTTCTCGTATTTATTATAAATATAATATTTACTTGCTAAAACAATACTTGAAGTTGACTCCAATTATGAATTATAGCATTTTCCTGTACTTCACATGTATTTGTATCAGTTATTCCTACCCCCCCAAAACGAGGAGCTTCTATGCCCCCTGATTCAGCCCCTACTTCGTGCAAATAAGGTTCGAGCTAACTTTCGCGCACCTTGATTAATCTTTGGGGTACTCCCAGCGGGGGCCCAATTAAATCCCTGACAAAGCCTATTTGGAGTCGTGGACTGCCCCGTAAAAGTTGATAGCACTGGGACGTTTCGAACCCGTTACCATGGCTTAAAAGTAATGAAGTTAAATGCACACGACACATCGCGTACCCCGTACATGTCCTACCGTGTCCCAGGCATAAAGTGTCCGATACGTATGCTGTGAACATCCAGGCATGTCGGTTGCTTCATAGGTGAAAACAGTAGCATATCATCAAATTATAACAAAGCACTTGACAAGATGGATTTGAAAGCTCCCAGTGCAGTGTTGTTGCACAAAAGTTCTACTGTGGTACAGGGGATATAATGTATTTGTTCATTTCCTGCTTAATAACATCTTGGTACTTACCAAATCTGGGGTAAGTATAACCTATCCTAACTTATTGTGCTAGTGCAGTATGTATCGTCAACCACCATTGCTCAGAAAAATCTGGAATATGTTTCCTGCTATCTCACCTAGCCGCTAAGCGATGAGTTAGTACTTTCACTTTGGACCTTTTAGTATTTGTTCCTTTACTGTCAAGTACGGGTATAATTGGTTCTTGCAGTTCGAATTTAGGGCTTTTTATTTTGCTCTGAGCCGAAGTTCTCGGTTAGTCCAAATTGGAAACCGACACCGAATATGAAGTGCTTCAAACCTTGCTGGTTCAATATACTACGGCTCAGTCCGTGTTGTTGGGAACGTAAAATAAGGGATTTCTCATAGATTAGGATTAACAAGATCAGGGCTTTTGCATCATTACTTAGGGAACAAGAGTTTCAAATTTACCTTAAGAAATCGCAGCAGGTCTGGAACATTTGGTTTCCTGTCAGTATTTTTTGCATGGAGAATTTCAAGAACATTGCATAAACTTGCATGATCCACCAATTAGTGAGTCAAACATCGCGAGAAAAGAGCATAGAGACAGACAGAAGAGAGGAGCCTGAAATCGAGAGAAGTAGAGGGGACACTGAGATGCATTAGGATCATTGAGCTAGTGCATATGCCAGTGAAAAACAAATAGAGAAGCCATTCAATCTCCGATTGGGAAAAGAGAGAAGACAGGTAAGTTGGGAAGAGAGAGAAAAAAGTTGGGTTTGCAGGTTTTCTTTCTGTGCGCACCTAGCACACATGGATGGTGAGTATCGAACACAAGGGTTCGTAAGGACGGTGCACATTAAGTTTTCTGATGAGGATATTAGTCAGTCAGTCTTGGTTCAACATTGACATGCATCAAAACCAAAGTGAAATTTGATATAACTGAACTGAACTGGACTGATTATTTCGGGGATTGGGTTTTCTTCGGTTAAAATTTCACCCCTATTGTCAAGTGCAAAGCTCATCTCCACATCACATGATTTATTTTTATGTTTATAATTCATATTTAGGGTGCCATTTGTTTCTTCTGGTGCTAAACATGTATGAATTGATTGTTACTTGAAAGCAACAGAAAAGGAAATGAATGGTCCTCTTTTGTGTATCTAGCCTACTGATGTACTACAATCATTGGCTGTGTGTTTGACAGGTTTGTGAGGCGTGGTTTCTCAGAATGTTCTATCGAATGCATACCAGAGGAGAAGATAAAGAAGATAAATCGGTCCCGTGGATCAAAGTACTATATGAAGAAGCTACAACCTGACATGAGTGGAATTAGCATCGATCGAGTATTCACTTGAGGGCGAAGCAATGGAGTTGGTTATGTTATCCGCTAATAGACTGGGAACAGAGTTCTCAACTTTAGGGCGTAAGCATCTTAACATGCTAATGACATCTATTTATTCGTACATCTTAATGGTGATTGGATTATTTGCTTTAGTAGAAGGCAATATATGCATGAAAAAGCTAGCTAACTAGGTTAGACTATTTGTATCAGATCTTTAGACACAACTGATTCACGTGCTTGCTTACAAGTTGTGAATGCAGCTACTATTGTCTGGCTTTTGTTTTGTTATGTTAATTGTATCCTAGGGCATCTGTCAGTCGCATTCATGCAGTTCAATCTCAGTTTTCTTGTCACCAAAATAAAAACCAAAATACCTGGTCACATGTTTGCTTAGGCGAGGCTACAGCAATGTTGGTTCATTTTATGCTTTCAATCGGGCACCCACAACATATGCAGTACTTTGCTACACTGCTATTCTTTACATTTTAAAGGAAAATTTTCATGGTACAGTTGCGTGGACACTTCGAATATATTAATTTCGTTATTTTTCCCGTAGTTTTTGATATTTTGCTACCTTAGAAGTGTACTTCAGCAGACTAGAAAAGAGTTTGTTATTGTGATTTAAAGATTGATGTTTGGAGATCTCGTAGATGCTCTAAAGTTTTCTTTTTGACTCCTTTATATAATGTTGGTACTCAAAACATGACAAATGTTGGTCAAACATTGTAAACCAAGGAGTCCATCTAATTCGTTGTTCACTTATCTACTCCCTGCATTGAAGTTTTGTTGGAGGCCCTTTGGATTCCAAAATCCAACCATGGTGACAAATTGCTCGTCTGAAATTCATGAAAATAAACCAATTATTTCTTCCGGCGAATACATATTAGTAATGAGGTAATGTAGTTTTTTTTCATGTACACAGTGTTGTGATGCGATATGGACATATGAATATCATATCCCTTCATCTAGATGTAGACCATACCCATCTTCTGCTGAACTTAACAAGTTTGTAATTCAAAAGATTTGATAGGAGCGACGAGCAGGACTCCGGAAGATGTTTGAAAGATTTTGCAAGATTTTGCCATTTTGGACAATTGGAAGGTTGCGAAAGGATTACATTTATAAGGGTTGAGTCAATGGACCATCTTTTCTTTAACTTTGAAAGTCCTAGCAGGCTTGGGTGGGTTGCTGTATCTCAGAAGCCTTGGGGTTGGACATTCTGTTTTGCGTTTGTTTGCAGAAGGTTTAAGTCATTCAACTAAAGGGAGATATTCAAAGGAGTTTCTGCCATACAATTTTGCTGTGTTGGTGCTTATGCCAGTCCAGAAATGATAAGTTATTTCAAAGTTTTCTGACCATGTCAACTCTAGAGGCCATCCCTTCATCTCATACCAGCAACATTTGTCTGCCATGTAGCTCAGCCACCCCTCCCCCCGAATGGATCCCTCCTTCCAGTTTTGTCAAGATCAACTATGATACCTCATGGGAAGCTAACTCGGAATCTGGTGTTGTGGGGATTGTTATTAGGTATGGTTCTGGTAAACAGTATACTAGTTCATGGAAGGAGGATTGGAGTGCAGCCATGTAGGGCAATCCTGAGTTCATGTATGACGCCCTTGCTGTGAGAGCAGCTTGCTTGATGGCAAAAGCAATGGTTATGGGTGTTAGGTCATGCTCCGAGAAGAATGATAACAAAATAGTTATTGCTGGAAAACCCTAGCTCGCCTAGGTCTATAAATATTTGCTATGTATGAATTATTTAATTAATCACACAAAAGAGCTCAGTTTTTTGGAACTTATAATTGCATTGAGTGTTTCACGTTTTTTTGATAATTGTAAGGATCCAAACTCTACGGTACGGGAGAAGAGAGCAGAGATCACTCGTAAAATCCCAATGGGACGTGAGTCCATAACCTTCGCAATAAGAAAGTTCAGTACACCTCGCATGTAGCAAGATTCGGACACAAGAGTTCCATAACGAGGGCTGTTCTCTAACCGCTTTGGGTGAGCCCCAAGTGGCTTGAGTGTTTCTGAATTAGTGCCCTCTTGGGAAAGCTCTTTCAAACACATCAGGGCTATGATTGTAGAACTGAATTTGCGTTGTGCTTATATCCCAAGATCGGCAAACAGCAGCACACGGCGCTACTTCTGACTTAGCAGAATTTTTGTCATTTTAGTTGATTGTAGAAATGTAATTCTGTCTGATGATGTTCTAATAGATAAGTACGTTGTACAAAAACAAAGGAGTTTTTGAGGCAACTCAGATATAGCTTTAAATCTTGTTGAATTTATCATTTTGAAACGTAAATTTTCCAAATTCGAGAACCCTCTCCTCCCTCCCTCCCTGGAGCTCGTCCATTCGTTGCGCGATCCCATTCTTCTTTAGGCCGGTGCGGTGAGTGAGATTTCTGCTAATACCAACTTGCTAGGGTTGCCTGGCAATACACAAACAACAACAAAGGCCCAAATTCCTAAAACAGACAATTATTGAACACCTGCATTTCATTCTCTCTCTCATATCATAAAGTTGAAAGTTGTTCTACAATAAAATCACAAAGAAGCAAGAAACCAAAATTTCCTTCTCAAAAAATATGAGTAAATTAGAGATCATTCCAACACCACAGTGGCACCCAACCCCTTGAGTTTCTCCACGATTGAATCCGCCTCTTCCTTGGCAACCCCTTTCTTCACCACAACCGGAGCCTTCTCGACCAAATCCTTGGCCTCCTTCAATCCCAATTCCGTAAAGCTCCTCACCTCCTTTATGATCTTGATCTTCGCCCCCGCGTCGAACTTCTCCAGCTTCACGTCGAACGCCGTCTTCTCCGCCGCCTTCACGTCTGCCGATCCAGCCCCGACTGACGGCGACGAAGCCGCGGGCGACGGGCCTGATACGGCCGGGCCGTAGTTGTTGAGGCCCATCTTGTGGCGGAACAGGACCGAGTAATCGAATCTCTCAAGCTTGTTGAGGCTGAGGAGCTCGTCCGCTATTCGCTCCAGCTTCTGGGGTTGGGTCTCGGCTGTAGAGAGGTTGCGCGAGATAGGGTTTCGGATGAGAGAGAAGAGACTCGGTAGGTTTCTGAGCGGGACTTTTGAGGCCATTTTCAGGAGATCGAGTCCGTTGTCTTGCTCTCTGATGGGGTTTTGCAAGAATTTTACTGAGTGTACCTGCGTTTGTGGGTGTTTGCTTTTTTTAGGGTTCTAAACAAGAGAGAGACGAAGGTAATTTAGTAATTACGGGTTATTTGGATTACAAAAAACGACGTTGTGCTTTTTTTAGGGTTTTAAACAAGAGAGAGACGAGGGTAATTAAGTAATTACGATCAATCAAGACTTCTCAATTGTTCACTAGGAAACCTCTAACAACAGTAGGACCCTTAAAAAGTTCTGAAAAATACCTATCAGATTCTTCAGCAGTGTCGAACAAGTATACACTTACATCCATAAGATAGCTATGAGGTCACAGCCCAAATGACGCAACGGCATTCTTAAATCTCCCAAAATTTCCAATAACCTATATCTTACAGCCAGACCTCTCAAGTTAGGATCGAGGGCATCTCATCCATGTTATTGCACATAACACACCCACAAAAATCATGAACAATAATATTACTCAATCGACAGATGATTCTAGAAAACCAGCAGAGAGCAGAAAACCTGCAGAACTCCAACCAATGTTTTCAAATCGGGAGACGTATTGTGTATCGATTTTTCAATTATATAGTTCGTATCGACATACGTATTGTGTATCTTGAGATACGTTTGTTGAAAGAGTTAGAGTTTCTATTGTGTAATTGGACAATTTTTGTAGAAGAGGATGAATACTAAAGACAAGAGTGGGAAAGGAGAGTATTTGCATTGTACTTGAACTCATACTTTTTTTTGGCATCCCTATTTATACTACTCCATGGAAGTACTACTCCATGGAAGACTCAAGTACAAAGATATTTTCATATAACATAAACTTTGAAATTAATTCTAGAATTACACATGTGACTACTTCTTACAAAAAAAAAAACTCTAGATATTTCAGAATGATATTCTAGAGCTTCTAGACTTAAAATATTTTATAGTTTCTAAAAACTAGATATTCTAAAAACTAGATACTTATATCTTTTTTGATAATATCTATCATATTTGGATTTTGCCAATTGGAGCTTTGTGAAAATACTAAATTTAATTTATGCTTCAATAGCATTAGTCATAAATGGTTGTTAAAATCTTACGATACGGGATACGTATCCTACGATTCGTATCGTCTCCTTCCAAAAACGATACGCATCGCAGACCGTATCCTTTTTGTATAGAAATCTTACGATACTGCGGCGTATCCTACGATACAGTAGCGTATCCCATTTCACAGCGTATCCTACGATTACTTACAAAGAACAAATCATACCATATTTTAAGGGGTGGAACACCAAACACGTTCTGATCTTTTCATCTAATTATGGTCGTATCCAAATCATTTAAAAGAAACCCAAATCCTAAGCTCGAATGAGAGAAAGAACGTATTTCAATTACGTTTTGCGTGAATCTGATAATGGCTCTTTTTCTCTTCCCTAAACTCAAGCACCAAAAAGCCTCAATGCGATAGACCATGCGATAGAGACTTGGATTTTTTCATCCTAAAAATATTTTTTTCATACATAAAACACATATTTTTCAAATATATGCTGAAATTTTAGATTATTATTAAGTATAACTATTATTTATTGTATATTAGCTTGTTAACGTATCTTATGATACACGATACGTATTCCGATACGATTCGTAAAATGAAATAAACGATTCACGATACGTATTCCGATTTGAAACCACTGGTCATAATTAATATATAATTAAAAAATAGATACACTTAATAATACCAACAAACTACCTCACACGCAATTACGCAAACAAGCAACATCATCAGATTAAAACTCATTTTCCACAGCATTCAAAGAGAATCGCACTTCCACCCACAATACAAAACCATTCAAGAAATTAAAACCCTTAATTTAGGTTACCTCATAGTTTATTTGATGTCACCAGAATCAAAATCGCTCAGAGATACACAGACATATATGCAGACCACGTATACAGTAACTACACATGGCTTGATTAGACCCCATCAGTGCCAGCACAATCACGACCAAAAAAGATTTTTTTATTAGCCAAGAATAAAATGCGTAATAACACTACTGTTATATTCAAATGCAGAGACTTCGATTTCCGACAAAATGATGGATGGAGAAATCAAGACGCATGGACAAAACTGTAAATGCAAAAGGGTGATCGATTAGAAATCTACCTCTAGAGCTGAAGAGGGCTGAATTGAGTTGAAGGAAAAAGAAAGCCCCTATAGCTTCGGCATCAGCACCAGAGAGAGGGAGAGATATTTGGGTTTTTTGGCAACAGAAATGTTACGGTCAAAGAAAATTTACCCCGGAAATAGGTTGAGATTCACTTTGGGATAAATTGTCTTTCTACTCCTACCTAGCATTCCTCGGCTGGCAAAGGATTGCTAAGAAAGGTTAGGAGAAGAGAGAGGCGAAGTTTTGCCCTAACTTTGGACGGTGGGGATTGAACTTGATAGTGGGATGTGGATGGGCTGAATGTGGACCATCATGTATCACGGCCCAATACGTTTCCTGGGCCATTTTTCGAATTGGGAGAGGGACTTAGTAGATTGTCTGATAACCCACATCCGTTTAGTTATTTTTAGAGGTGACAATCTCAATCCATATTCTTTAATCCGTTCAAATTCGCCCACTTATAACCCAATCCAATCCACCCATATTATATAATGGGTTGATATGGGTTTAACCCATATCAACCCATATTTATATGGGTTTAGGTGGGTTGAAAATGAGTTCAATATGAGTTTGACTGAAAAACACAAGTGACTGATTTTTAAAGAGAATTACCCCAAATTTTACTGGTTGTCGACTCATCAACCATATCTAACAACCGTTCCTCAAGGAAGGGGATCGATCATACAACCAATAATTACGTGTCGATACAAACCTGTTTATTAATACTAGTATTTATATTTACAACCAATATATAGCTTATTAATTTATTTACTTAAAAAATGATATTAAGTTGGATGGTCTTGCTAGTTTCAAGATTACAATGAATGATTTATGTTTACTTTTGTGAAAAGTCCTGCCGCGGAGTCTATGCATGAAAACAAGACACAAAAATCGAGAAAGTAGAAATATGGCACTGGAGTGTAGTTAATGAAAAGACGCGATTGAAAAGGGTGAAATGTTTTGAAAATCGCAGTGTGGCCGGACTTGCCCATTGTGTGGTGTGTGTGTGTGTTTTGTGTGCGTTACCATGGGAATCCGGACCGGCGGAACCATGGTGAGGTATGGCTTGGTTATCCGCGGAGAGGAGCCAATGCAGATTTTGTGTGCCAATGGGAACCCGGGACAGTGGAACCATTGTGAGGATACTCAGGAATCCAAAACGGCGGAACCGAGGTTGAGTGTGTTAAAAACGATTTTGGAAATGTTGTTTTGGACAAAGAAAAGTGAAAATGGTGACACGGTCTACGATGAGTTGCGTAGGAGAAACACAGAAAACCATGGACACTAACGATAGTTAAAATAGCGAATGTAGATGTGTGATTGCTACTGTCTGTTGTATATAATCTATTGTTTATAAGTTATGAGTTAGCGGGTAGAGTTTATTCTATTGAGCTTTTGTAGTTCACGGTGTTACCTTTGGTGACCCTGACATATTATATTGATGGCGACGACGGTATAATGTGTCAGATCTCGTAGACGAACAGGGTGAACTCCACACTTTAGAAGCTTTCGGAGCCGAGGAGCTTGCTAGGATGGATGAGGAGGCAGAACAATAGATAGGCCCTAGATTATCTCTCCCTTTTGTAATAAAAGTACTTTTATAGGGTTTATGATGTAATATTGAGTCAGACTTTATTTATTTTGAAATGAAATTGTCCATTTAACGTTCCCAAAATTAGTGGCGTTACAGTTTCACCCTATGGTTTCTGAAAAAGCCCTCACCGATATCCTATCGAGTTGATTTTTTTACAGAAACTCTTAAAAAATTATTTTAAAAATAATGAGCAGTTCGGCTCATATTAGTAGGACCCGAGGTGGGCCTCATAAAAGTGTACGTGCAAGATATGTGTAAAAGTGTGAGTCTCATGAGCTTGGATTTGTGTTTGAATGTGTGTGTGAGTCTCGCGAGCTTTTTCTTTTAAGGATTTCTATAGATCCATTTTGATCGTAGGCCTTTTCAAAAAAAAAAAAATTGATCGTAGGCAAGGGCGGAAGGAGCATTGGGCAAGTGGGGTCAATTGATCCATTGAGTTGGAAAATGCACCAAGGATATGAGTAATTTTTATTTTTTTTATCAACAAAAGGTTGAGAACTTGAGAGGGAGCGACCAGTATAGAAATTCTCTTTTGGGCGTGACCATAGGGACTCTTTACCGCCAATAAAATGTCTGATTTGAGCCATAGCTATAATTATTTATAATTTTAACTCCACATTTATTAGCCACTTACTCCAAAGGTTCTCATGAAATAAGTTTTGACGTCATTTCCATTCACAACCTAAGGCTCCGTTCCGGAAACGAAAATAAGTACTTATTTTTTAAGAAGTCAATTTTAAGTTCAAAAATTATGTGCTTATGCAAATAATTTTCTTATCAATATGGATTTTGTTTGATAGATCTCATTGAAATCTTTAATACGGTGCAAAAAAGTTTGAAAAATTATTTTTCATTACATTATTTTTGAGTTTGAAAATATGAAATAAGTACTTATTTTTTAAGAAGGTGTTCTGGAACGGGACCTAAGTTTCTCTTCCTCATACAAAATGCAACACGAAATTTTGTTGACTTTGCGGGAAAAAAATATTTCTCAATTTTAAATTACTAATGCTTTGTTCTCTTTGCAATTTAAAAAGAATTTTTAAAAAAATTTCCCTTAGATTCCTCATACTTTCAGCATTTCTCTCTCTATCTCTCTCTACTTATTACTCTTACTATTTTTCAAAAAAAAATTTAAATTCCAATCCAAACAAAGCATAAGCTTGGGAAATCATGATTGTGCCTTGCATTCACAGATAAAAGTTAGTTACGATATAGGCAATTTCCAAATTCTTTTCCCTTACCCTCCGTTTAGTTATCAGGAATGTTGTATGAAAAATCAGTTTTCAGGATAAGTGAAGTAAAGAAAAATAAAATTTAGTTTCTTGTGTGTGTTCTATAGACAAGGAAAACAAGAATCTCTTCCTCTTGAGAAGACCTATTTTGCAGGAAAGCGTTTTCTGATAAAAAGGTTGAAGCTGTAAATCCTACAACTTTCTTAATAATTGAACACACACAAAATTACAGAAAAGTTGATTTTTTCGCCATTTTCCATCCTTTCCGTGCAACTGAACAGGACCTTAAGGTTCCAATATAGATATCTACTTTTTGTTTAGCATTTTTATTAATGTAGTTTCTTTTATTTCCCCTCCGGAAGTACAAAAACAATAGACTATTATATGTAGCATAGGTACTTCAGCCCAGATTGGAAGTTACTGTAGTTACAGGAAGGGCTCGGATTGAATCGGATCTTCCATCTTCATACGAAGGGTTCGGATTTAATCCGAATTCCTACAAATCTGACTTGTCCATTGTTTGAATAAAAATTCGAGCCGTTCATTACTGAGATGGACGGCCAGATCAATCGACATGTAGTGCAGGGGTACACTATAGCACCCCCGGATCAACTTGAACCCACTGTCAAATATTCGTGGCTCCACCTTTGCTTTTGGGTTGAGCCAGCTTATTATTTTGCGAAGATTTTCAATTCTACTCGTGCAATATCTAAGCATAGAAGACACTTTGTATGGTCCATGGACAAAATAAGAGACGCTAAAACATTGGGCTCATGTTAATTCAACATGAGATAATCTCGAGCATCATCAAAAGATCCAACATCAACCATTTACACTAGGTAGATTTAAAGTGTCATACTTACCAAATTAATTGTGACTAAACTGTGTTTAAATAAGGAAAGTGAGACTTGGTTTACCTAAGAAAATTTCTTACCAAAAAAATCTCCACAACCTCTAACATCGAAGTACTTAGTCAAAGAATACCAAATTGACCGGAGATCATGCTGTATAGTTGTGCTGTGCTGAAAAGTTACGTACTTAACTCATAAAATATAAACGAGCTTGATATTGTATCGGGTTTGGATTGGTATAGATTAGGTTCTCCTATCAAATGGTATCTATCGTGTTCAAATATCATGGTATGACTTCAATCCCACTCTCTCTCAATGACAAAAAAAGATTATCGTGCTGACTCCTTATTTGCTTTAGACTATCACGTGAAATTCTTACCATTTTTGCGTATATGATATTATAAAGAATTCATACACTTCATACCATTTGATTTTTACTTGACCAATTGCTTAAAGTCAATAAAAAATATTTTTGTCTATCAATTACCATAATTTTCGGACAACCCAAATATGTATCACGTTAATATTGGTCTGTTTTCTTTCAAAATTTCAACCTGCTGCTCTATAAAAAACATAGAACTAAAACACAACCTATGGATCCAAATTGGTACTTCAACTCTCAAGAAGATAATGTTGTATACGTTCGCAACGGTTTTGGCTGAACTTATTTATTTTGATTTATTGTCTTTTATGAGTTGTTTTTAGTTTTACGCTAATCTCGTTGAATTATTTATCTATTTCGACAAAGGGAACAAAGAATAAATAAATAAAGATCAATTTTTTGATAAAATAAAGAAACAAAAATTTTTAGACGGTTCTGGTTTTGAGTGTGATTTTTTTTTAAAGTTCTTCGCCATTACTTTTGACTTTTCATAATTTTTTCATTGAGATGAATTAATAATTTATCGTACCTTAACACACGGAGAATAAAATCTAAAAAAATAATAATAAGTTAAAATAGTAGATTAGCATCGTTTATTATTGGACTTCAAAATATGTCAGAAAAGTACTAAACTATAAATATAACAAACATATAAAAACAATGCCGAAAAGTTGCACCGTGCAGTTGGCCGGCAACAGTTTACTCCAAGAGTTCTCAGCCATTCAATACATGGGTACCCAGGAGCCTAAGCAAAACCAACGCCATTTGTACCAAATTAATCTCTCGCCTCTCTCTTTCACTCTTTCAAATCTGCGACAGCAGCAAACACAAACCCATCAATTTTCGATTACAAACTCAGAACCACTGTTTCAATTGACAACCTCAAACCCACAAATACAAAATCAATTCTCAAAAGAGTTACAAATCAAATCTCAAGATCAAACCCACAAATCAAATCCAGTCAAAAAATATAAATTAAAACCCACAAATTTAAATCCGGCCATATACACATACATATGCCATATATATACACACGCCATTAAAAATTTCAAAAACCTACCGGAAAACTCGCCAGGGAGTGGAAGCAAACTAAGTCGAGCTCGAAGCAAAGTGAGAGAGGAGTCGGAATCAGATCCACGAGCGACGGCGGTCGACAACGGATGACTGCGAGCGAGGCACTGTAGCGTAGGTTTTGATTCCGAAATCTGCCGTCGTCGATTCCATTTCTACTGTCGCCGATTCCGTTTCTGCTGTCGTCGAGGGCAAGGCTGCGTTGAGGGCAAGAGAGAGAGAGAGAGGGGAAGCGAGGATGGAAATTCTTGCCATAGCAAGCGAGGAGTTTTGACGGCGGAGTAACTAGCGAGGCTGGAGCGATTGTTGGGTTCGAGAGCTTTTTGTCGCCATTTTGCCGAAAATCTCCAATAGCTAAGGTTGCTGGAGATGCTCTTAGACGGCACCCCTCTTGGGCATTTGGAACTTAAGGAAATGAAAAGAAAAGAAAATTAAAAGAATTCACCTTCTATTGTTCGGTTGGAAGAGAAAGAGAGGAGAAAATAACCAGTTTTAAGTTTTGTAAATAGTAAATTTTTCCTCTCATTTCCCTTCTATTTTCGTTTCTTTTCCTTTCTCTCATTTTCCCTAAATTCCAAACAGAGCCTAATCCGGAACCAAAAAAAAGATCCTTATTTTTTAATAAGGCAATTTCAAGCTAAAAAATTATGAGGTTATTGAAATCTAAAAATATGCAATATAGATCTTGTTTGAAAGATCTCGATTTATACGATGCAAAAAAAATTGAAATATTACTTTTCATTCACATTATTTTTGAGTTCGAAAATATGAAATAAACTGCTAATTTTTTAAGAAGGTTTCTGGAACGGGGCTTTAATTATTCTTCTAGGACCTTTACTTGAAAAGAAAAGATGAAACGAGAAAGACAATAGAGAAAGCAAAAACGTAGAGATACGTGTAAATCAGGTGAGCTCACGCTATTGTTTAAACGACATTGTCGATGTTATAGTATTAAAGTATCAACTATTCAAGACAACTCATTTTCTTAAACTTTGTTGCCTAAATGGTATTTTTAGTACTTTTAATGAAAATACTTGGTATTTCGGCATATATTTGAAGATAAAAAAAAAAGAAAAAAAAGAGTGAACTCACAGATGAAGAATCAGAAAATAAACAAATGCTAACAATTTGGTAAAGACAAAAATAATTGACAAATCCTCTGCTTGGAATGGTTTTTGTCTTTTAGTGATTGTTTTAAAGCTTTTGACTTAAAATTTAAGTAGTAGTATCTTTCAAGCATCTCTCATTATGCAAATCATTTTAAAAACTACTAAGCAATTTATTTTTATCATTTCAAATTCTCGAAGTCGGCTATCCGAAACGTGACTCCTCCTTTTTCCCTCCGGCCCCACCACAAAGCAAAAGTTTATTCACTTAAGCCCCTCATGAATCCCAAAGTTCTCAAATCGTACCCAAATCACGCTCTTTTCTGAATTTAGTTATACTACAGGGACCTTAAAACGAATCATTTTGATAAAAATCACAGAGGGAAAGCAAGATCTAGGGGCGCAATTATTTGCAGCCACGTATTTTATCTCTTAACTCACTATATTTCGGTAAATAGTTATTGAAAATCATGTATAAAATTTCGGTAAATAGCCGTTGAAAATAATATTATATTTCGGTAACTACATGTTGAAAATAGGTTCAACCTTCGGTAAACAGCTGCCGAACATGCATTTTCTGTAAATAGTTGTTAAAAAAAGATTATATTTCGGTAATTGAATTCTGAAAATGTATCTCAATTTCGGTAACTAACTGTCGAGTATAGTTGAAAATTTTTAACGGGCTAAGGGAGAAAATACGGGGCTACGAATAGTCGCCTCCAAATCTAGAGAGGCCTAGTTCAATAGCAAATTAAAGAAGGATTATTCTAACATCCGTCAAAAGTGTGTAAGATAATAGATAAAATGTGTATTGATATTCGAGAAAGATGTATGGATATTTTGGAAAAGTGTATTAATATCCTTGAGATATATATTAATATTCAAACTTGTTTGGAATTATTAGCATATTATCCTCCTCCCAGGCGGAGGTTAGCAATACCGATTAAAGGAAGAAACAAAAAAAGAAATCAATTTCTAAATTTTTTTGAAAGGACAAAATATTTCTCAAATCTGTCTGTTTTTGAATGGTTTTTTTTATGTGGTGACTTTTGTAAAGAGTTATAACAAAATTTGAAATCTTCTAATTTAGAAAATCAAACAAATAAACAATTTTAAAACTACAACGCAATCAATATCTATCGTTTCACAAACTTTTGGGCCACGGGCGGATTCACCTGGTGCGGTTGTTAACTTCAAAGATTTCAAAATTAGTCGAGATGTATCCAAACTAACCTGAACATCCAAGTATAAAAAACTTGTTGATCATTTCAACCCAAAAAAAAGTTCTCCAAATGAATGCCCAAAATTTCCAATCGCACCCAAATCAAGCTCTTTACGAAATTTCGTTATTCTCCAGGGACCTTTATTTGAAAAGACGAAACGAATCATTTTAATCAAAATCAGAGAGAGAAGAAAGACGAGAGAGGAAGCAAAATCTAGAGAGAGAGAGAGAGAGAGAGAGAGAGAGAGAGAGGGGGTGATGACGATGTACAGATACCAGGAGTAAGACGAGAGAGGAAGGAAAATCTAGAGAGAAGAGAGAGAGGGGGTGATGACGATGGACAGAGAGAAGGAGAGAGAAACAGAACTGGAGAGTGCAATGTACACCAATTGTTTGTTGTTAGGGCTGGATCCGTTCATCATCGGAATCGGAGCCAACAACGGCACTCCTCGGGTCGGACTCTTCCGCCACTCCAACCCTAAATTGGGCGAACAGCTTCTTTACTTCATCTTGTCTTCTCTCAGAGGCCCAGTTCAATCTGCAAAAGTGATCTCTCTCTCTCTCTCCCTCTCCCTCTCTTTATATATTTGTATATCTTTGTCTGTATCTGTTTACTAGACGTCGCGATGCGTGAGCAAATTGTTTGTGAAAGAGGAACAGTGAAAACAATTTCAATCGAGATTATTAATAAATCCGTAATGAAATCTGAGATGTGAAAGTAGAAAAGAGGGAACAAGAAAATTAGAATGACAGTTTCTTTATACTTGGCAGTTTCCTTGAGTTGTTAAAAGGGTTAGTTTCGGAAATTAAAAGTGTGAGCCGGCTTTATAACTGCCCTTCACACCAAGAGGGGAGTTCCATTTATAATACAGTAGTCTCTGTCTATATCTGTTTACTAGACATCCAGGCAAAAATCTTCACTTGACAATGGTCCATATGGAGCAATTGCTCCGGTTTTAATTGGGCTTCCCGCAAGTGGGCGGTGGGATAGGTCATTGGCCTTCAGGATTAGATGAGGTGCGTGTAAGCTGGTCCAGACACTTGAGTTATCAAAAAAGAAAATCTGTTATGAAACCGGAGATGTGAAAGTAGAAAAGAGGGGGACGAAATTAGGGTGGGAGTCTGTTTTTTCCTGTCTTCTTGGCAGTTTCTTGAAGGGGCGGTATAGGAAATTAAAACTTTGAGCTAGCTTCATAACCGCCATTCACACCAAATGGGGTGTTCCCTTTACAATAGTGGTAATAGATAATGGATATATCCTTATTTGAGTAAGTAATTAATTATGATTGATCTCTTCTTTTTTGTTTTCAATTGGGTGAGAAGTTAATTTCACGTCAAGAGGGGTGTTCCCTTCACAATAGTAGCAATAGCTAATAGAGATATCCTTGTTTGAGTAAGTAGTTAATTACAAATTGATATCCTCTTTTTGTTCTCTAATACTGAGATCTCCCAGGACTTCGATAAAGTTTGGCCAATTTTCGATTCTGCACAGTCCCGTGACTTTCGGAAGGTAAATTTATGGGTTGTTCTATGAAGACAGTGAGCCTGTTTCTCGAGAGTTGTATGTGTTACTTGATTTAAAATCGAATTTTTTTTGTTTGTTTGTTTTATTGTTAGTTTAGGTCGTGCAAAGTATAATTAGTGAGCTTGAATCGCAAGGGGCACTACCCAGGAGCAACTCAAGGGTTTCATCCCTTGCTACGTGTTGTGGACCGAGGTGGGTTGGTGACAATATGTTCTTTTTTTATGTTGTTTAGTTGTTTTTTCTCTTCTACCAATGCTATCTGCCATTTGAACCTTTGAGATGCATCATGGTTGTATTTATTAGTTATTACCTGTAGATCAGCGTATAAAGAACTAGGTTGATGACTAGATCAACTTTAGAATTCTTGTACATTGACTGCTGCTTAGTTAGTGGACAATTGCATTTGGGTCCATAACGGATTATTAGCTTTGGGCTTATTGGAATTGGGGTTCAAGGCGGGCTGAGGTTTGGGGAAGCTGGTTGGACCTTTGCTTCTGCTGGGTAATATTTGAGCTCGTTATGACAACAGAACATGCTTTCTGGTGAATAAGATAGGAGAAATGTGGTTAGCTTTAGGGGTTCTGAAGGGTTGGAATAGTTCGACTCCTAAGAGTGAGGTTACTGAATTTCAGACTGGCTGTTGGGAGTTTTGGATGGCAACTACCTTACTAGGACTAATGTTGAAGTTCAGGAAAGTTTGACCCTTGAACTTCCAAGACAAGTCTCTTCAAGCATAGACTACAGGAAACTCACAGGCGGTTCATTGGCCATTACTGCAATTGATGTCCAGAAAACCTGGAATTACAAGTACTAGCCCGAAGTAAATACCAGGAAGACAAGACTCATTACTTTGCCACTTCCCTGTTCATAAAGCTATCGTTTCTCTTGCATTGGCCACTTAGTTTTTAGTCTTCCAAAGCAGACATGCCTTATTTAGCAAAGATATCATTGCTGTTTGATCCACCCACTCGAAACAATTGAACTTAAATAAGCAAAATGATTGCATTTGAAATAAGCACGATTAACCATCAAAGGGGAGCAAGCAACATTGGTTTATACTTCTTTAGCCTCAAAACATTTTGGGTGAAGGAAGAAATCTTTATAGTAGGGCCTAACAATTTTCATCCAAATAGATAGTGATTTCACGGGAGATGGTTGCCATTTTATTAGAGAGAACAAGATAAGCAAGATACATTTATGCAGTTCAGTTATGGTGGCTGAGCATTGTGCTTTCCAATGCTCTGGACTATGAATGAAGGAAACATGGTAATGTGTGCAGAAATTAATTTGGGTCTCTAGATCTACCCTCTTTGATGCCTTTTGGCTTTGATTTGGGGACATGGTTCCGTAGAAAAACATCCCTTTAGCTCCTCGGTTCTTGGAGGTATAGGGGCCACTGTTCCAGTGGCATTTTGAGGGCAACCACTTTGTACATATATTGTCAAAGGTTAGCTTTGTCTCCAATCTTCCGCCACCCATACCCCCAGTGGTTGGGACTAGATGAGTTACTGATATTGTTCTTGTAGTTATGATGGCTGAGCATGCTTCTGTTATGCCCCGGCCCACATTGTGCAATATTGTCCTCATGTTTCATTGGCACAAACTTAATAAGCAGTGCATATGTTAAGGAAAGATAGTCCCACATTACTCGGGATTGGAATGAGTGATCACTTAAAAACATGAGGGACCTCTTAGGTCATTGCCAATTGGTTTTGAGATGGATATAAAGTTTCCATAGTAACATATAAGGGTCACCACAGCATCACCACAGCATCACCACATACCGCCACTTCTGCTGTTCTATTGCACAATACATGTATGTTTGCATGCAAGTTTTCATCCAAACGTTGGTGAAACATAACAGCGAATATGTTCTTCAACATGCATTGTTTTGACTGCAGATTTGTTGAACTCTTGTGGCAACTTTCTTTGCATGCTTTGCGGGAGGTTCATAGACGAACGTTTGCAGTCGATGTAGCTTCTAACCCACTGCCTGCTTCATTGACAGATGTAGCTTTCTCGCATGCAGCTACCCTGCTTCCTGTAACAAAGGTAATTATTATGTTTGTTAGTAAATATCTTAATGCTATGTATCATGTGGAGGATATGGATTCCAGTACATATCTTGTTTGATATTGTCACCTTAATAGCTATTGTTCATTGTACCAAAAAAAACCACGGTGTACAATAGCTATTGTTGACCTTTGTAAAATCGTTTTTTAGTAGACTGTAGTTATTCAACTCCAAGTTGATGATTGTCTGCCTTGGCAACCCTAGATAGGAGTTTTTTAGTCATATAGGGTAGTTACGCTGTGCGTGCCCCCACACCGCCGCGCCCCCCCCCAAATTGTGGAAGAAAGTCAGTATATTGGATTTTCTCGTGAGGCACCACATAAATAAGAACTTATGTCCATACCTTCCTTCAGCTTCTGATGGAAATTGTATCTCTGACTTGAGCTTTATATGATCTTACAGGCTAGAATAGCACTTGAACGTAGGAGGTTTCTGAAAAATGCTGAGACAGCAGTCCAAAGACAAGCTATGTGGTCAAATTTGGCTCATGAAATGACAGCAGAGTTTCGTGGTCTTTGTGCCGAAGAGGTAGAAGGGACATTCATCACATTATTTTGGGCTCATGTTTACCAAAAGTCTTCATTTTTTTTCGAGCTTTAATTGTCTTTTACATTGCTTATATTTTCTGGATTTTAGGCTTATCTGCAGCAAGAACTTGAAAAATTACATGACTTGAGGAATAAAGTTAAGTTGGAAGGGGGACTGTGGGATGAACTTGTATCCAGCTCAAGCCAGAATTCTCATTTAGTTCAAAGAGCCACTCATTTATGGGATTCTTTATTAGATCGAAAGAGTAAGTAAAAGAATCTTCGCACCTGTGTGTATATATGTATGTATATGTATATATATTGCAGCGATGCCGGGTGATAAATTAAATATCCTCATTCTCAGTAAATTCTGGATGGTTGTAGTTGAATGTTTTTACTTCAGGTGATAAAAAACATATGCATAGTTTTGTCATACATTTAGTGATTTTGAAAGAAGGGAAGGTGATCGGTTTTTATGAGAATGTGTTGTTTGAACTCGACATAAATAAGCACTGTGCTTGACTTCAGCACTTCCTATACTTGTTATTTCTGTTTCAATAATCATTAATTTTTTTGAACTTGTTTCTTTGTCCCCAATACTGCGTGCCTTACTGTTTGGCTTGCTTGCATGGGGTTCACTATTAAATTGGATGTCTCCTAATTCTTACTAGCAGATTCTTCACGTTAAACTGGTGAGTGGTGACTTATGAATGGCCAATCTCACTTAAAATACTTATGTATGACCTGCATATTGTTTGTAAATTCAAGCATGGAATCATTTTTCAGTCGCTGATTTACAATCCACCACCAATTAATCCTTTTCCTTCTGTTGTTCTCTGATGATGAAGCGACATCATAATATGCTTCTTCATTTTTTATGCTAAGAAGTTGGGTTCTAGTTTTCTTCAGTATCTTACTCTTTGATACGACATTTGCCGCTGTGCAGGTCAACATGAAGTTCTTGCCTCTGGCCCTATTGAGGATCTGATAGCTCATAGGGAGCACAGGTAATTTCCTCTTATCATTTTGGTGTTGACTTTTTGCAGATGGCATTCACACACTGCAAGTGTGGTGGTCATGGTAATGTGTTATTTTCCCAATTCAGGTACCGCATCTCTGGATCATCTTTGCTTGCTGCCATGGATCAAAATCCCCAGGTACCTTATGCAGATGTGTTGTCTGTCCAGCCTGGCAATCTATCAGATGACAAAGAACAGACAGATGGATCATATGCCAATCAAAGTGGAACGCTAAACGATTTTTTGGATTCTTCTATGCAAAATGATGAAAAATATTCTCGAGTGGATGACAGAAGCGGAAGAGTACACCCCACTGTTGATATTGCTGAAGTTCTACGGCGTTGGACGCATGCTTTACAACGTATTCATAAACAGTCAATTCAGCTGGTAAGCTGCTATAGTCATTAGTCAATGGAGCAATATTGCTCTATGCCCTGGAATCATTTGATGTAGCCTCTAGCTCTTTTGTCATGTGTCTCAAAACTAGAGCCTGATATCCACCAGTAAATAGCGATACAGCTCAAAGTGACATGTTGTTTTTTAGACTGTTTAAATAGAAATTCTTCCTCAATGTGACACCATATCTCAGCAAGGTAGTCAGTCTAATTAGATACGTTATGTTTCTTGGAGTGATATATACTGTTGTGATGGCCTACCTGACTATTTTGCTTGAGGCCTTAACATGCTATTTTGTACTGATTGTGTTGTAGTCAAAAGCCAATGATGGTGAGGGTCCTGAGCTTCTACGAAGTGCAAACGATCCCAGTACTAGTGGGCATGCTGAATCGTTGGCAGTAACTCTTGGTGAACATCGACAACACTTAGCTAGCATACAGGTGAAAAGATATTTCTGTTCCTTATTTACACATTGATCTTCAAGCTTTGTTTCATTTTGAAGGCCAAATTTTCTTCGTAGCCAGGCCGAACTTTGAGCAGTTCAAGTCTTAAGCTGCTGCTTGATATCGGGGAAAGAATATTTTTTAGCATCATGGTCAATACCACTGGTCTATTTGTTATTCGCTTTTACTGCGTTGCTTGATTTTATTATTAGTAATGCTAATTCATCTTTCTTTGTTTCTTTTTTTTGAGCGGCATCTTTCTTTGTTTCTACTGTTGTATCCATTTGTAAAAATGTTTTTCTAAATTTTAAGCAGTTCAACAGGGTTCAAGATTTTGCTTACATGAAAACTTGTATCTTCTAGGTGCTCATAAATCAACTGAAGGACGTTGCCCCTACTCTACAAAATTCAATTACTGAGCTTACACTAGAAGTAAACAGTATTTCCTCCAATCTTCCTCCTGCTGCAGAGCTTCATGGCAGATCAACCTCACCTATTCATGCACAGACCGGTGGAAGAACAATGGTGATTGTCCTGTGAATGTTATTGTCATCTAGAATTTTGTCAAGATTTGTCCTGCGTTCTGCATTTTGTGACTATAGAACTAAAGTATCTTTTTGGATGGTACAGGAAAATAGCAGCAGTGATGTTCAAATTGAGAAAGTGTCTGCCAGTCCCCCTGCATTTAAACTCCCTCCTTTGTTTAGCGTGACACCAAATTCTTCTGGGAAAGGTGGGAATGTGCAGAAGCGAAACACCTTATCTCACACTAATCAGATAGAAATTATGTCAGAAAGGAAGTCTGTAGACCAGCCCCTGTCAAGTAGTCACATTGATGTTCCCCGACAAGGTTCACAATTTTCTGTTTCTTGTTCCGATTCCTCAAGTCATTTCATATGTTAAATATCTGAATCATAATTGGTGCTAATCAAAATGTTTGATTCTTTGTTTGTCTATGTTTCCAGACAGCGAGAATTCATATGTCCAGAACATAAAGCGGTCTGTCAGAGAAGCTGCTCTGTCAGTGCAACCTTGCAGTTCGGAATTATCACAGGACAGCCAATCTGATGATAGCTCTGAGCACTTCTTTGTTCCACTTTCAGGAACTGGGTTTTCTCGTCTTGGCCAAGATACAAAACTAGGTTCAGCAAGGAGTAAACTTTTATTTGCATCTCAAGACCTTTCTGTTGGGAAACGTGCTCTCAATAGTAATGCTCATAGCAAGCACAAGGAGCTACGACATGTACCAAATGATTTGGATTCATTTCAGGAGTATGATGGGGAAAATGATTTTCTCTCGGGTGCTGGATCAAATTGCACAGTTTCTGATTCACAGAAGTCGTATTATGATGATGAGGAAGCCCGGGATCAAGTTTTTTCACCTTCATTGCTATTGGACACATCGTTGATGGGAGATTTTTATGAAGACTTACTTGGTGGGTTTGTGTGCTATTACTCTATTTGATTTTCTTGGCACTGTCATGTGTTGTTTGTATCTTTGTAGGCATTGCTTCTGTTGGCAAATATTTTTTTGTCATCATGTTACACCTGTGACAGTTGGACATTTTTTGGTACTCAGTTTCTTTTGAGTACGTCATGGATCTCCTCAAGTCGCATAAATGCGTGCGAAATATAGTAAAGAACATTTATGGAGTGTCAACTATTTGGTCTTTCATGGTTAGAATATTGTTGAAGTTCATTTGCTTTTGAAGTATCAGTTTTTACCTGAATATAGTATCCCCACATAAAGATGAAAACAACTGTAAGAGTGTGTGTCTGGTGTATGATTAGATCCTCTCGACTGCTTCTTTTTGGATCGCGATATCCTTTTTCTTACTTACTTGTTTTGAGAGTTTCTTTCTTTTTGCTGCAGCACCATTATCGGAAACGGAAACAGCCTTGATGGAGCGCTAAACCTTGACTCGCATTCTCCAGAAGACAGAAACAGTTGTTGTTTTGTGCTAGCATTTATCACCTGGGATATTCTACGGTCCAATTGTTTTGTATATCAGATGGTGCTTGTATGATCTCTTTTTCTTCCTGCCGTGTCATTTCTTGCTTCTGCTACATGGGCACTTGCCTTATCTAGTGTTCAGGAGTGAAGGGGACTACTT